>OY720451.1:45350799-45388299 GCA_963082715.1 Harpalus rubripes | reverse complement strand
GTATGTATGTATGTATGTATGTATGTATGTATGTATGTATGTATGTATGTATGTATGTATGTATGTATGTATGTATGTATGTATGTATGTATGTATGTATGTATGTATGTATGTATGTATGTATGTATGTATGTATGTATGTATGTATGTATGTATGTATGTATGTATGTATGTATGTATGTATGTATGTATGTATGTATTGTATGTATGTATGTATGTATGTATGTATGTATGTATGTATGATGTATGTATGTATGTATGTATGTATGTATGTATGTATGTATGTATGTATGTATGTATGTATGTATGTATGTATGTCTGTATGTATGTATGTATGTATGTATGTATGTATGTATGTATGTATGTATGTATGTATGTATGTATGTATGTATGTATGTATGTATGTATGTATGTATGTATGTATGTATGTATGTATGTATGTATGTATGTATGTATGTATGTATGTATGTATGTATGTATGTATGTATGTATGTATGTATGATATGTATGTATGTATGTATGTATGTATGTATGTATGTATGTATGTGTATGTATGTATGTATGTATGTATGGTATGTATGTATGTATGTATGTATGTATGTATGTATGTATGAATGTATGTATGTATGTGTGTGTGTGTCTATGCGTGTATGTGTGTATGTGTATATGTATGTGTGTATGTGTATATGTATGTGTGTATGTGTATGTGTGTGCGACAATTTTTTTCTCTGTCGAAAACTCCAATGCTACTCGTACAATACTAAAAATTATAATTCTTTCGTATTCCTCTTCGTTACATCCATATGAATGGCTGATTAGATTTTGCTTATAATTGGTCCACCGGAAGTACCATCATTTGAAGATTTTAACAGTTTTTCTTGAAAAAACGCTGTTAAATATTGTTTTTTCACATTTAATGTCATTATAAATATTAAAGAAGATTTTATTCTCTATACGATTTAATTACATGTTATACTTCATATTCCATGGATATTGAATTAAAAAATTATAAAGAAATTAAATATCATAAAGCAGCCAGCTATGCAAAAACACTGAAAACAGCTAATATAATTTTTAAAAAATTCTGATAGACGCGCGATTGGCATGTATGTTTGAGTTATAATTCTACTGCAAATATAGAATCAATTCTAAAAAGCTTTCTGTATGGAATTTGTGCAAAATACAAAGAACTGAGTGAAGGTAATGTACTGGAAATATAAAATCTTTTTCAAGAAACTGTCTGTATGGAATTTGAATAAAATACATAGAACTGACGGAAAGTAATGTGCTGGCCACATCAGATTTTTCTGGAATAAAATGATTTTATTTTTATTTTCGAAATAAATGCTTCGAATAAAAGTTATAGAGAACTAAATTCTGCGTCTATCACATCAGTATTATTAAATTAGCCCTTTGTATAAGCGAGATATGTAAATTAAAAAATTATATACTATAAAATAATAATGTTAATGACAAATTACGTCAAATACGTGTAATTTTATGATTGGGTCTATTTTAAATACCAAATTTGAAAAGTTTTGGATAATATTTAAGATATTTTTTTAAGAAAATCTGTTTATAGCTTCAAGTTAAGTACCTTTTCCGGTTTATAAATTTTTTAAAAAATCTAATATGTCGTCCTCATTACTATAAAAATCTCAAATACCGAATTTGAAAAGGTTTTAGATTATATCATAATATATATATATATATATATATATATATATATATATATATATATATAGGCTGTCTGGGAAAACGCCCCCTCCCCCCTTTCACTTTTTTATTATAAGTAATAGAAAAAATGGCTCATATAAAAGTTTTATTAATTACATATACTATTTGATGGCAGATGTAGATATTTTTTATAAAGTCAGGTTTACAAGGTATGACTATCAACTTTTAATATATAATTATTTTAATAAAATAGAATCCGCCATTTTTTTCTCTTTTCAACGATGTATTATTTTTTATTAATGTATTTGAAAAATTTCGAGAAAAATGAGATAAATTAGAGATATTAGAAATAATTTTTAAACAAATATTATAGGTAGCAGTTTCAGACAAGTCTGTTGCGTCATCGCAAAAAATAGACACTCGCTCGTCCCTGCGACAGCGGCGGGGACAGCGGCGGTGGCAGTGGCGGCGACGGCGGGGGCTGCAGATTACACTGCCCCCTCCTTAAGACTGTTTCGTCCCGGAACAGTTCGTGATAACTAAATCTGCATGCATTACATTTGGTGCATTTCGAAGTTTTGAAGAAATGTCAGTCGATGGTCCGCTCGACTTCTTCTTTATGTCCGTTAGGGTTAAAGCTGCAAACGAGAATTTCTACGCCGGTAAAACGGAAGAGGATTTCTATCATGTTCCTCACAACCCTCCAATCTAAGCCATCTAGACCACAGTCTAACTTCGGTACGGCGAGCTTTAAAATGTCATTCTCGAGCAGATGATTCCTCAAATCGCACAGCCAGTTCCACAGGTTACGATACGACGGCTTCTGGTACGAGCGTGGTTTTGTAACCAGGTAATAGATGTACCCCTAATGGTCTGCATTGCTATCCCTCAGGCGCAGCGTTTTCCCAACAGTTGGACGTTGGTTGGCCAGTATTATAGTCGCCCAAATTTTGCCTTAAAGGCTGAAGCTTTGCCGCGGGACATCTTTAAGTCTTCTGATGCACAGTGACCGAGGCAATAATCTGAAGACACGGTGAATAGATCTCGGTGTTCTTCTTTCGTCGCGCCAAACCGCGCCTTGCGGCCAAAGGAATAGTTCTCCATGAAGTCTTCAAAAGTTGGTTCTTGTGCTATAATCCGACGAACCGTTGTTCCATTATGTTTTTCGTGATTGTCTTCGGCGATAGGGGTTACTCGATTAAAGTGTACTACTCTTGGCTTCCCGCTAGGTTGTTTCTTAATTCTGTATACCACGTCGTTTATCCTTTGACTACCTCATAAGGGCCTTCCCAATTCTTTTGCAGCTTTGGTGATAAACCGCGATGTTTTTGTGGGTTGTAAAGCCACACTAAATCCCCAGGTTGATATCATTCGGTCGCTGGCAGCTTGAATGTTCGTACGGACTTGTTCATGAATGTCATCCATTCTTCTTCGTAAGTCCGTAACGTAGTCTTCCCCGGCCAGATCTTCCCCAGGTTTACTGCTGAATACCAAGTCGCATGGTAAGCGCAACTTACGCCCGAATAAGATGTACATAGGAGTTTGCCTTGTTGTTTCATGCACGGATGAAGGATAAGCCATCAGGAATAGATGGAGATGTCGGTCTCAGTCTCTTTGGTGGTTGGAGACTACCTTCAACAAATATCGGTTGATCGTTCTGTTCATTCGTTCAACCATGCCATCAGACTGCGGATGTAATGTAGTTGTTCTAGTTTTATTAATTTATAATATCTTTCAGACATTTTGGAAAACGGCAGACTCAATTTTTTTCCCTGGTCGGAGTGTAATACACGTGGTACTCCGAATCGGCATAAACATTCTTTAACTAAAGTTTCAGCGACCGTGATGGCTTCCTGGTTGGGTAATGGATACGCTTCAACCCATTTGGTGAAGTAGTCCATGGCAACCACAATGTATTTATTTTCTTCGTCACTTTCTGGGAATGGTCCAGCCACATCAAATGCAATACGCTCAAATGGACTGCCAACATTGGAGCTTTTTATCGTTTATGCGGACCGTTACTTCCAGCGCAAACCACACATTTCTTCAGTGGCGTACCTAAGTGAAATGGTGCCCAGGGCAAGGGTCGTAATTGCGCCCCTGTCAACAATGTAAAATCAAGATTACTTCTTTTTCGCTTTAGTGTAGCGAGATATGTGGCATTTGTATTGTTGTTGAAATTATTTTAGAATATCCATATATATGCTTAAGTAACTTCAACCATGAATGAATCAGTACAAAAACAAAATAATTATCAATTATTATTTTTTTAAAAATTCCTTCAATATCTTCGAGACAGAGGAATTCACCTATAGGTCATATAACATGACCCCCGGAATATATGGTATATGTTGTTCGGTCAAGTCGCGGAACACCCTGTCTATGTTTATTTAGCTATCAAAAATTTAGGAACATCATTAACATTAATTATGTATCAGTAGAGTATAACTAGTCAGTCCAGTTATCTCTCCTAGGGTGATCTTATGCGCGTTGTAGTTGTTGGAGATCTGCCCTAGTCTCGTTGTTCAGAGAGTTGATGTGCGGAATCATAAGCATATTCGGCGACGGCGAGTGGCACAAGGTACAACGAGGTCTAACAAACACATCCACGAATTTGATCTGCATGATTTTTACATCTGCATCTTCCTTGCCTTCACTGATACAAAGGCATTAATAACGTGCTCGAAATCGGTCTTTTCAGTTTCTTCCCTTTCAACGCTCATCAAACAAGATCACTTAATCGATCTTGATGGAGACTCTCAGATAATTTAAGATCAGTTTTAGTTTGTTGAAAGATATTTCACAGCTAGCGATGGAAACTGCAATAGTCACATTATTTGCATGGCTATTCGAAGATTTTTCGCCATTGGCGTTTTTCGGTTTCGACATCCCAGTTTTGACAGAGACTAAGTCCAATTTCCAGAGCTTCAGTCACCAAAGTTTCTCATTCATTGCGAAAATAATCTCTTAAACCTTTCAAATCTAAGGCGGCCTCATGAAAGTTCCTATTTATATCTTGCAGTCTTTTCTGAACTCTATCAATAGGAATGAGTACTCTCGTCCAAAATCCAAGTAGAGTCAGAAAATTGAGTGTCAACATACGGTTGTACAATTGCGTAGCATCACTTCTTGTTTCACTCGTTTCATTTGCATCATCCATTATGCCGTCAAGGTAGTTGCTTATGGGCTTCATAGCTTCCACACTATTGTTTTAGATTCAGATTTAATAACTATGGGCACAGCATTTTTGGATATTTCCCAGCGTTGAGTAGACGATGAAAAAACAGATAGAGAACTTCAACAGTTCCGAAAAATGTCAATACGCAAAGTAATGAACAGTTTTAACAAATTCTGGAAAACGGATACCAAGAGCTTCAAGTGGTGCCCCCTTGGTTCTGGCGCCCAAGGCACCTGCCCTGTTTGCCCCGCCCTAGGTACGCCACTGCATTTCTTGCACCAATCTTTAACATCTTCCGTGAAGTTAACCCAGTAAAATCGCTGGCGCAATCTTTCTAGAGTTTTGATTACTCCAAAAATGGCCTCCAGATTCGTCATGGATCTCTTTCAATACGTCTGCTACTCTACTCCTAACTGAGTTCCCGTCTCAGTTCCATCAGCATCTTCTACCACACGCTTTAACAGGCCATCCTCAATCACCATGGATTCCTATTGCGCTCAGTACGATTTTACACTCGGTGAGTGTGGTGCAGCATCTTCCCATACTGGTTTGCTCTCCTCTGCTTTTCATTCCAGTATAATTTTTAAAGTCGGGTCTTTTTCTTGATCTTAGCGTAGTCCACCGAGCTGCCAATTATCGTCGACTATTGTTGTCCTGGCGACGATAGAAAATTTGTCATCTAGTCGACTACAATGCTTGCAATCATCCTGGCAGGGCCTTCTGGACAATGCGTCGGCGTTACGATGGCTGCTACCTGTCCTATGCTCGATTTTGAAATCGTATTCCTGTAGTCTTTCAATCCATCTAGCCACCTGACCTTCAGGATTCTTAAATTGTAGCAGCCATTTTAATGCAGCATGGGCAGTTCTAATCAAAAATTCCCTTCTGTACAAATATTTGTAGAAATGTTCCACGGATTTCACGACTTTTCTGGTAACACAATAATTCCTCTCTGGTTTTGACAAGGTCTTACTAAAATAGGCAATAACCTTCTCATGTCCGTCTTGTATCTGGGAAAGAACGCCACCAATGCCCACGTTGCTGGCATCTGTGTCTAGTATGAACTCGCCTTCAGGTAAAGGATAACTCAGGACAGGTGCGCTTATCAAAGCACGTTTCAGTTCTTTGAACGCAACTTTGCAGTCCATTTCCCAGATAAATCTTCGACCTTCTTCAGTAAGTCTTGTCAGTGGCTTGGCTATGTTGGCAAATCCAGGTACATTTCGTCGATAACAGGTACACAAACAAAGAAAACTTCTAAGTTCATGTTTGTTTCTAGGTGCTGGCCAATCTCTGACAGCCTTTATCTTTTCCGGGTCAACTGCAATACACTTATCAGAAACCACGTGTCCAAGGTAATGAACTTCCTTTTGGAACAGGTGACACTTCTTAGGGTTGAGCTTCAGGTTAGCCTTCCGTAATCTCTGGAAAACCTATTCCAAATTCTTCATGTGGTTCTCGAATGTTTTACCTACCACAATAATATCGTCGAGATAGACTAAACAGATTTTCTATGATAGTCCAGCCCATACTGTTTCCATGAGTCGTTCAAACGTTGCAGGGGCATTGCAGAACCCAAATGGCATTACAGTAAATTGCCACAGTCCGGTACCACAATGTTTCGCATTGATTTTTGACGTATGACGGATCACTAATTTTTTGGGGGTGATATTTATCCACGTTTGAAATAATTTTTGATATTATTTACCGTCACATGTGACACATCTAAAGCAGTACAAACTCTCTAAAATGTAATAATATTCAGAAATAAGTGCATAAGAAATAAAGAACTGAGATGTCATGTGAAAACGAACTTCAAAATATAATACTTGCATCTTCAATAGACGAGAATGGAATAATTAGGGGAACATTTATGCGTTTGTCTTTTTCAAAGTATGCGGAAGCATTCAAAATAATTTATTTACATCGTTTCGATAAAATATCTTCCGAAACATCAAATTCATCCATTCCATCATCTCCAACGATTATTATTGTAATCAAAATTATTATAAATGAAAACTTATTTCACATATTCTAGTGGACATAAAATCTTGTATGCACCACGAGCCTTACTAGATGATAATGCCCATCGGAAGACATTTATCCCTCAGGTCGAAGGCCCTCGGGCTAGATCCTCGTCGCTCTCCTGTATTATCATCATCGTAATGGCCGTGGTACATAAAATACTATTATGAACTGTCCTATGAATTAAAAAAAATAAGAATAAAAGAGCATTAACACAGCCCTAACAAAAGATGCATTAAAGAATTTATTTTATTAATGACGCGCTAGGTATGAAGTTGCCACGTCAATAAATAATGTTAATTATTTCACGAACCGTTTAATGTATTTAAAAAAAAAATTAAAGAACAAAATAGCACTAACGAAGCACTAACAAAAGATGTAATAAATAATTTGATATTTTGTTAATGACGTGCTAGGTGTGAAGTTGGCACGTCAATAAATGATGTTAATTATTTCATGAACCGCTTTATGAATTTAAAAAAAAATTGAAGCACAAAACAGCACTAACGAAGCACTAACAAAAGATGTATGAAATAATTTCACATTTTATTAATGACGTGCTAGGTGTGAAGTTGGCACGTCAATAAATAATGTTAATTATTTCATGAACCTTGATAAGAATTTCAAAAAAATTTAAAGCACAAAAGAGCACTAACGATGCACTGACGAAAGATGTATTAAGTAATTTGAAATTTTACTAATGACATGCTAAGTGTGAAGTTGGCACGTCATTAAATAATGTTAATTATTTCATAAACCGTTCAATTAATTTCAAAAAATTTTGAGGCACAAAAGAGCACTAACGAAGCACTAATTACTAATATAAAAAAGATGTTTTGTGCTTCCAATGACGTTGCAACTTCACGGACCCAGCAATGGGTAATATTATGCCGTGGTGATATATTTATTTATTTTATTTATAATTTTTATGTGTGGTGGAAATACGAGTAGATTAATTTATTTGACTTAGCGAACTCCATTGCTTAAGAACAAAATATGCTTAGAAATTTACCTACGTCATAAAATATCAATATATATATATATATATATATATATATATATATATATATATATATATATATATATATATATATATATATTACGGCTTAACAAATAACAATTAAGACTTTCTAGAACTACACATCGCTTTTATTATATATATTTTATATGCATTTCTTTATCTCTAAATCTATTGAAGATATAATGATTTATATTTAATGAATAAAGAATTTAACGTTCTTTAATATAAGTATTTACATGAATTTTCGATAAATAATATGTAGATGATTTTTTTCTTGTAACTACTACTTCTGGTTGTCCAATTGTTACCAAAACTTAATCAACTCCTCCCATTATTGTTAGTTTGAGGAACCCGTAGTTAAAAATGTTTTAAGTCTTATAGAATTTGAGAAATTCCTATTCTATTGTTCTATTTGCTTTTTTTAACGTTTGTTACGTAACTGGCACTTTTAGATGCAAAAATAAAATAAATAAAAATAACGGACTCACCAAAGGTAACTAGTCTCCAATAGCGAAGTATACACAGTCACTCTGTTCGATAATTCGGAAAACTCACAGAGGAAGATGTTCGTAGTCGGGATAGCCTCTAGTTCAGGGTAGACTTGCTCTGAGATTGCAGGGGGGGGGTATTCAAGTTCAATTACTTAGTAATCATCTGAGCTGTCAAAATAAGCGCCACCGAATTTATATCCCAAGCTACAAAACCTGAAATATTCACTAGGAGGGAACAAGATTTCCAAAGTAAAACAACGATCTCCAATTCGAGACATAAAATATGTTTAATATTAAAATTTAAATTGATGAGAACAGATACGCAGTTAATAAAATGTAAATAGTAAGGTATAAAGTCATTTAAATATTATATTATAATATATTGCGAACGAATCACAGATCAGATAAGCGAGGTGTTATAAAGCATAGGGCTTTGCAATCCGTAAAATGTCCAAAAATATTGGCGGTGAAAAATAGTAAAATAAGTACCGTGTGTGCACAGACGACGCTTTTAGTCACGGCAAAAATAATGCCTGAAAAATTAACCTCACAAACGAGATTGCGCTGCTTAACAATGTAGATACGAAATCGCTCGAAATAATAGTCAAAGTTAACAAACATAAGTTGAAAAGCTAACATAAATTATATTTGAAATGCTATTACCATAAAATATTATTAATCTAAAATAATTCAAAGTATTCAAATAAACTAGGGTTAACAATTAACTTCGTTGATATAACTAAGCGCCTTAAATACGGAATAATAAAATAAAAATTGTCTAATATGCAAAATATTGAATATTCAAAATTAAAAATAACGTAACTCGAATTGAAAATAGATTCGTGAAAGAATAAACCATGCTATAATAAGTACAATAACAATATTCAAGTTTGACACAAAACAAGATAACAAAACGACGATTGTGAATGTTCTAGATAACCGACGATTAATATGTATAGACGTACACAGCTGACTAACTTCAGGTGGGTACGCGAACAATAAAATATAAATTGGAGAAGGCTCACCGGATTGCGCCACAGGTGCGGACGAAATGTGATTACGTCAGACTGACGTATGAACATGAGCCAAAAAATCTTCAAAATTGGCCCAAGGTCTATAAAATACCTCTTCTCGAATGTTCGATGGTTATTCTCCGAGATCCTAAGTTCTCCAAGATAGTAATTCCTCCAAGTCAAGGACGATGTGAACATACAGGAACAGAAATATTCACTGCCCACGTGATCGAAGTTCAAAAGTTTGGATAACAGAAAATCCTCTTCTAAATATAATTGTGGTTAAAATAACCCACGCCAAACAGGCTAAAAGTGAAGATTAACAATCAGCTATTGTTACAATAAATGAAAAATTGAACTGTAATACTCACGGAAAGAATTCCTAACCCCTCAAATGATCCGATGAAAAACGCACGTTCAGAGATAAAAAACTCTTTTAAGATTATACTAATCTTTTAGTGCCGACAGCTGAAGTCACTCCGCAACAATGCGAATCACTTTGGTGAACAAAATCAAGCTAACAATGCTTTAAACACAATCAAAAACCAAAGAGAAGTTGACTGTACAGCTATCACCCAACGAATAATCGTAGGATGCTAAGAATTGTTTCGCGCGAACCAGTCAAAACCTTTATTCATTACCGTCAGAAGCGAAAAATTCACAATAAACTAAAAGACAATTACAACTACAAGTACAGATGGCTCACGTAGTCCATCGAGACAATAAAAAAAATAAAGATGAAACCAAATTCGAATATAGCATGTAGCATGTTACTAATATTATTTTGAAATGATTAGTTCTTTAATAGTGACATTTATCTGTCAATTACATATATTTGAATAACTGCGTATTGTTTGTTTAAGCGTAGGCTCTGGGATTTAAATTATAGATAATTTTATAAATTTATCCATAAAATACATAGCGAAAGTATTAATGCAAATTTATAGAAAATTTAATAATCTTTAATTTTTTTAATAGCACTAATCTCGAAAAAATAACATTTAAAGGTATTTTTCGAAGAAAAACTATTTTGAGCTTCTAGTAAAGTACCATTTCCGGTTATCCGATTTTCACCAAAATCTAATGGGCTCTTTCCATTACAGAAAAAGTTCGAAATACAAGGTTTCAAAATTTTCTGAATGATAGTACACGCATACACACAGACATCATCGTGAAAATGTTAAATTTGGATACTAGGGACCTTAAAACGTGGTCATTTACCAAAATCTCAATATGCGATTTTTAGCACGATCCCTATACCTCCCTTACCAAGGGTAGCGGGAGGTAAAAAAGTAAATAGAACAATAGGAAAGGAAATCAGAACAGTTTCCAGCATAAGTAAATATGTATAGGTATGTATTTAGATTAATAAAAATTAACGATTCGCAAAAAAGTTTAAACTAATTCTCATTAGTGGATTAGTAAATTCTATTCTATCCCGGTATTTAAAATTTAATCTACATTTTATTATCAAATAGGTAGTTACTTGGATTAGATTAGACTATATTTTAAGAAATAAGCTGCCAAAATTAGAGTAAAATTCGCTAATCCAAAAATAAGGATTACTTTAATCTTTTTTGTGACTCGGGCTGTTAATGGCGGGAGGTATTGTGTTGGCCCCACCAGATTTTTAAGTTAAAATATCGGCGTATAAATTTAATATATGTATAAAACTAAATTAAACGTATATACTTGTTATTCACTTCAATTTTTCAATTTTCTAAGGAGTCACCGATTTCACTATAGTTCATTTGTGTACAGCTAGGTCTACTCATAGCGCCACTTCCTAATACTTGACAAAAATACTTACCGAATGTGTTTTAATTATCAATATCTTCTATATTAAACGATAAATATTTAAAATACTTGCCTAGAAATACAGAAATGTGTACAGTACGTAATATTAAACAAATTTTAGGAATAGAACTTCACAGACTTGAGAAAATAAATAAAATTAAACATTTTTTTTTTAAGTATGTTCCAGAAATTAATTTTCGATTTTTTTTATATGTTAGGCATAATATTCTTCAAAACATATTAAAGTATGTACAAAGTAGGTTTAGTATAGAAGAAAAACATTAAGTGTATGTAAAAAGTACGTTTTTTGGATTTTTAAAATTGTTCTCGATAAGCATTTTGCTTAATTTTCATATATTTTATTCCTTATCCTGTTATAAATATTTAATACAAATTTAACCAAAATTGTAGGTTTTGAACTGGAGATATATTAAAAACAATATTTAAAATATTATTTTGGGTGAATAAATACATACAAATATTATTGAAACTATTTTGTTTTCATGGCAAATTTTTACCTTCCGTCACCTTCAGGTAAGGAAGGTATTGTCTTTGGTCAAAAAATTCGATGATGAGTTTTTAATCAATAAGCACGTCTGCGATAACTCTAATACTACAGTTTCAAAAATTATAATTTTTTCGTATACTTCTTCGTTACATCCATATGAAGAGCTGATTAGATTTTGGTTACAATTGGTCAACCGGAAGTACCATCATTTGAAGATTTTAACAGTTTTTCTTGAAAAAACTATGTTAAATATCATTTTTTCACATTTAATGTTATTATAAATATTAAAGAATATTTTATTCTCTATACGATTTGACTGCATGTTATACTTAATATTAAATGGATATAGAGTTAAAAAATTATAAAGAAATTAAATTTCATAAAGTAGCTATAGCTATGAAAACAGCTACTATTTTAAGAAAATTCTGATTGAAAGATGTCAGTGTCAAGTGAAATTGACATAGTGTGTGTCTTATAATTTTACTGGAAATATAGGATCTTTTGCTTTCTGTATGCGGAATTTGTATAAAATACATACAACTGCTTTAAGGTAATGTACAAGAAATAATAATAATAATAATAAATCTTTTATTTCTGCAGGTACATTACGCTGTATTTAGAAAACGTCACAAAATAATAATTTAAGACATAAATTTTCTGTATGAAATTTGCATAAAATACATGCAGCTGCCGGAAGGTAATGTACAAGAAATAGAATATTTAGCAAGGAACTTTCTGTATGAAATTTGTACAAAATACATAGAACTGACGGAAGGTAATGTGCTGGTCACATCAGATTTTTTCCTTTTTATTTGTGCATACGAAGAAATCATATTACATTACACTATTTTAAATAAAAATGAAAAAGCAATTTACTTATTTACTAATTTTGAATTTTGCGCGCTGGGGTATCATTTCACTTTAAAATTACGATAAATCTATAAACAGGAAAATAAGGCAACTATGTACTTTCATATTCATATTATGTAAGTATATAGTGTGAAGGTCCTATATTTCCTTTTGTAAGAAGGAAAGCTGGACAACACCCAACAAAAAAAACTTTTCAACCTCTAAGGTACAAGGCCTTCGCCAATGCAGGTTAGGTTAGCTACCTGTGTCAACAGGGGTACGAAACGAACAGATTTCATACAAATGCAAACAAGTTTTAGTTCAACTTATTCTAATCACAATGGTATTACACCCATAGAAATACCTAAACAAAAAACTAGCTATAGGCTCTACGAAAACATGTTTTCAATAAATTAAAACTCTTTTCAAAGCAATAAATTATTGTACAGTTTGTAATAATTACAAATTAGTACATAATATTAAAGATATTGCTAAATGATGTCCTGCGTGTGCTTGAAACCACAACCAGCGACATCTTGCGGAATATATTGCAACTGATTTTTCCACCACCCAACGGCAGGTCAGGTCAAAAAATTTCTAGAAAGTATCAAAAGATGGCTCGACGAGTGCTTATTTTTTAAATTTCAGGTTTTTATCTTTTAATGAATTTCTACAAAATAAATGTAATACTAAATAACTGTAAAGTACATTTAATATATTATTGAATATCATGCAGCCATAAAACGTTTCTGTTAAATGGTAATTTGTAAAAATGTTTACAAATGATACTTGAGGATCAGTCCAACTTTTTAAAACAAAATTAATTTAATTTATAATTGACCATTTTTGTAGGTAGAAAAAATTATTTTATTATTTTTTTGTTTTATGTTAATAGTTGTGCTTAAATGTTTGTAATCTTCTTGTATGTAAGTTTGTATTGACTCCATGAATATACCTTTTAGAGCCCTGAAGACTGTTTTACAGTCGAAACGTCGACCAGAAAATAAGTAAATAATATATATATATATATATATATATATATATATACATATAAAACACCATGGCCGGTTATTTTCCATTCTTCCATTGTGTAACCGGTCGATCATCGTTTTCAACCAAAATTAACAGTCGCCGCAAACATTTTCTATCGGGTTTTGTTTTTAATTTATTATATCCTAAATCACACTACGTACGTAGTATATATAATCAATGGTGATATTTACAAGGATAGGATTGCTATAACGAAATCCATTTGGGATATATTTTATTGCGCAGTTCTAGCTTTTTTCATATACTTGTACAACTATCGGTATCGCAAAGTACTTTGCATTCACAATGAAAATAATTTTGTATATACCAGATGATATTTTTTTATAGGAAATATGGAAGGTATCTAATTTTGATTTGTTATTTAGGATATTTCAGGTAATATTAACAAAAGAGCAAAACCGTTTCTTTCTTTTCTATCGTCTTTTGTTTTTGAGATACAGGCTAAAACTTTGTTTTTCGTATATTTTGAAAATACCTCGTCTCTCGCTTATTATTATAGATATAGAAAAAAATATGAGCCTATTTTCAACGTATCAGTATGTTCCCATTTAAGAAATTATGTTTGTAATATATTCCGCGAATTATTCAGCTTTCAAAAAATATAATAATATGTTGTTATTCTGCATAAAACTCCGTATAAAATTAAGTTTTAGAAAAATGAAAAACAAAACCCGATAGAAAATGTTTGCGGGGACTGTTAATTTTGGTTGAAAACGATGATCGACTGGTTACACAATGGAAGAATGGAAAATAACCGGCCATGGTGTTTTATATATATATATATATATATATATATATATATATATATATATATATATATATATATTATTTATTTATTTTCTGGTCGACGTTTCGACTGTAAAACAGTCTTCAGGGCTCTAAAAGGTATATTCATGGAGTCAATACAAACTTACATACAAGAAGATTACAAACATTTAAGCACAACTATTAACATAAAACAAAAAAATAATAAAATAATTTTTTCTACCTACAAAAATGGTCAATTATAAATTAAATTAATTTTGTTTTAAAAAGTTGGACTGATCCTCAAGTATCATTTGTAAACATTTTTACAAATTACCATTTAACAGAAACGTTTTATGGCTGCATGATATTCAATAATATATTAAATGTACTTTACAGTTATTTAGTATTACATTTATTTTGTAGAAATTCATTAAAAGATAAAAACCTGAAATTTAAAAAATAAGCACTCGTCGAGCCATATTTTGATACTTTCTAGAAACTTTTTGACCTGACCTGTCGTTGGGTGGTGGAAAAATCAGTTGCAATATATTCCGCAAGATGTCGCTGGTTGTGGTTTCAAGCACACGCAGGACATCATTTAGCAATATCTAATTATCTTTAATATTATGTACTAATTTGTAATTATTACAAACTGTACAATAATTTTTTGCTTTGAAAAGAGTTTTAATTTATTGAAAACATGTTTTCGTAGAGCCTGTAGCTAGTTTTATGTGTAGGTATTTCTATGGGTATAATACCATTGTGATTAGAATAAGTTGAACTAAAACTTGTTTGCATTTGTATGAAATCTGTTCGTTTCGTACCCCTGTTGACACAGGTAGCTAACCTAACCTGCATTGGCGAAGGCCTTGTACCTTAGAGGTTGAAAAGTTTTTTTTGTTGGGTGTTGTCCAGCTTTCCTTCTTACAAAAGGAAATATAGGTGATGGAAAGCAAGGTTATAAGGACACTCTCATACATAGGACCTTCACACTATATACTTACATAATATGAATATGAAAGTACATAGTTGCCCTATTTTCCTGTTTATAGATTTATCGTAATTTTAAAGTGAAATGATTGCTTTTTTATTTAAAATAGTGTAATGTAATATGATTTCTTCGTATGCACAAATAAAAAGGAAAAAATTTGCCATGAAAACAGAATAGTTTCAATAATATTTGTATGTATTTATTCACCCAAAATAATATTTTAAATATTATTTTTAATATATCTCCAGTTCAAAACCTACAATTTTGGTTAAATTTGCATTAAATATTTATAACAGGATAAGGAATAAAATATATGAAAATTAAGCAAAATGCTTATCGAGAACAATTTTAAAAATCCAAAATACGTACTTTTTACATACATTTAATGTTTTTCTTCTATACTAAACCTACTTTGTTCATACTTTAATATGTTTTGAAGAATATTGTTATGCCTAATATATAAAAAAAATCGAAAATTAAATTTCTGGAACATACCTACTTAAAAAAAATGTTTAGTTTTATTTATTTTCTCAAGTCTGTGAAGTTCTATTCCTAAAATTTGTTTAGTATTACGTACTGTACACATTTCTGTATTTCTAGGCAAGTATTTTAAATATTTATCGTTTAATATAGAAGATATTGATAATTAAAACACATTCGGTAAGTATTTTTGTCAATATTACGAAGTGGCGTTATGCGTAGCGTTCTCGCGATATCGGTCGAAAAAGCCAAATATATATATATATATATATATATATATATATATATATATATATATATATATATATATATAAAACACCATGGCCGGTTATTTTCCATTCTTCCATTGTGTAACCAGTCGATCATCGTTTTCAACCAAAATTAACAGTCCCCGCAAACATTTTCTATCGGGTTTTGTTTTTCATTTTTCTAAAACTTAATTTTATACGGAGTTTTATGCAGAATAACAACATATTATTATATTTTTTGAAAGCTGAATAATTCGCGGAATATATTACAAACATAATTTCTTAAATGGGAACATACTGGTACGTTGAAAATAGGCTCATATTTTTTTCTATATCTATCATAATAAGCAAGAGACGAGGTATTTTCAAAATATACGAAAAACAAAGTTTTAGCCTGTATCTCAAAAACAAAAGACGATAGAAAAGAAAGAAACGGTTTTGCTCTTTTGTTAATATTACCTGAAATATCCTAAATAACAAATCGAAATTAGATACCTTCCATATTTCCTATAAAAAAAATATCATCTGGTATATACAAAATTATTTTCATTGTGAATGCAAAGTACTTTGCGATACCGATAGTTGTACAAGTATATGAAAAAAGCTAGAACTGCGCAATAAAATATATCCCAAATGGATTTCGTTATAGCAATCCTATCCTTGTAAATATCACCATTGATTATATATACTACGTACGTAGTGTGATTTAGGATATAATAAATTAAAAACAAAACCCGATAGAAAATGTTTGCGGCGACTGTTAATTTTGGTTGAAAACGATGATCGACCGGTTACACAATGGAAGAATGGAAAATAACCGGCCATGGTGTTTTATATATATATATATATATATATATATATATATATATATATATATATATATATATATATATTATTTACTTATTGTCTGGTCGACGTTTCGACTGTAAAACAGTCTTCAGGGCTCTAAAAGGTATATTCATGGAGTCAATACAAACTTACATACAAGAAGATTACAAACATTTAAGCACAACTATTAACATAAAACAAAAAAATAATAAAATAATTTTTTCTACCTACAAAAATGGTCAATTATAAATTAAATTAATTTTGTTTTAAAAAGTTGGACTGATCCTCAAGTATCATTTGTAAACATTTTTACAAATTACCATTTAACAGAAACGTTTTATGGCTGCATGATATTCAATAATATATTAAATGTACTTTACAGTTATTTAGTATTACATTTATTTTGTAGAAATTCATTAAAAGATAAAAACCAGAAATTTAAAAAATAAGCACTCGTCGAGCCATCTTTTGATACTTTCTAGAAACTTTTTGACCTGACCTGTCGTTGGGTGGTGGAAAAATCAGTTGCAATATATTCCGCAAGATGTCGCTGGTTGTGGTTTCAAGCACACGCAGGACATCATTTAGCAATATCTAATTATCTTTAATATTATGTACTAATTTGTAATTATTACAAACTGTACAATAATTTTTTGCTTTGAAAAGAGTTTTAATTTATTGAAAACATGTTTTCGTAGAGCCTGTAGCTAGTTTTTTGTGTAGGTATTTCTATGGGTATAATACCATTGTGATTAGAATAAGTTGAACTAAAACTTGTTTGCATTTGTATGAAATCTGTTCGTTTCGTACCCCTGTTGACACAGGTAGCTAACCTAACCTGCATTGGCGAAGGCCTTGTACCTTTAGAGGTTGAAAAGTTTTTTTTGTTGGGTGTTGTCCAGCTTTCCTTCTTACAAAAGGAAATATAGGTGATGGAAAGCAAGGTTATAAGAACACTCTCATACATAGGACCTTCACACTATATACTTACATAATATGAATATGAAAGTACATAGTTGCCCTATTTTCCTGTTTATATATTTATCGTAATCTTAAAGTGAAATGATACCCCAGCGCGCAAAATTCAAAATTAGTAAATAAGTAAATTGCTTTTTCATTTTTATTTAAAATAGTGTAATGTAATATGATTTCTTCGTACGCACAAATAAAAAGGAGAAAATTTGCCATGAAAACAAAATAGTTTCAATAATATTTGAATGTATTTATTCACCCAAAATAATATTTTAAATATTATATATCTCCAGTTCAAAACCTACAATTTTGGTTAAATTTGCATTAAATATTTATAACAGGATAAGGAATAAAATATATGAAAATTAAGCAAAATGCTTATCGAGAACAATTTTAAAAATCCAAAAAACGTACTTTTTACATACACTTAATGTTTTTCTTCTATACTAAACCTACTTTGTACATACTTTAATATGTTTTGAAGAATATTATGCCTAACATATAAAAAAAATCGAAAATTAAATTTCTGGAACATACTTAAAAAAAATGTTTAATTTTATTTATTTTCTCAAGTCTGTGAAGTTCTATGCCTAAAATTTGTTTAATATTACGTACTGTACACATTTCTGTATTTCTAGGCAAGTATTTTAAATATTTATCGTTTAATGTAGAAGATATTGACAATTAAAACACATTCGGTAAGTATTTTTGTCAAGTATTAGGAAGTGGCGCTATGAGTAGACCTAGCTGTGCACAAATGAACTATAGTGAAATCGGTGACTCCTTAGAAAATTGAAAAATTGAAGCGAATAACAGGTATATACGTTTAATTTAGTTTTATACATATATTAAATTTATACGCCGATATTTTAACTTAAAAATCTGGTGGGGCCAACACAATACCTCCCGCCATTAACAGCCCGAGTCACAAAAAAGATTAAAGTAACCCTTATTTTTGGATTAGCGAATTTTACTCTAATTTTGGCAGTTTATTTCTTAAAATATAGTCTAATCTAATCCAAGTAACTACCTATTTGATAATAAAATGTAGATTAAATTTTAAATACCGGGATAGAATAGAATTTACTAATCCACTAATGAGAATTAGTTTAAACTTTTTTTGCGAATCGTTAATTTTTATTAATCTAAATACATACCTATGCATATTTACTTATGCTGGAAACTGTTTTGATTTCCTTTCCTATTGTTCTATTTACTTTTTTACCTCCCGCTACCCTTGGTAAGGGAGGTATAGGGATCGTGCTAAAAATCGCATATTGAGATTTTGGTAAATGACCACGTTTTAGGGTCCCTAGAATCCAAATTTAACATTGTCACGATGATGTCTGTGTGTATGCGTGTACTATCATTCAGAAAATTTTGAAACCTTGTATTTCGAACTTTTTCTGTAATGGAAAGAGCCCATTAGATTTTGGTGAAAATCGGATAACCGGAAATGGCACTTTACTAGAAGCTCAAATTAGTTTTTCTTCGAAAAATACCTTTAAATGTTATTTTTTCGAGATTAATGCTATTATAAAAATTAAAGATTATTAAATTTTGCTATAAATTTGCATTAATACTTTCGCTATGTATTTTATGGATAAATTTATAAAATTATCTATAATTTAAATCCCAGAGCCTACGCTTAAACAAACAATACGCAGTTATTCAAATATATGTAACTGACAGATAAATGTCACTATTAAAGAACTAATCATTTCAAAATAATATTAGTAACGGTAAAAAAAGCAAATAGAACAATAGAATAGGAATTTCTCAAATTCTATAAGACTTAAAACATTTTTAACTACGGGTTCCTCAAACTAACAATAATAGGAGGAGTTGATTAAGTTTTGGTAACAATTGGACAACCAGAAGTAGTAGTTACAAGAAAAAAATCATCTAAATATTATTTATCGAAAATTTATGTAAATACTTATATTAAAGAACGTTAAATTCTTTATTCAATAAATATAAATTCATTATTATATCTTCAATAGATTTAGAGATAAAGAAATGCATATAAAATAATGTAAAAATTCTCAGATCAAACTACTTCAAAGCAAGAAATTCAAATGTTTGTAATTGACACATAAATGTCACTGTCAGAAATATTTCTATGCCACTGTCAAAAATATTTATACATCATTATGAAGATTATGAAAATAAAAAAAGTCAATAACACAAAAGAATATACGTAAAAAAGACTATAAAAGGAATTTGCGAAAAAATGAGGAATATAAAGAAAAAGAAAAACAAAGTAGAAAAAGAAAATTTCAGGATATTGAATATAAAGAAAATGTATGTATTGTGCACTTATATTAAAATATCCCATAGATTTTGTAAATATATGTGAGAATTATTTTGTAGTGAGATATGCATATATGTATTTGTACTTAAAAATATTTTTCGTTTAATGCGTACAACCAGGTAATATATCTGGCGAGAGGTTATGTGCTGGCCACATCAGATTTTTAATTGTAGAGTTTGTACTACAAACCAAGAACGACACAACTGTCAAATCACAATTTTCAATATGATCTGTGTTGCTGTGCTGTAGCGATTGCCGCCGTCAGCGGTGAATAAACACGCTAACATTTTTTTACTAGTAAAATAATAACAACATTTTTGTACTAGTAAGACAATGAATATCTTCTATATTGTGTGTACATATTGTAATACGCTTAAAGAAAAAAATTATTATTGTCTTATTTTTCATGGCACTCTAATAATTGCCTTAATTCGTACATTTTCTTTTACTTCTAACTTATACATAATGCAACGTGGAACGTCCGCCGTCGCCCTTACTGTAAGCGAATGTCTATTTATAGCGGTGACGTAATCGCGCTAGTAGCCGGGCGACGTAAGCAAACAGGTCGCGACGTGTTTAATTACTTCCGGTCGCCTGAACCTTTTGTGTTCATTGTTATTATGCGGTCGAACATTCTAGGGGTTTTCTAGAAGATAATGGCAACTGTATAAAAGCGACGTAGCTATGCTCGGGAGGAAGTGACATACAGAGTCATAGTATCGTAGTGAGCGTACGCTGTTGGTGTCGAGTAGGTACTCGGGAAGTTACTGGTATATTGGGATAGCTGCGGATGTGAATACTCCGTAGTGTTGACAAGTATTGGGAAGCTATAGTGTACGAGGACATTAACGGCGAGTGGGGAAGTTACTGGTATACCGGGATAATTGTTAAAGAGAGTAATCGATAATGTTGAAGAGTATTGTGAAGCTAGGTATACAAACACAGTAACATCGAGTTGGAGTGGATACTCGGCATTGGTGTTGAAGAATTGTGGCATACGGCTAGTTGGTGATACTGAGGCTGTGGAAAGAGAAAATTAGTTACATAAATAGACAGACAGTGAGGTGAAAGGTGTGACTTCTGTCCGAGCAGTTGAATATACAGACGCTGTTGACTCAAATGAGTATATAGACGCTGTGGAGGTCGGCAGGCGGACAGTTGAGCGTGATATAATTATATAGTGATATAAATATAGGGATATAAATATCGCGTAAACAGTCTACAAGAGTCTGCAACAGACCGGCAGTCTAATATTCGAACGCGTAGTGAAATAAATAATTTGTAATATCGTGGAAATAAATAGTAGTGTTAATTGGTTTAATAAATAGTGTTAGTGTTGTCTAGTTAATTATAGTCTTAGTTATAATTAGTTTTTAATAATTGTTTAATATTACCAATAGTAATTTTCATTATAATTTAATAAACACTTAATTTTAATTAATAATAATTGTCTAATATTTACACTAAGAAATAATTTAACAACAAACTCATCCCATCACTTTGTCATTCTGAATATTTTTCTTCATTACACTTTTTTTTAAAAATTAATAGATAGATATGGCATCGCCAAATCAAAATTTTAACATTAAATTTCTTGTTCGAGGAAAAAAGTAGACACCTGGTTATGTTTAATTTAATATTGGATATTAAGTAATTATTTCTCTAATGATAATAACAATAATAAAGTGCTGATCATCTGTCTCATACTCATAGAGCATTGAATTTCTGTGGCAAAGATATACCTATATATTCTATGACATATTAAAATTCGATTTCCAAAAATTAATTTTTCCAAAAGTTGGAAAATTATTTCTTATTATTTATTTAATTCTTGAAATGTACAATTTTAGTGCCACTGCTCAATATGAAATTTTTAATAGAAATAATTAGATATTGATTTATTTCCTATTCACGTGATTAGATAAATTATTATTCTGAATAACAATTTTGTGTCGGTCAGTCGCACTAAAAATTAACACTTGAAGAATAAACTAAATAATAAGAAATAATTCTCCGCATTCTGGAAAAATTCTTTTTGATTTAGAGTCAGTACATCGAAATGTACTTGACAGATTTTGCAGAACATATTTCGGATTATAACTTTATTCAATTGTCTTTATCATACTATGAACTTACAGAACCAGGCTGGGATTTAAATAAAAGCAAAACAAGCACGTGCTTGGGGGCCCCCGGCCTAGTGGCCCCCAAGGCTGAGGTTTAACCTTTTTTTGTAATGAAGAGCCCGTCTGTAACTTATTTTTTTTCTTTCATTAACATTTAACAATAAATGTATTTACGGCAGTTAATTACATCTGTTTCAATATTAATTTATTACACTATTAATTAATAATTATATAACTGTATAACTGTTTAATGTATAACTGAATCGTGTTTTGTTCAAATTAATCTAGAACATTCAGGCGCGATACATTTAGGCGCGAAATGGCTTCAAAAGTCCATGAAATGTACATTGAATTTAGATCCATATAATAAACTATACCCGAAAAAGTAAAACAATATGAATAAAAAAACATTCAAAAATATTAAATACTTTCTTATAAAACATGCGTTTTAAAATATCGAAAAATAGTTAATTACGCTGAACTGAAACAAGATATTCACTGCAAACCAAATATTATAAGAAAACAATAATATATAACATCATACGAAAATTATTTATATTATGATACAGTACACCTATTATTAATTTTTTTAATAATTGTGAATAGGTTTTACTTTTACAGTCTATAAATATATGCTCATAATAAAAATTTCCTACGGTAAATACAAAATATTATGTAATTAGTGAATAATATTATATTAGTAATACGAGTATTGTTTTTAAATTTTTTAATTTATTATTCATTCTATTCATATTATTATTATTTATTATTATTATTATTATTTTTATTATTATTTTTATTATTATTTTTATTATTTTTATTATTATTTTTATTATTGTTTTTATTATTATTATTATTGTTTTTATTATTATTATTATTATTATTTTTATTATTATTTTTATTATTATTATTATTTTTATTAGTATTATTAGTATTATTAGTAATATTAGTATTATTAGTATTATTATTATTATTATTATTATTATTAATATTATTATTATTATTATTATTATTATTATTATTATTAAAAATTAATAATAGATGGAGTCTAAGGTTAAATTTAACTAAAACTATTATAATTACCCCTTAACCTTAAAATTAATTTTAATAAAAACTAGATACATATTTCGAGAACTAAGTTCCCCCAGTCGAAAAGTGAATCTTACAATAATAATAATAATAATAATAATAATAATAATAATAATAATAATAATAATAATAATAATAATAATAATAATAATAATAATAATAATAATATTAATAATAATTAAAATAATAATAATAATAATAATAATAATAATAATAATAATAATAATAATAATAATAATAATTAAAACTATTATAATTACCCCTTAACCTTAAAATTAATTTTAATAAAAACTAGATACGTATTTCGAGAACTAAGTTCTCATCATCAGTAATACAACAAGTGAAAAGTTAAACAAGCAGTGTATAACATATCAATGAAGCATTTGGTGATCCACACCAAACTATACCTGTATAATAATCAGAATGACAGTGCGTTCTACCACTCACCTATAATTACTGCAAGCATCTCGTCTTTTCTTTGTTGACACTATTCACAGTTTCACACACTTCGATATAGGACTGCTAGTACACAACGACTAACTGCCCTGACCATCTAAGGGTCGGGGGTTGTTATTGTGTTTAAGAATGTCAAGTGTTTTTGCCTTAAGCCAGCGCTTCTAAACCAGTGGCGCCCAGTCGAAAAGTGAATCTTACAATAATAATAATAATAATGTTTACGCCGATTTATTCTATGTTAGTAGAACAGACGATAATTTTCTGTGTGTAATGTTTGTTGAATAGACATTATTTACTGTTGCTATGCGACAGTTTGTATTTCTGGGAATAAGGGTTTTTGAAGTCAGTACCTGCTCACTTGAAGTGAAATTGAAGTAGTTGTCTGAGAAACACGAACTGAGCAAGACGGGTAGTGACTGAGTCTTCGAATCAAGCGTGGGTTATCCACCATATTATTTGTAAATAGTGTAAATAAAGTGTTAAATCAAACTACTGACTTTCGATCCACCCTAACTACTCCTCCATACAGTCCACTGAAATTCGTGACCAAACATTTGGTCCTTCAAACCGGATCGGAATCAGAAATCATCGTGGTATCCAGCACCAGGACGTCGAAATACTTCGACGCGAGAAGCTGCTGAACCACTCTCAACATCAACATCAGCGTGGTACTGCACCAGGACGTCAACATCGACGCTAGCAGCTGCAAAACTCACCACCAGGCCGTGTCAGTCGGAAACCGGTAAGTCTAATCCTTCCTTATTTCTATAAATTCCCATTACCTGTGTCTCGATTTGGTAGCAAAGTATATACTAAAAATGGATTTAGAACAACTAATCAGAGTACGTGCAGCACTCAAAGGTAAATTAACGCGTAATGATAAATTTATTAAAAAGTTTACTGATCAAGATAGCATCAATTTACTTAAATCGCGAATAAGTGTGTTAAATGACGCAATGAAAGATTTTGATGAAATTCAATCTAAAATAGAAGAACTTGACGAGAATGAAATTAATACTGACGAGCGGGATATATTCGAAACAAAATATTTTGAAATAATAGCAAATATTCAAGATATTTTAGATAGCCGTGAAACGGAAGCAGCTAGAGCGGATTCAGAGGCGTCTGGCTCAAACCCACTATCGCAACCCACGGCAGATATTAATTTAAAATTACCACCTCTCAATTTGCCCCAATTTGATGGAAATTATTCAAAATGGCAACATTTTTTTGATACATTTAATTCCTTGATACATAATAACAATTCATTAAACAATTGCCAAAAGTTTCATTACCTTAAATCTTGCGTAACCGATGAGGCCGCTCATGCTATCCAATCATTAACAATATCAAGTGCAAATTACGCTTCGGCATATAAAATACTAAAAGAAAGGTTTAATAACAAAAGACTAATAGCACAGGAACTTGTATCAAACATCTTCGGGATAGAAAAAATAACCAAAGTTAATAGTTCAAATTTGCGACAATTGTTAAATATTTTAAACACAAACACCGAAGCATTGAGGGTTTTAAAATTACCAGTAGATAATTGGGATGGTATGCTCATACCATATATCACTCAAAAGCTTGATTACCAAACAAATAAAGAATGGCAAGCTACATTAAAATCTGAAATCCCGGAACTGTCTAAGTTTATAGAATTTTTAAACGATAAATGCCAATTACTTGAATCAATTAATCAGACAAATAGTGAAGCTAGTGGATCACAAATGCGTACGAAATCTGTCGGTCAAAACTACGCTCATAAACTTAAACGCAATAAAACATTAGTACAGGTAAATATGAATAAACAACCATGTAAATGCTGCAATAGCAACAATCATGAAATTTATAAATGCAAAGACTTCGCAAACATGCAAATTAAAGACAGGGAAATGTTTGTCAAAAACCATAAACTTTGTGAAAATTGTTTAAGACCAAATCACATGGTGAAAGATTGCAAATCTACTTTTACGTGTCGAATTTGTAACGAAAAACACAATTCTTTGCTACATTTACAAACCGCAAACTTACAATTAGAAAATCAAGTGCCATCTAATCCTGTTGCGATAAACAGCAGTACGGATAATAATTTCAATGCATTATTATCCACTGTCAGCTTATTAATAAAAGATGCAAACGGCCATTATCACAATTGTAGAGCATTGCTAGACGTTGGATCTCAAAGCAATTTAATAACAGAGAGCCTAGCTAAAAGACTTAATTTACCTTATAACAGCATAGACATTCCCATAGTAGGTATAAACAACGCTACAAATAATATAACGAAATCGGTAAAGGTTTGCATAAAATCTAATCATAGCAATTATCAATCAAAAGTAACATGCTTAGTATTGCCTAAGATAACAGATAATCTCCCAACAAAAACATTTAACTTAAACAATATACAAATTCCCTGTAATATTCAGTTAGCTGACGAAAACTTTAATAAGTCGAGACCCGTCGAATTATTATTAGGCGCGGAAATATTTTGGAATATTTTAAAAACAGAATCTATCAAGGCAAATAAGAGCCAGCCACATTTACAAAATACAGAATTTGGCTGGGTACTCGGCGGCTCTGTATGTACAGGTCAAACTTTGTCCCTTTGTAATCTTTCTGTAACCCCAAGCACGATGTCCTTGCAAAAGCAGGTAGCAAAATTATTTTGGGAAATAGACGAACCAAGTAATAAAACTATTCATTCTTTAGAAGAAATAGCTTGCGAGGAACATTACGTCAAAACAGTTCAGAGAAATTTAGAAGGCAGATTTATAGTTCAACTACCGTTCAAAGAAAATCCCGAAATTTCTCTAGGTCAATCTAGACAAATCGCATGTAACCGTTTTTCCGCGCTAGAAAACAAACTAAATAAAAATCAAGAATTGAAATCGGAGTATTCAAGGTTTATAAACGAATATATACATCTCGGCCATATGGAGCTAGTAGATCCTAATAAAGAGCCCGTTATAAATGAAACAAATACCTTTTACCTTCCTCATCATGCGGTCATCAAAGAGTCGAGCTTAACAACAAAATTGCGCGTAGTTTTTGACGCCAGCTGTAAATCATCTTCAGGCTATAGCTTAAATGACACGCTCATGATCGGTCCTAATATTCAACAAGATCTCTTTTCTATAACAATGCGGTTCAGAATTCATCAATTCGTATTGACAGCCGATATAACAAAAATGTATCGCCAAATATTATTAGATCCAAAGCAACGCGATTTTCAGAGAATAGTATGGAGAGGGGATAACTCTAAACCAATAGATACTTACCGTTTAAAAACGGTCACGTATGGTACAGCTTCGGCAAGTTGGTTAGCAATTAGAACATTGCGTGAATTAGCGGAAAGAGAAAAACAAAATTTCCCAAACATATACGAAATTATAAGGGACGATTTTTATATGGACGATCTGTTAACCGGTTGTAACAACTTAGTAGAAGCAATAAAATTACGAGACGATTTGATTACAGTTATGTGTAGTGGTGGATTTGTCCTAAACAAATGGGCGTCAAATCACCCACAGCTATTACCAAGTACTGGAAACACCAATCCCTCTAACATTCTAAACTTGGATCGCGAAAAGGAAATTAAAGTATTAGGATTAGTTTGGGACAGTAAAGACGATACTTTAAATTATACTTTAAATTCAATCGATATCACAAAGAAAGTAACGAAGAGACAAATTTTATCCGTGTTAGCGAAAATCTTTGACCCCCTCGGCTTAGTTAGCCCGGTAACGACTCGAATGAAAATTATGTTACAGAAATTATGGGTTTTAAATTTAAATTGGGATCAGGAAATTCTACGTGAAGTAAGTAGAGAATGGTTTCAATTAATTGAAGAATTAAAATGCATAGACACTGTAACGGTCCCCCGCTGTTTAATTGGGAATCACCCCTTCAAAATATTGGAATTACATGCTTTTTGTGATGCATCTCAAGAAGCGTACGGTGCAGTAATATATTTGAGAAGTATCGACCAGTATGGCCAAATTAATGTTAACTTAGTATGTGCTAAATCACGTGTAGCGCCAATAAAAACAATAAGCATTCCTAGACTTGAACTGTGTGGAGCCTTATTGTTGTCTCGATTAGCGGAAAAAGTATGCAAGGCATTAAAAATAAATCTGACACGTTACCTTTGGACAGACTCAAGTATAGTTTTATCTTGGATTGCCGCCCCAGCCAACACATGGCAAACTTTTGTAGGGAATCGAGTAAGCGAAATCCAAAAACTTACAAATAATTCAGAATGGTCACACATTAATTCTGAATTTAATCCAGCTGATATAATATCCCGAGCCATTTCCCCAAATCAATTAAAAAATTCAAAATTGTGGTGGAAACCAGATTGGTTAGAGTTACCCAGTACAGCTTGGCCTAAATCTAAATTAAATAGTGTGAATGAAATTCCCGAAAGAAAAAAACCAGTAATATGTATGAATAAAACGGCTACTCACGCCCTACCTGTCTTTACAAAGTATTCATCCTTTGACAAATTACAAAGAGTAATAGCTTACGTCTTTAGGTTTGTACATAACTGCAAAAATAAAAATAATAGATTGAACAATAATTTAAATATTGACGAAATAAATAAGGCAAATAACGTCATCGTAAAATATACCCAACGAAAGGCATTCCACAGAGAAATTATAGATTTACAAGGAAACAAGATCGTTAACAAACAAAGTAAATTACATTCGTTAGCTCCTTTCTTGGACAAGGATAATTTAATTCGCGTTGGCGGTCGTTTAAAAAATTCTAATTTGGACTACAACCAGAAATTCCCAATAGTTTTACCGGCAAAGGATTATATTAGCAAATTGTTAATGGTTCGAGAGCATGAGCGCCAATTACACGCCAGTCCTCAAGCGACCCTTCACGCCCTACGTAAAAATTATTGGCCTCTAGCTGCACGAAATTCTGTAAGACAAATTATACATAAATGCATAAAATGTTTTCGAGTAAACGCTAAGCCAACTAGTCAAATAATGGGTGATCTACCGAAAGCGCGAGTGATACCGTCAAGGCCATTTTCCATATCAGGAGTCGATTACGCTGGGCCAATTTTAATTAAACAATCCCCTGGCCGGTGTAAGAAAACTTCAAAGGCCTATATCGCCGTATTTATCTGTTTTACAACTAAGGCGATCCACCTAGAGTTGGTAAGTGACTGTACCACTGAATGCTTTCTAGCTGCTTTAAAAAGATTTATGGCACGCCGTGGTATAGTTTCCGAAATACATTCAGACAATGCTAAAAATTTTGTTGGTGCAAATAACGAACTGTTGAGATTTAAAGCCTTATCTGAAACTAGTGTTGTCCAAAACGAAGTAGCAAAACAGGGTATAAAATGGAACTTTATTCCCGCAAATTCGCCCCACCGTGGAGGCTTATGGAAAGCTGCCGTGAAACAAACCAAAAGGCATTTATTTAAGGTTATCGGGAATACAATGCTAACTTTTGAAGAACTATATACTCTGCTATCACAAATCGAGGCATGTCTTAATTCCCGACCACTAACGCCCCTATCACAAGATCCAAATGACCTGCAACCTCTAACTCCCGGTCATTTCCTTATCGGTGATCGGCTGACGGCGCATCCTGAACTTGAGTTGACCGACGTCCAGGTCAATCGACTATCCCGTTGGCAACACGTCCAGCAGATGTATCAACATTTTTGGCGCCGATGGCAACATGAATACCTGACCAACCTACAACAGCGTCAAAGGTGGACTCGTTCTCGAGACTATTCGTGGAAACCAGGAACAATTGTCTTGCTGATAGACAATAATCTGCCACCCTTAAGTTGGCGTATGGGATGTATAACCGTGGTGCATCCTGGCAAGGACAATATAGTGCGCACAGTGACCATTAAATCTAATAACGGTCTTGTGACTAGGGCCACTAATAAAGTGTGTGTGTTCCCATGTGAAATTTAATTGGATTGTGCTATGATTTAATAATCAATGTTTGCGCATGTTCTGTCTTATAATCATTTGTATTTGTATTATGATGTATGCTCGTATATGTATGTGTATTTCTTTACTATGTGTATGTACCTTATATTCTATTCTTACATTACATGCTTAACCTTTGTTAGATTTATGTATTTTTTATATTCTTTATATGTATTGTATATCTTGAACTCCTTGAAGTAGTCAAAGGGGCCGGTATGTTTACGCCGATTTATTCTATGTTAGTAGAACAGACGATAATTTTCTGTGTGTAATGTTTGTTGAATAGACATTATTTACTGTTGCTATGCGACAGTTTGTATTTCTGGGAATAAGGGTTTTTGAAGTCAGTACCTGCTCACTTGAAGTGAAATTGAAGTAGTTGTCTGAGAAACACGAACTGAGCAAGACGGGTAGTGACTGAGTCTTCGAATCAAGCGTGGGTTATCCACCATATTATTTGTAAATAGTGTAAATAAAGTGTTAAATCAAACTACTGACTTTCGATCCACCCTAACTACTCCTCCATACAGTCCACTGAAATTCGTGACCAAACAAATAATAATAATAATAATAATAATAATAATAATAATAATAATAATAATAATATTAATAATAATAATAATAATAATTAAAACTATTATAATTACCCCTTAACCTTAAAATTAATTTTAATAAAAACTAGATACGTATTTCGAGAACTAAGTTCTCATCATCAGTAATACAACAAGTGAAAAGTTAAACAGAGTAGTCAAGATTACTCAACATGTCAACCATGCCAGAGGTCCTAACAACTCTGAAAAACAAGGGAGAGAACTGGGATTATATAGGGATGGGAGTCACAGGTGAATGATTACCTATAAACTAAGATAATTTTCGTCCAATAATGAGTCATTAAATATTAAATCGTCCAATAAAATTTAACTTTGTAATAAATTGAAAAGTTTTGAGTTTGGTATGGGGCCGAGATCTGCGTTCATCAAATTATTTTTATATTTATTTATTATTAAACTCTCGTATGCATCTAAATATCTATCATTATTAATATGTTTTAAAAGTTTAATATTAGAATTGTTAACTTTGTGGTTATTAATGAACATATGTTGAGCTACGCTAGATTTTTCTGGATTACCGCTTTTTAGATGATAAAAATGTTCTTTAAACCGAGTGTCAATTTGTCTTTTAGTTTGACCGATGTAAACTTTATTACAATCATTACAACTAATTTTATAAATACCGGATTTTTTGTTAGTATCTATTTGATCTTTAGGATTACCTAATAACGATTTAATGGTATTATTTGATTTGTAAGTTACTGTTAAATTATGATTTTTAAAAATTTTGTTTATACTTTTGGAAGCTTTATCGTACAGTAGTGTTATGTATTTATTATTATTTTTATTATTAGATGGCGTTAGCGTTGTAAAATTAGAAATGGATTGGCGATTTTTAAATTTATGAACTAATTTATCGATAGTTTTAACCGGGAAGCCGTTATACTTAGCTATTTCTTTAATATAGTTTAGTTCAGTTTTAAATCGTTTTTTGTTTAAAGGAAATTTAGTTAATCTGTTTATTAAGAAATTAAACGAAGCTAATATATGTTGCCAAAAATGATTTGAGTCAGCCGTTATAAATCTATTAGTGTTCTTGGATTTTTTATAGATATCAAAATCTAATTTGTTCTTGTTTCTAATAACCAGTACGTCCAAAAAAGGTAACTGTTCATTGGTTTCTTTTTCGATTGTAAATTTAATTGATGGGAAAACTGAATTTAAACTGTCCAGAAACTTTTTCAAATCGCATTTATTGGTATTAACTATGGCAAAAATATCATCTACATATCTAATCCAAACTCTAGGAAAATAATTGTTGTTTTTCTTAAACTCAATTTCGAAATTACTCATAAATAAATTAGCTAAAAATGGTGATAAAATATTTCCCATAACTGTGCCTTCATTTTGGTGGTAATATTTATTATTTACTTGAAAGTAATTTTGCTTCATACAAAGTTCAGTAAGTTTTAAATACTCATTAATTTTTGAATCCTCTAAGTCGTTATTTTCTAAAAATGTTTTCAAATATTCTAAAGTTTCCGGGATAGGTACACTTGGAAATAAAGAACTGACGTCAAAAGAAACCATTATTTCGTTTTTATCTAATGTAATGTCTTTAACTTTATCGATAAATCAGATTATTTTAACAGAGTAAATAATCAATTAAACAACGGACCTTACACGCAAGTAAACAAAAATCCATTACCTAAAATGCTCAGAGAATATAAAAACACCCTTAAAAACTGCCCAAATTTAATCACTAAAGATATAAATTTTAAACTTAACGTTTCAAACCCAGTAGTTCCAAAAATGTACTGTCTTCCAAAAATTCATAAACCAGGTAATTCTGTAAGACCTATAGTTTCTGGCATAAATTCACCAACTTATTTACTTTCAAAGTGGTTAGTCAATGAATTTAGTAGTTTTCCAAATCAACCTCAAACATTTTCCGTACAAAATTCATTACAATTTATCGATAAAGTTAAAGACATTACATTAGATAAAAACGAAATAATGGTTTCTTTTGACGTCAGTTCTTTATTTCCAAGTGTACCTATCCCGGAAACTTTAGAATATTTGAAAACATTTTTAGAAAATAACGACTTAGAGGATTCAAAAATTAATGAGTATTTAAAACTTACTGAACTTTGTATGAAGCAAAATTACTTTCAAGTAAATAATAAATATTACCAACAAAATGAAGGCACAGTTATGGGAAATAGTTTATCACCATTTTTAGCTAATTTATTTATGAGTAATTTCGAAATTGAGTTTAAGAAAAACAACAATTATTTTCCTAGAGTTTGGATTAGATATGTAGATGATATTTTTGCCATAGTTAATACCAATAAATGCGATTTGAAAAAGTTTCTGGACAGTTTAAATTCAGTTTTCCCATCAATTAAATTTACAATCGAAAAAGAAACCAATGAACAGTTACCTTTTTTGGACGTACTGGTTATTAGAAACAAGAACAAATTAGATTTTGATATCTATAGAAAATCCACGAACACTAATAGATTTATAACGGATGACTCAAATCATTTTTGGCAACATAAATTAGCTTCGTTTAATTTCTTAATAAACAGATTAACTAAATTTCCTTTAAACAAAAAACGATTTAAAACTGAACTAAACGATATTTCAGAAATAGCTAAGTATAACGGCTTCCCGGTTAAAACTATCGATAAATTAGTTCATAAATTTAAAAATCGCCAATCCATTTCTAATTTTACAACGCTAACGCCATCTAATAATAAAAATAATAATAAATACATAACACTACCGTACGATAAAGCTTCCAAAAGTATAAACAAAATTTTTAAAAATCATAATTTAACAGTAACTTACAAATCAAATAATACCATTAAATCGTTATTAGGTAATCGTAAAGATAAAATAGATACTAACAAAAAATCCGGTATTTATAAAATTAGTTGTAATGATTGTAATAAAGTTTACATCGGTCAAACTAAAAGACAAATTGACACTCGGTTTAAAGAACATTTTTATCATCTAAAAAGCGGTAATCCAGAAAAATCTAGCGTAGCTCAACATATGTTCATTAATAACCACAAAGTTAACAATTCTAATATTAAACTTTTAAAACATATTAATAATGATAGATATTTAGATGCATACGAGAGTTTAATAATAAATAAATATAAAAATAATTTGATGAACGCAGATCTCGGCCCCATACCAAACTCAAAACTTTTCAATTTATTACAAAGTTAAATTTTATTGGACGATTTAATATTTAATGACTCATTATTGGACGAAAATTATCTTAGTTTATAGGTAATCATTCACCTGTGACTCCCATCCCTATATAATCCCAGTTCTCTCCCTTGTTTTTCAGAGTTGTTAGGACCTCTGGCATGGTTGACATGTTGAGTAATCTTGACTACTCTGTTTAACTTTTCACTTGTTGTATTACTGATGATGAGAACTTAGTTCTCGAAATACGTATCTAGTTTTTATTAAAATTAATTTTAAGGTTAAGGGGTAATTATAATAGTTTTAATTATTATTATTATTATTATTATTATTATTATTATTATTATTAATATTATTATTATTATTATTATTATTATTATTATTATTATTATTATTATTATTATTATTATTATTATTATTATTATTGTAAGATTCACTTTTCGACTGGGCGCCACTGGTTTAGAAGCGCTGGCTTAAGGCAAAAACACTTGACATTCTTAAACACAATAACAACCCCCGACCCTTAGATGGTCAGGGCAGTTAGTCGTTGTGTACTAGCAGTCCTATATCGAAGTGTGTGAAACTGTGAATAGTGTCAACAAAGAAAAGACGAGATGCTTGCAGTAATTATAGGTGAGTGGTAGAACGCACTGTCATTCTGATTATTATACAGGTATAGTTTGGTGTGGATCACCAAATGCTTCATTGATATGTTATACACTGCTTGTGTATTTGATATGCATGGTATATGTGAAGTATACATTTGTATTATTTGTTTGTGGCCGCAAACGTAGTAGTTTCCTAATTAATTATCCGAAGAGTTGTCTGGGACAACTCTGGGTCCATGGAGCTTTATGCTTCGAGGTGTGACGACACCAAATGAGGGGCTGAGACACACGATAACGTCTGGGACGTTAAGTATAAACCTGGGGTTTATCATGATAGGTCTGGGACCTACATACGTGTGATCGTAAGGTAATCTCTCATTATGGGTCTGGGACCCATTGACCTCTGGGAGGTCAGAGCTCTGGGAGCTCAACATGTCTGGGACATGCGTATGTGGCTACGGTACCGCTAGTGGCTCAGAAATGATTATTCACGAGAGCCGTATTCCAGCAATTCGTCAATGCACTGGGTGTATACTTTTGCGGATAGGGGTACCGGAAACCACAAGGTGTTGGGCCGCATTTAATATGCGGGGCATCTGCCCAAGTCTGGGACTTGGGAGCAACCTTATTCCTGCCCCCCCCCCCTCCAGTCTATCTTATTAGATGATAATGCACGCCTGTGATAATTGTTGTGAATTGGAATGACAATGTGTATTTTATCCCACTTAGGGGAACGCGTCGTAGAGGGCCAGTCCGTCGCTGACGCGTGTAGAAGAGGACACCGATAACAGGTCAAAAAGGAAAGTGAATTGTATATATTAGATTATTGCATGTATTATCGCCCATATATTCTAGTTAAGTAATAAATGAAAAAGATTAACAAAAATCAGGATCACGTTGGGCATTGTTTAAACAAAATAAGACATATTTTGTTATTGAAAAATGTACAATTCACAAAACTTTGACGTTATCGTTGTCTTCATATAATATGTTGTTTATCTTGCATCCCTTCTAGGAATGTATAATGTTTTATGCTTTTAAAAGTTTACACTGCGTAACACTTAAGAAACATAAATCCATAAGATAAACCCATCGGTCTGACCATCGCATCACACGTGCGGAGTAATAAATTTAGTTGAAAATATCAAACCCTATGAGTGGTACTTGACTCAGTTGTTTAGGTCGAGCGGAACTAATAGGCACTGTTCAGTTTTGAGTAACGAAAAATGCATCCTAAAACTGTCAACCCGAAAAGCTCATAAATTTAAATAATATCATTGGTTTAGTTGTGTCTGTTCCTCATTTGTCTCACCCTGTATAGATTTATTAGAATATTTCACATCGGACATAAATGATAATACTTTATCAATGCAATTATTAAATTTATAGTATCCGTTTGATCGGTGAAATTAGGGGAACAAGTTATTACAGAGAAGTGTAACAAAATTCGGTAATTCGGATATTACAATAGTGATTGTAATTGTAAATCTTGTAGATGTCGATTTTATTGTAAAACTAAATTAAGAAAGAAGCAGTGTTGTTCACTCCTGTTATGCCGAACCAGAGAATGATCTACAAGTAATGTTAAAACTAAATTTTGAAGGCAAAATTTACTGACATTGTTAAATAAATACACTATAATTGTTTTATTTAAAATTTAACTGAAATAAAGTGTACTAAATCGAAATTAATGTACAGGATAATAAACTCATAATATATCACCCCTGTCGCATATCAAAACACGAGGAAAAAGTAAAAGAAATGATTAAATAACTATTTGATAATTACATTATTATGTCTCGTGGCTGCGTGCCTGAATGTCTGGTCGATCCCGACCGACGCCAAATGTTTCGAATTTTGAATGGCACAAAATTGACGCCTGTGGTGCGCTCTCCACGCCAGCAGTTAGTGTCCGTGAGGTGACGCCTGGTAAGCGCCCGTATACGGTGCGGGTATGTCATCATCATTACCGAGGTCTATGTGCGGGGGCGGATTCGCGCACCCAGCAATGGGTAATACGTCGTGATGATACATTTATTTTATTTAACTTACATTATTGAAGATTCATATTCACCATATACTTCTCATGTTTTATTAATGAAAACGGGTGATATGTACCTTTATATAGATTATCGCAAATTGAATACTGTTACTGTTAAATATAAATATCCGTTACCGCGAATAGATAATCAGTTTGATCTGTTACGGGGATGTAAATATTTTGACCTTACTCCTAGTTATTATCAGATATCTGTCGCGGAAGAATCAAAATTGAAAACAGCGTTTGTAACACCGGATGAACAATATGAATTTAATCGGCTGCCATTTGGTCTTACAAACAATCCCAGTATTTTTCAGAAAATGATGGATAAGATTTTAGGCACATATAAAAATAATATAGCTATGGCATATATCGATGATATATTAATACCATCTAGGACTATAGAGGAGGGAATCAGAAATTTGGAAATAATTTTGAAAATAATGCGAAAGGAAGGGTTAACATTAAAACTTAGTAAATGTGTATTCTTTGCAACTAAAATCGATTATTTCGGATTTGAAATTAGTCGTGACAGTATACGGCCGGATGCAGAAAAAAAATTAGGGTTGTAAAAGATTTCCCAGTGCCTCAAAATGTACATAATATTAGACAGTTTATCGGGTTAACAAATTGTTTCCGACAATTTGTAAATAAATACGTCGAAGGAACACAGCCACTTACAAAATTATTTAAGAAAACGGAAACGTGAAACTGGACGGAGCAGCAACAAAAGTCTTCGAGAAATTAAAACAAAATTTAATTCAACGTCCGATTTTGGCTATTTATAACCCTCATAGTGAAGCGGAAGTACATACCGATGCGAGTAAAATGGGTATAGCAGGTATCTTACTCCAAAAGCAGGACAATGGTAGTTTACAGCCTGTCGCATACTACAGTCGTCAAACAAACGGTTGTAAACAAAAATTTCATTCTTATGAACTGGAAAATATTCTGAGTATATTTAATCAGTAAAATTTCAAAGTTGTAACCGAGTGTAATGTTTTAAAAAAACTGCATGTTCGAAACGGGATTTATTGCCGCGAATTGCTCGCTGGTGGTTAGACCTCCAAGAATTTACATTTACCGTCGTATACCGACCTGGCCCGCGAATGAGTCATGTAGATACTTTGAGCCGTAATCCGGAAACTACAGAGCAACCGGCGGAAGAAGTACAAATTTTTTTAAAATAGAAACCGCTGATTGGGTGTTTTCGGCACAATTAACCGATGAAAAGGTTCACGAAATTCATGAT
>OY720451.1:45330799-45345799 GCA_963082715.1 Harpalus rubripes | reverse complement strand
TTTCTACATGAGATTTGAATGTCAGTCCTTTATCTAGTGTTACTCCTAGATATTTGACTTCTTCTATCATGACTTCCTTTCCGTACAGATATAACTGTTTCAGTCCATCAAGTTTTCGCCTTCTTGTGAATGGTACAACTGTGGTTTTTGTCGGGTTTACAGACAATCCCTTTTTGTTGCACCACTTTTCCACAAAATTTAGGGCCCCTTGCATCAATTCTGATACTGTTCCCTCAAATTTGCCTGTGACCAGTATAGTTACATCATCCGCGTAACCAATGGTTGTATATCCTACCTCGTTCAGTTCCCGTAGGAGTTCGTCCACAACGAGGCACCACAATAGAGGGGAGAGGACTCCGCCTTGCGGACATCCCCGCATGGATTGCACCCCTACAGTCTGGTTGTTCGAGGAGGCATAGATTTATCTTTTCTCTAGCATGTTAGAGATCCATCTACATACTGTAGGATGTACTCCTTTTTTAACAGCTGCTCTATTTATCGATTGGAAGGAGGTGTTGTCAAACGCTCCCTCTATGTCCAAAAATGCTCCTAGAGCAACTTCTTTTCTTTGCAATATTTTTTCTGCTCGGCGAACGACTTCGCAGATTGCCATTTCGCACGATTTTCCTGACTGATAGGCATACTGGTATTTGTGGAGAGGAAGTTTCCTCAGTACAGTATCTCTCATATGCCTTTCAATTTGTGTATCCAACAGTTTTAGAAGGAAAGATGTTAAACTTATTGGCCAAAATGATTTCGCTTGGGCGTATGTATCTCGCCCTGGTTTAGGTATAAATACGACTTTAACTTGTCTCCACATTATTGGTATGTATGCTAGTGCCAAACTGGCTCTAAACATGGTACACAATATGGGTGCCAAGTGATCTATTCCCTGCTGTAACATAGCAGGTACGATACCATCCTTTCCTGGAGATTTAAAGGGCAAGAACTTTCTGACTGCCCATTTAATTTTCTCTTGGTTAACCACTTGTTTGGCAAGTGTCCAGTCATCCTTAGTGGTCCTAGTGTGTGATCCAACTAAGTTTTTCTGTTGTTTCCATCTAGTTTGTGTAAGAGTTACTGATTGGGGAAAATGTGTCTGCAGTAAATGCTCCATCGTTTCTTTTTCCCCTTCAGTATACTCTCCCGTCGGTTTTTTGAGAGAGCCAAGCAGTTCCTCTTTTTCCTTTAGGAGGGCTTTTTGGAGTCTAGCACTTTCTGGTATCTGTTCAAGTTCCTGGCAGTACTTCCTCCAAGAGTCTCTTTTAGCCTTCTTTATGGCTTTATTATACTCGGTTAGTGACGTTCTATAAACGTCCCATTCTCCGGTTCGTTTTACTCTGTTAAACAACTTTCGTGTTTCTGTTTTCAGACGAGACAGTCCCTCATGCCACCAGGGCACCTTTCTTGAGGTTCTTTTTTCCCGCTCTGGACAACTAGCCTCGAATGCTGTTTTTATCGCTTCACGGAGGTTGTTTTCCATGAGCTCTAGTTCTGCTGGATATCCTGCTCTGGGCGGACAGTTTTCCAGTTCAATTTCTAATTGTTCCCTGTATAGGTACCAGTTAGTTCTTTTAGGGTCTCTGTACGGTACAGGAGATATGTTGTCTGATTCTACGTCGAATCGTATATATCTATGATCAGAGAGCGACGGCTCGTCTAATACATGCCAGTTTTTCACTGCGTCGCATGCGTACACAGTGCCTATGGTTATGTCAATTACCTCCCTTCTTGTTCTGGTTACGAAGGTCGGTTCATTACCTTTATTTGCTACTTCTAAATTATTCGTTAACAAATTGTCAAGAAGAGACTCACCCCTTTTGTTGGTATCAGTGCTGCCCCAGACAAGATGGTGTGAGTTGGCGTCGCACCCGACAAGAATTTGCCAGCCTTTTGTGTGGGCTCGCTCCACCATTTTTCGAAGGCCTCCCGGTGGTGGATCGCCTGGTTGGTCATAAAGTAGGTACGCGGATCCGAGCACAAGCTCCCTCTCGCACCCTGACTCTGACGTCACCAGGCTTATTACCACAATGTCTCTGTAACATAAGTCCCATAGTGGTGAAATGTTTAAATTTTTCTTAGCTAATATGCAGGTTCTGGGGTATAGGGGCAGAAGTATCAAAAATGATTATTCGCCCACTTCCCCTGAGACCCTTAATTGTGCCGTTATAAGTCCAAGGTTCTTGGACTAAGACCACGTCAATGTCGTGTTTAGTCATGTAGGCACTGAGGGCATACGATACCGCTTTACAGTGCTGTAAGTTAATTTGTATTATTTTCAGGAAGACACTTACCTACTGAGTACTAGTGGAAGGTTGAGGGTTCTCCGATGTCCCCTCGACCTCCATCTTCTCCGTTTCGTCTTCGGCCCCGGCCTCATCCTCCTTCTCCTTGGCCAGGGCTTTGAACTGAACCCGGGAGAAGTTCAGGTACGGTCGGTGACCGCAGGCGTCCATTGCGTCCCAGGAAGTTTGGTCCATCAGGATAATCAGTTGTTGTCCCTTTGGATCTTCCTTCCGGTCCACTACCCTCCAGGTCGAGGTTTTGACGTCTTTATTCTGGATCTGGAGGCGACCCAGAATTTTCTCAGGTTCCATTGCTGGCCCTGGTACCCATACCATGCTCGTACTTGCTTGGGAAGGTTCTCAGCCTCAACGAATTGAAGCGTTGCCCCTTCCAACGGTGTCTCATTGCACAACAACCCGCCTAACTAGTCCAGTGTGGCCCGGTCACAGCAGGTGATGCGCAGAGTCCCGTCCCGGTGCCTGCAATCCGTGAACCTTGGATGAATCTCCCCAGTTTGCACTGAATCGATCTTCTCCAAGATCCACATCTTCAGCTTCCCTGTCTGCTCCTGCGTCAGGGAAGTGCCCAGGTCCTAGTGCGTAATCGCCATCTTGGACCCGGTCATTGCGTCCTTGAAGGAATGGGCCACGGTTGCGCGCCCTTTTACCTTCACGGGTCTGTCCTTCCGACCGGTGTCGCTTTGGCGTCCCAGTCGTGGCAGGCCCTTCTCTAATAGCTTTGGTTGGAGGTTGCTTGGAGTCCCCTCCTTCCTTAGCTTTCTTCAGCTTCCGGCGAGCAGCCCCGGAGAGCTTTTGCCTTACAGGCTTGGAATCTCCGGTACCTGTTCACCGGAGGTGTTGGTTGGAGCCCCTGAGTTCTGCTTGGAGTCCTCGGTGCTATTTGATTTTTGTTTGTTGCTACGGTCACTCATTGTTGTTCGGCAGAGCCCCGCAGTACCGAAGTAAGGCCTGGATACAACCGAGTGCGGCCCGGTGCTCGGAGGTGTTGCCAGTAACGACTAATCTTCTATTCAGCCACGCATCCCATCGGCCTGGTCTACCCCACCTTACGATTTAGGATTTTTATTGAGGTTTTCTCCTCTTGGACCGGGCTGTAAAGCCAAGTCCCCCCGCCCTATATCTACCCCGCGAGATATGTCCACAGTCGGTAGAGAGGAGCATGGTTTTACGGGAGACATACCTAGGGTAGTAGCTCTCCGGCGCCGTTTTGAACACCTGGTGCAGTACCCTTAGCCACGACACGACAGCCGGGTTAGGTGTATGACCCAGCCCGGTCGATCCGAGCCGTCATAAATCAGGGCACGACACAGAGGAGTTTTACATCCCGGTCGGCCCTTAGATAGTTCACGCCTCGGATCTCCCGGACAAGGTTTTCGCTACCTCCGTTTGCCACCTTGGACAAGCCGAGGGCCCAGGGACCACGACGAGGACGTGGAGGTTAAATTGAAAGTTTCGAGGAAGTACTGCAATACCTTGAAAGTTAGTGACATCATTAGGCAGCCTATCTGGTGTCAACACCACTTTTCTTGATCCCTATCATTACTCTTTCCAAGAAAAGTTATTCTTGCAATACATTACTAATATTTCATCTCGTATTAATAAAATATCTTTACATTCGTTAATAAATTTGGAATTATTGCTACACTACATATTTTTACGTTTGGGTATGTGATTTGGAACAAAGAATGACTATTATCGAATAGATGGAGTAAATGTACAAAAATTTCTACTTTATCGACTCAGCCATAATTATTCATCTCAGTGCTCACTGGCGTTCGCCTAGGCATAGAAACAAGTTAATCGCGAGTACCTATCATTTCACCTTAACTTATACCGTCTAAAGATTAGTATGGCTTGTAGGCTGTTTTCATAAATACTATTATAACCGATCAGTGGCGTTTTAAGCAATACAAGCGCCCAAAACCCATAACATTTTGCGCCCTTTTCGATTATGAGTTTTGGATTTGGATTACCTACTACTATGTATAATCAAAACATACAATCAACAAAAAATAAACATTATTCCATTTTATACAATACAGAATATGGGATGGTATTTACTAACAAAAAATCTGATGTGGCCAGCACATTACCTTCCGTCAGTTCTATGAATTTTGTACAAATTTCATACGGAAAGTTCCTTGCTAAATATTCTATTTCTTGTACATTACCTTCCGGCAGCTGCATGTATTTTATGCAAATTTCATACAGAAAATTTATGTCTTAAATTATTATTTTGTGACGTTTTCTATTGTTCTATATACAGTGTAATGTATCTGCGGAAATAAAAGATTTATTATTATTATTTCTTGTACATTACCTTAAAGCAGTTGTATGTATTTTATCCAAATTCCATACAGAAAGCAAAAGATCCTATATTTCAGTAAAATTATAAGGCAAACATACTATGTTAATTTCACTTGACACTGACATCTTTCAATCAGAATTTTCTTAATATAGTAGCTGTTTTCAGAGCTATAGCTACTTTATGAAATTTAATTTCTTTATAATTTTTTAACTCTATATCCATTTATTATTAAGTATAAAATGCAGTCAAATCGTATAGAGAATAGAATATTCTTTAATATTTATAATAACATTAAATGTGAAAAAATGATATTTAACATAGTTTTTTCAAGAAAAACTGTTAAAACCTTCAAATGATGGTACTTCCGGTTGACCAATTGTAACCAAAATCTAATCAGCTCTTCATATGGATGTAACGAAGAAGCATACGAAAAAATTATAATTTTTGAAACTGTAGTATTAGAGTTATCGCAGACGAAAATTTTGTTACACACACACACACACACACACATCCACACACACACACATCCACACACACACACACACACACACACACACACACACATACAGACATCATCGTAAAAATAGTAAATTCGTATTCTAGGGACCCTAAAACGTGCTTATTGATTAAAAACTCATCATCGAATTTTTTGACCAAAGACAATACCTTCCTTACCTAAAGGTGACGGAAGGTAAAAACCTGGTGTGACCAACACAATACCTCCCGCCATGTACCGCCCGAGTCACAAAAAAGATTAAGCTCCTTACTATTGGATTAGCGAATATTACTTTAATTTTCGCAGTTTATTTCTTAAAATATAGTCTAATCTACTCTAAGTAACTACCATTTAAAATGAAGATTAACTTTTAAATACCAGGATAAAAGAGTCAGTAAAGTACGCACGCCCTATTTAAGTACAAAAGATATATTTTTATGGAACATTAGTATCAGATTTGTATTGTTTTGTAACACTAAATTATCGTAGCAAGTCATCATTTTTTAGTTATTGCGTGTGGTAAATGGTGTGCTAACTTCACACCTAGCACGCCTTTGTTTAGTACTAATTATAAAAGAGATACTATAATTTAGTATTCCTTAAGTAGACTTTTGTGACCACTCTAAAAAGATATCTCCCCTCAACTTTTTTTATTTAATACATGTGGTAAATGACGTGCTAACTTCACACATAGCACGCCTTTGTATAGTACTAATTATAAAAGATGTACTATAAGTTAGTATTCATTGAGGAGACTTTTGTTATGATTCTAAAAATGTATCTCCCCTGAAGCCTTTCTACTCCTTGCGCGTGGTAAAAGGCGTGCTACTTCACACCTAGCACGCACTTGTGCAGTGCTAATTATGTTATATGAAAGAAATTACCAACTTAATAAATAAGCGACATATTTGCTGGGTCCGTTAAGATATAACAGCTTGTATATAACTGATCTAGCGCTATCTGTTTATACGAGGGGAGTTGTTTTATGTTATCTACCTAGCTATGGAAACGAGTTAGAGAACAAATAAAATTTTATTTATCAACGTAAGAACCATTGACACTAACACACTTATTCCAACGTTTTTCTTATAACAATTAACAATTTCATGCAATCCTTCGAAAATTTTCTAGCTCATATTTTTCCAACTGTCAATTATTTACTCTGTCTTGGTGATATTAATATTAACTTACTTGATTGTGATAGTGCCAATTCTAGGTTCTTCCACGATATGTGCGCTGGATTTTCTCTTACACAGCTAGTTACTGAACCTACAAGGAGCTAGATTCAGGAGAACAAAAGAGTCATTGCGAAAAGCTTAAGGAACTTGGTTACTAAATCCATACGTCTGGAAAAGCGAGCTTATTTAGAGCACAAAATAAAATGCAATAAAACAAATATTTGGAAGGCACTTAAGGAATTTCATGTAAACCTAAGTAATAATATTTCTTTACCACCTATATTTCATGCAAATGAGGTGAACAATCATTTCATGAATGCTATTCCAACGGTAGCACCTGAACAAGAAACCATAAATTTTTACAATGATGCCAGATACTCAAGCTCGATTTTCTCGTTCATATGTGTGTCTGAAGATGATATACGTTGCATAGTGTTAACGTTAAAATCTGATGCAATGGGTATAGATGGAATTAAATTAAAAATGATTTAAATTAAAAAATAGTGTTTATAGAAAAAATTGTGCATGATATACTTGTTAAATGTCGAAGGTTTGGATCACTCTGCTTCGCGTCGTGTTCCAAACTTTCTTTTCACAAAATAAAATGTTACTTTTATTACTTATATCATAAATAACTATCATCTGTCTTTCTTAATTTTCTAATCTGAACTGTCAACTGTCAGTCTATTTTTTAATTTTTCGATATGGTTTTAGGTACAGAATAATTTTATATATAAGTGTTAAAAGTGACATTTTATTTTGAGAGAAGGATGAAATATGACGCGAAGCGGGGAGTGGTCCAAACCTTCGAACAAAACATTATAAAAACTACTTTTAATAGATTTGTAGAAAAAATTATATAGGTATATGACATATTGAAAAAAAAGAGTGCTGCTGCAATTGTAGTCTGCTAGAGTTAAAAATAAAAATAAAAAAATTGTAACTTTTCTGTCGAATTAGTCAATAAAGTAGCTGGAAATGATATCCTAGTAAATTGTAATAATGCATTAAGCCTTGTACAAATCATTATGCATTAAGCATTAAAATATTCGATGGAAATAAGACTTAAATCAACAAGGAAATCAATTAATTTTTTTTCAGAGAATAACAAATAGGAACAACAATAAATGTGGTGCCTCATGGCAATTGTTAAGTGTTGTTATGGAAACTGCAGACTAAATATTTTGAATCTACATTAATGAAATTCTAACATTGTACTCGTAGGAGTATTAACAAACAGATAAGGGTTAATATATGTACATATTATTTACATAGTTAAGATTAGGTATACTTACCGATGAATCTGCTATCTGCTTCTTACGATTAATATGGTGGAGAACTAGTAAGTTTAATGGTGAATACAAAACCAATTTTAAGTAAGATTATATATATATATATATATATATATATATATATATATATATATATATATATATATATATATATATTTATCTAATGAATATATGATGAATGTTAACTCGTGTTATGCGTACGTACAATCATATGAATGATGCTTTAAGTACTTATGGGTATGTATTTACTTTTATGTTTATAGAAAAATAAAACATTAGATACCGATAAATTTAGGTCTTTTCTGGTTAATTTGTATAAAACGGTATCTTCTCTAGTCTAATGAAATTTATTTTAGTTCATTTTGTATACATATACAATAAGTACCTGAGTATTTTAACAAATAAATAAATATTATCTATATCAACGTTATTTTAATTATCGAAAAAGAGCTATTCAATACTCAAATGTTATTTTATTTGAAATTTGAAATTGATAAACAAAAACTTACCATCAAAATATACACATGCAACGGACAACCATCTTTGTATATCCTTATAGGGAATGTTATTGTTAATTGTCATTGTTAATATTAAAAGATGAGAACGGCGTCTGTGTATAAGTTTGTTTTGTTTTAGGTGGACAAGTATGAATCATCAAAACATAAAAGAAAATAAATTAATTCATATTCGAAGAATAACAAATAGGAACAACAATTAATGTGGTGAGTAGTGACAATTGTTAATTGTTGTTATGGAAATTGTTGACTAAATATAAAATACCGATTAATCTGCATCTGATTTTCCAACTTCTACAATATGGTATCTTTTAATAGGAATAAAAATATGTTGGATATTAGTCGAATTCATGCAGACTACAAAGGCCATGACATGTGATTAAAAGATATTATGTTCCCTGTAATGCAATAAGTAAGTTTTTCTCTAAATACAGGTTAGCTATTTTCTTTTTTAATATAATATACCTATTTTGAATTTAAAAAATCATGTTATATTTGAAATTGACAATTTTATTAAAATAATTTTTTTATTCGATTATTACATATTAATAACATTTCCATAATACGCTCTAGAAGAAACTAATAAACATACTGAAAAAAAAGTTAGTATCCAGATTATAACTATAAATATTAAATAATCTCGAATCCCTGGATAACTTTTATCCGTTAGAAGAATTTGTGACGATATACATTTAAATTGATACATATACGGTAATTTTAGCTTATGTATACCGAATGTCATTGTTTATATTAAAAGGTGCCGATGACCACGGCGTCTTTGTTAATGTTCGTTTTGTTATAGGAAGACACGTATATATATATATATATATATATATATATATATATATATATATATATATATATATATATATATATATAAATCATCAAAGAAAATCATTTAATTCATTTATAGAGAACAACAAAAAGGAGCAACAATTAATGTGGTGCATAATAACAATTGTTAAGTGTTGTTATGGAAATAGCAGACTAGATATTTTGAAATTTCATAAATGAAAGTCTCACATTGTACTCGTATATTAACAAATAAGTACGCGTTAATGTAAATACTGCATTTGTACATATATTATTTAGTTAATATGACGAAAAACGAATAATCTGCATCTGCAGTCGATAAATGGGTAGTGTGTTTTAGGAACTGGAACAAAATATTTTGGTTGAATGGTGACTACAGTGTCAATTTTAAGTAAGTTTTTTATTAACATAGTAAATATATAGTGAGTATTAACTCGTGTTATGCGTAAGTACAATGTTATGAGTTATTCTTTAAGTAGGTAAGTATTTTTTGTTATGTTCATAAAAAAATAAAGCATTAGATACCGATCAATATAGCTGTTTGTATTAAACGGTATCTTTTCTAACGAATTATTTTTATATGTTTCAGATATGTAATAAAATAAGTAAGTATAGGTATTTTGACAAAAATCCCGGACATACGATATTTTAATTTTAAAAAATTCAAATACTCAAATAGGTACTATTTTATTTGAAATTGGAAATTGATATGCATGCCATAAAAATTCATAAGCAAGGAATAAATGTTGTAGTATCCTTATCATGAATGTCATTGTTAACATTAAAAGACGCCGATAACCACGGCGTCTCTATTTATGTTTATGTGTGTTTCAGGAAGAGAATTATAAATCATCAAAGAAAACAGTAAATAAATTTAATATACCTACAGGGAATAACAAATAGAAATAACAATTAATGTGGTGCATAGTGACAATTGTTAAGTGTTGTTATGGAAACTGCAGACAAAATATTTGGAAATTATATAAATGATATTCTCTGGGACAAAGAGTTGTTAGGATCTTAGAATCTTAACCATTCTCTGAAAAAGGGCAGTTAGGATCTCTGGCTTGGTTTACATATTGAGTATTCCCTTAAAAAAGAGTTATTGGGGCCTTTGGCATGGTTGACAATTTGGTTAATCTAAATTGCTATCTTACTAACGGTTCGCGTTTAGTATATAACTTGTGGTATGAATATAAAATAACAAATTTTATTTTGAGTAGGTAAGTATTTTTGTTACTATATCAAAATATGATTGAAACCTTATCGAATCCGTTTTCAGGTTACCGAATTGTTTTAGATTTGAATATGTTATTTATTAAATATTTATTTAAAATTGATAAGCATGCAATGAACAACCATCTTTGTATCCTTATAATGAATCTCATTGTTAATATTAAAAGACGCCGATGAACACGGCGTCTGTGTTTATGTTTGTTTTGTTTTAGGTGGACAAGTATGAATCATCAAAGAAAAAAGAAAATAAATTAATTCGTATTCGAAGAATAACAAATAGGAGCAACAATTAATGTGGTGCATAGTGACAACTGATAAGTGTTTTCATGGAAATTGCAGACTAAGTATTTTGATAAAATTCTTACATTGCACTGGTTAATTTACGTACATATTTAGAAGATGATAAATATCGATGATTCTGCAGTCGATTATATTCTCCTACTATGGTAATGGTATCTTTAATAGGAACAAAATATGCTCGAATTCAAAAGGATACTACAGTGGGATTAACTTGTGATTAAAATAATGTTCTTTGTTAGTCTAAATACAGGTAAGTTAAGTCTAATATATATTTTTGTTGCAAATTTAAAAAATCTGATGTGGCCAGCACATTACCTTCCGTCAGTTCTATGTATTTTGTACAAATTTCATACGGAAAGTTCCTTGTTAAATTAAATACATATTCTATTTCTTGTACATTACCTTCCGGCAGTTGCATGTATTTTATGCAAATTTCATACAGAAAATTATTATTTTGTGACGTTTTCTATATACAGTGTAATGTATCTGCAGAAATAAAAGATTTATTATTATTATTATTATTTCTTGTACATTACCTTAAAGCAGTTGTATGTATTTTATACAAATTCCATACAGAAAGCAAAAAATCCTATATTTCCAGTAAAATTATAAGACTGACTCACTATGTCAATTTCACTTGACACTGACATCTTTCAATCAGAATTTTCTTAATATAGTAGCTGTTTCCACAGCTATGGCTACTTTATGAAATTTAATTTCTTTATAATTTTTTAACTCTATATCCGTTTAATATTAAGTATAAAATGCAGTCAAATCGTATAGAGAATAAAATATTCTTTAATATTTATAATAACATCAAATGTGAAAAAATTATATTTAAACTGTTAAAATCTTCAAATGATGGTACTTCCGGTTGTCCAATTCTAACCAAAATCTAATCAGCTCTTCACATGGATGTAACGAAGAGAAATACGAAAGAATTATAGTTTTTAGAATTGTAGTATGGAAGTTATCGTAGACGAAAATTTTGTTACATACACACACACGGACACACATACATACACACACACACACACACACACACACACACACACACACACACACACACACACATACAGACATCATCGTAAAAATAGTAAAATCGTATTGTAGGGACCCTAAAACGTGCTTATTCATCAAAAACTCACCACCGAATTTTTTGACCAAAGACAATACCTTCCTTACCTAAAGGTGACGGAAGGTAAAAATAAATAAAAAATAAATAAATATATCATCACGGCATATTACCTATTGCTGGGTGTGCTAATCTGTTTTCTACACAGATTTCGGTAGTGATGATGACATATTTATACCGTACGGATCGTTTACTAGGCGTCATCTCACGGGCACTCATTGTATTTACATAATTTTTATTTTTTCCATTTGATTATTACATAACAATGAATTTTTAAGAGGAATATCTTAAATTGTATATACAAAACCATCATTGGGATGTCGGAAACTATAAGAGATACGACTTCGGTTAAACGAGACGTATGGTGCGCCTTTGGGGGGCTATCTTAGATGTGGTTTTGTTTCCCAAAAATTCTCATATCTTACAAAAAATTACTTCTAAACTATCAGTAATCGATAAAATGTTTCAAATATTGTTTATCCAGTTATTTTTTAAATGGAACACATATTTGATTTTTACTCTGAAAAATACTTATTTTTTTATCTCTTTTGATTGGTATAAAGGTTATTTTCATTTTAATTTAGTTTACCCTTAAAATATTATATTTTCATGATACTTTTAATTTTTTCTCAGTAATTTCATAAGTTTTGTAATAGTATTTTATTTCACCTAAATAGCTTATTTAATAACTACTGTTATATAACGTATTTGTAAGTAGTAAAAATTTACCGCCAAATAAAATTTATGTTGAAAATCTAAGGACATACAGTGAAGTAATGACATGCTGATGTGTACATTAGAAATAAAGAGAATAAATAGACAATTGATATTATTTAATGTTATAAAATACCCAGACCAACAATAAACAAAAAGGGGTAACGAAACAACTATCCTGTTTCATAATTTAATTTTATCTCTAAATTTTCAAATTCACGTAATCAGATATACCAGGTATGATCTAAAAATTATTTAAAATACAAAACCTCTTAAACCAATCGAAAGAGATAATATAAGAATTTTTTAAAAGCAAAATTCCAATATGGGTTCAGGAGTTCTATAAAAAAATGTAAGTTTGTGTTACATGTCGAAAATTTACCGATAGAATAAATATTTTCGTACGCCATTGGATAGAGAACAAAAATTTCAATTCTGACAACGTATTTTGGGAAATATCAAATTCAAACTTTTTGGTCTCTGCCTGAATTTGGGTCGTAATGTATTATACTTGTAAATTTAAGAGTTCCTGAACTCTATTAAAATATTCGAATGTTGATTCATTGATTTGCTTTAATTCTGTTAATTCTATGTTTAAGGTGAAACTATCACGTTTATCAGCATTATGTTTTGGGTAACGCCTGTTTTAATTCGTCCCAATTTGTGATAGTGCAACTCGCTATATTGATTGCAGCATCGTCTTTAATTTTTGACAAAATACTAGACATTCGTTTTTGAAGTCTGTTTTGTCTACTTTATTATAAAATTTGTTTACAAGTTTTTCACAAATTTTTATGAATCTTGCTAGTAATTTGTTGTCGCTTGTGAATCCAGAGATCATTTCATGGTATTTTCTTTTAAGGACGGGAGTAAACATTCATTTAAATTTAAAGAATTTTCTTTGACTTGTATCGGTGATCTGAGTGTAATGCTTGGTTGAACATACGTACTTACAGAATAACAACAAGGTTGTCCATTTGTCGCCTTGACGTATTCGCTGAAAAGAGATGAAAAGACTTTTAAGTTATATATGCAGCAGTATTTGGGGGTCTTCCCTGGGTTGCGAGGACACCCGCTGTGTGGGAGTCGAGCTTGACGTTGCCTGGGACGTTCCCATTTTCTGAACGGGGATCACGCACTGATATTAGCGATTAAGATCGTTTATGCTACAGTGACTTTGTCAGTTACGTAAGAGATTATTCGTTTACTAAAAAAATATTTATTTATTGAAACGGAAATACAGGTTTCAGAAACACAATGAATATAATGTCAGAAATATAAGTTTATTGCTTAAGAACTTGTCGGCAACTAACTTTAAGTGGAGAATGCTAGGTTTACAGTTTTTGTGGAAAGATGGATGTGTAACTTGCATTTTGGAGACTCATAACTACTGAATTGTTTGAAATATTTACAAATTAACACTAAAATCGTGTTGTCCGGGGTTAAAATATAGATTTATTCGCTGTTTCGACGCCTCCGGATATCAGCTAGTTTCTATACTTTGTTTGAAATAACGAAAGAATTTTAACAGTTAATTGGGGCGTGGTTTAGGGGTCTGTTTTACAACAAAACATTTTCGAAGTTTAAAAAGAAGAACTAATTGCACAAAACAGTGAAATAAATCCAGGGAAATAGCCAAGTAAAACTTAATAAACGACAATAGAAAAAGCACCAAATAACGCCTGAAATTTTTGGGACCTGCGGCACGGTTTATATGTTGAATAATTCTAACAAATTACTGACAAGAAAATCGGTCCTTGCGGAAAGAAAACTGTTAGGACCTCTGCATGGTTTACATGTTGAGTAATCCTAACAAATTTCTGAGAATACAGCGCAGTTTATTATTTTGGTATAGTTTAGATATTGAGTAACACTATTTGAAAAAAATAAACTGTTGAAATCTCCGGCATGGATTACATGTTGAATAATCCTATCAAAACATTGGGAAAAAAGGGTGTTGCTATACTAGCATAATTTTCATATTGAGTATTAATCGATCCTAGATGACAAAAAGAAAATTATAAGGACCTCTGGCATGGTTTACATGTTAAATAATCCTAACAAATTGCTAAGAAGACAGCGTTACTTATTATTCCGGTATAGCTTACATACTGAGTAATAAAAGATTTTCTGAAAAAAAAAACAACTATTAGGAAACCAAGCACTGAGAAGAAAGGTCTCTTAGGTATCGTAGCATACTTTACCTATTGACTACTAATCGGTTCTTGACAAAAAATAGTATACCTCTGCCATGATTTACATGTTGAATAGTTGTAACAAATTGCTGAGAATACAGCGCTGTTTGTTATTCTGGTGTAGTTCACATATTGAGTAATAAACATTCTCTGGGACCTCCGGTATGGTGTACATTTTGAATAATTCTAACAAATCACAGTCATTCAGTAAGAAACGTTGAGAAAAGAGAACTGGTAGGACCTCTGGCATGGTTTACATGCTGAGTAATCCTAACAAATTGCTGAGAATACAGCGCTGATTGGTTTCTGATGTAGTTTACATATTGAGTAACAAACATTCTCTGAAAAAAAAAACAATTTTGGAACCTCCGGTATGGTGTACATTTTGAATAAATCTAACAAATCACAGAGTCATTGAGTAAGAAACATTTTAAGAAAAAAACAACTGTCAAGATTTCTAGCATATTTTACATGCTGAGTAATCCTAACAAAACACTTAAAAGAAAGTCCTG
>OY720451.1:45043299-45325799 GCA_963082715.1 Harpalus rubripes | reverse complement strand
CAAAACATGAAGTAATCATAGTTGTAGATTTGAATGGAAGAGTAGGAAGCGATAATAGAGGAATTGAAAAATATATGAATAAGGAAGGAGAACCTATGATAAACACAAATGGTCTCCGAATAATAGATTTATGTGTAGAAAATGACTTATACATAACAAACACAAGATTTACTCACAAAGATATCCATAAGTATTCTCGAGTTGAACCAAATAGGAACGAAAAATCCATCATTGATTATTTTTTAGTAAGCAAAAGCTTAAATAAGAGAATAACTGACGTGAGGGTAAAGAGAGGACCAGAAATAGGATCTGATCATTACATGTTTACAATGAAAATGAGAAAAACAATGATGGAAATAAAGGAACAGAGAAAAAAGATAATAAAAGAGAAAATTAAATCGTTTTTGCTTACAAATGAGCCAATTAGAGACAAATACCAAGCAAATTTAGATCAGAAAATTATGAACATATCATGGACAGACAATATAAATAATAATTGGAACAAACTGAAGAAATGCATGCTGGTGGCAGCGAAGGAGGAATGTGGAGTAACAAAAATAAATAACAAACAACTCAAGAAAACTGCATGGTGGACCCAGGATACAAAAGATGCAATCAAGACAAAAAAAGCAAGCGTGGAAGACATACTTAAGCAAGAAAGACAAAAATAGCTATGATAAATATAAATTAAATAGAATTAAAGTAAAAAAATTAGTAAAAGTTGCTAAAACAAATACCTGGACACAATTTGGATGGAAATTAAATGAGGCATACCAAATGAATCAAAAACTTTTCTATGGAGCACTGAAACAAATGAGAAAAGAAAAACCAACAATTCTATTAAATATCAAGGAAGATAATGGACAGATCTAGAATAAGGAGGAAGACATAATGGAAAGATGGAGAAGATACTTTAAAGAATTATTAGACTGTGAAGTAAATGTAGAAACAGAGTCAGCACACGAATTCGTCGAAACAAACAGGGAAATAAGACATGGAACAAATACGGTGAACTATATATCCGAGGAAGGATTTCTAAACGCGGTAAATAAAACAAAAACAGAGAAAGCTTCTGGCCATGATGAAATATCTCCAGAAATGATTAAATATATGAGTGAAATAGGACAAAAAATAATGAGAGAGATAATGAATGATGCCCTGGAAACAAGAACAACACCCACGGACTGGCAGATTGGCATAGTAACACCCATTTTTAACCAAACCAAAAGGAATGTAAAAATTATAGAGTACTAACGCTACTTAGTGCTCCAGGTAAAGTTTATGCACGAATCCTTGAACAAAGAATAAGAAATGAGATTGAAAACAAGATAGAAGATACACAATGTGGATTCAGAGCAAATAGAGGAACTCAAGACCACAAATTATCGTCAAGATGGCGGAAGACGATAGAAGTGTAAAAGTTACTATTGACTTTCTAAGTGTTTTAAAATGCGCTAAGTGCAAAAAACGAGTGAAGAAAGGTGTACAATATGCATCATGTGATTCTAATTTTCACTACAGATGTGGAAATATAGTGAGTTCTCCTGAAGAGATAAAATGGAATTGTTCAAAATGTGGCGATGAATCTACACCAGTTTCTGTACAAGATATAAATTACGGGGAGGTTGAAAGGGCTTACTGTTTGGCTAAAGGTGAATCTGATACTTACAAATGTTTATTTAAAGAGATGGAATTGAAATACATAAATGCAATGATTGAAATTGATAACCTACGCAAGGAGTTATCATTGTCAAAAGTTAGCTACGACACAAACCAAGAAAAACAGCAAACCCAAATCAAATAATAAAAATAATACAGAGATTACAAAACAGAATGCGCTAGTAGTTCCAGGCGATAATAAACCTCAACAAGATGAAGTTAAGTCGAAGTCAACCTTGAACAATAACAACAACATGGCAGATGTTGGAACAAAGTCGTCTAATTATGAATCAAATACAAAAGATTCAGATATAAACAATAAACAAGATGATGTCAATGACCCGAATGAATTTTTGACTCCAAAATATCACAAAAAGAAACCAAATAATAATAAAAAGAATCCAAATATTAACAAAAATATCGGTTATAGGAAATAAAAAACATGTTGCACTAAAGGCTAATCCTCAAACAGGCTGGCTTCATGTATACAGACTAACTGCAGAAACTACAGAGGAACAAGTCTTAAACTACCTTAAAGATGTGAAACCGAGCAATAAGTTTTCATGTGAAGCATTGAAGGCCAGGGGAGATTACGCGTCCTTTAAAATAGGTTTCCCTCTTAGTTTAACAAATGAAATTTACAATCCCGAATTCTGGCCACAGGATGTTCGAGTACGTCTGTTTTTTCACCATCGTCCAGTGGTAAAGAAGAACATATAGCGAATCAATCTATTGAAGATATATACATACTCGTATAACGTTTTATTACTAAAATGTGCGTGGTTTGAGGACAAAGTTACTCGATTTTTGTAATAGTGTTTTGTGCGAAAGTTTCGATTTAATAATCATATTTAGGTCTCTAAAACTACTAAATAAAATCAGTGTTTTGTTAATATTTATATATTTTACTGTAGTAAAATGAACTTAAAAAATCAATTTTTAAATTCGTTGTCACTGTAACTATGTAATTGGGTATATCCTGTATATTTGCCGTTTAAATAAATTATTATTATTATTATTATTATTATTATTATTATTATTATTATTATTATTATTATTATTATTATTATTATTATTATTATTATTATTATTATTATTATTATTATTATTATTATATTCACGATTTGACAAATGATTGAAAATGCTAAATAGTCGAGAAGAAATATATATATATGTGCTTCATAGACTTGGAAAAAGCGTTTGATAGGATCATCAGAGAAGATATATGGGATAGCTTGAATAACAGAGAAATAGACATATACACCATTAAAGCGGTTAGAAGCCTGTATGAAAACTGTATTAACTACGTAAGGACTAGAAATATGACCTCTAAAACATTCTCCACAAATGCAGGTTTAAAGCAAGGATGTATTTTAAGCCCCCTACTGTTTACGGTAATTCTGGATGACGCCATTAGAAGCAGCAAACCGGAATTGAAACCGTACAGAATAGGCTACAGAAAATTGCGAGTAACCAGCGTCGGTGAACTATGCTACGCAGATGATATGGTCATATTTGGGGAGAATGAGAAACAACTACAATATAATTTGAATGTGATAGATCGAGAGCTTAGAAAAAGAAATATGAAAATAAACATAACGAAAACTAAAACTATGATAATAAACGGAGAACAAGAATGTAATATAAAAATAGGAAATGAAACAATTGAACAAGTCAGCTCATTTAAATATCTTGGGGTTATGATAAACAAAAACGGAAAAATGGAAGAAGAAATAAGAGAAAGAATAGGAGCAACAGGAAGACTATACAACGCAATATCCAAGAAATTTTTCGGGAACAAGGAAGTACCAGATGAAACAAAAGCTCAGGTTTTCAAAAAAAATAACTATACCAATACTAACATATGGATGTGAATTATGGACCATAACCGAAAACCTTCTAAGTAAAATAAGAAGTACGGAAATGAGGTTTTTGCGAAGAATAAAAAGGAAAACAAGAAGAGACCGAATTAGAAACGAAACATTTAGAAATCAGCTGAAAACAACACCAGCAGAATACATAATACAAGGACAACTAAGATGGTTTGGGCACATAAATAGGATGGGAGAAAACAGATTAGCACAACAAATTTATTAAACAAAACCTATGGAAAAAAGAAGAAGAGGAAGACCGGCCAAAACATGGATAGAAGAAGTAAAAAAAGCTGCTGAAGAACGTGATATTAAGTGGCATGAAGTGAAAGTGTTAACCAATGACAGGAAAGCCTGGAGAGAAAGCTGGAAGAGGAGCCCTGCCAGGCCAGCACGATGACTCCAGGAAAGTCTTACACCGAAAGGTAGAAAGACTCAGCGATTAAGTAAGTAAGTAAGAAAAATATTTTATATATACCAAAATTTTTCAAATTCGGTATTTAAAACTTTTATAATTATAAAAAGTGCAAATTGGTAATGGACATTTTTTTACAATTGAGAAACCGGAAGTAATACATTACTTTGAACAAATTTTCCTGAAAAATATATTATGATATATTCCAAAACTTGCCAAATTTAGTATTTAAGACTTTTATATGAAGGGGAGCAACATATTAGTTTTTGACTAAAATTGATAAACCGGAAGTGATACTTTATTTGAAGATCTGAACATATTTTCGTGAAAAATATATTAATACAATCCAAAACTTTTCAAATTTAGTATTTTAGACTTTTATATTAATGAGAACGACACATTAGATATTTTTCTAAGATTGATAAACCGAAAGTAGTACTTTACAGAAAGCTATGAACAGATTTTCTTGGGAAAATATATTAAAACGTGCTCCAAAACTTATCAAATTTGGTATTTGGTGTATAATTTGAAACAACATATAAAATTTTAACTATACTTATATGATAAACCGAAAGTAGTACTTAATTTGGAGCTCTTAACAGATTTTTCGAGGAAAAACAATAAAATATAATCCAAAATTTTGTATTACAGACTTTTCTATTCATTGGAACAACAAATTAGATTTTGTTTACAAACGATCAATCGGAAGTGATATTTTACTTAAAGCTCATTGCTATTTTAAACATGGAATTGGCGAGAGACTATGTGCTGGCCAGCTGGCCACATCAAATGTTTTCATGTTAATTTAGCTCTCCAATGGGAGAGAGTTATAATGACATATATATTATAAATACAATTACATTTATAAGTTCTGGTATAAATTGGTGTCCTTAATGTACTTCAAAATATATTTATAATTATTTTTATTTAGTGTATGTTTAATGGTTCCTGGTATTTTGTGTCTCCGTCTTTCATCGCTGTATTTGATGATACAATGTGTTAGCAGGTATTCTATGGTTATTTAAAAGTTACATCTGTCACAGATTGGCGGGGCATTTTTATCAAAAAGATATTTGTGAATCATTTTTGTGTGGCCTATTGTCATTTTCCTGAATATAACTTGTTCTTTTCGAGTAGAGTTTTTATTATGTCTTCTTATCTCAATATTTTTTTGAATTTTTTGGAGTTTGTTTATTATTTGGTTCTTCCAGCGGTTATTTCAGTCATTAAATATTTTATGTTTGATTATGGCTTTGTCATCATTTGTATTGGTATTAAGTCGTCATTATTACTGTCCTCCGTGGCTTCTTTTGTAGCTATATCTGCCTGCTTATTTCCTGTTATGCCAATATGTAAAGCGAAGGGACCCGGATGAATATTATGCGGATGTTTTTGGTGGACAATTGAGACAAAAGATCTTGTATGTTTTTAATTAAAGGATGTTTGGGGTAGATTGTTTTGATGGATTGGATCGTTCTAAGGATATCAGAGCATATGGCGTATGATATGCTACGGTTTGAAGTTTTTAATATGTTTATGAGACAATTGTATATTTTATATATTTCGGTTGTAAAAATACTGGTTTCGGTAGGTAAACAGTACTTCTGTTATAAATACACTTATAATATAGCCACGTAATCAATCTATATTTTTTTCTGCTTTCAATATCTTACGATAATATAATTAAATGATATCTTACTTCGAATGCTGAAGCAACAGTTGCTTCTGATGACGTAACTACGACGTCACAGAATCGTCACGCCACACCGATGTGTGAATGCGATCCAACTATTCAACCTAAAAACAGTGAGTTAACTTTGTAATAATACGAGGGTAAGCGCAATAACAGATAAGTAACTTTTTATAAACTCTTCTAAATTATAGTTTCAGTAATCATATTTTCACTCTGTTTATCTTTTTAAGTTATAAATGTCAAAATTCAGTTTAGAAATTCTTTTCGTATTATGATAGTCATGACGTTTATTTGTTGATAATTAAGTCTGAAAATTATTATGTATACGTGCTTGACTTTGAATGCCATAGTCTATGCACCCCGTACCCCTAAGATAATCCTGTCCTGAAGATAGCGTTATGTTTTTAAAGATAGTCGGATTAGATACTAGTGAAAGTTAACATGTACGAGTCGAAATTAGATTGTCGCGTCGGGCAGACGTGTTTTGTTTTTGGACATGTAGTGTCTTTTAGTTTTGGAGCGACGCCCGCCCGCTGGGTTACAGAATGTAACTTATTAGTAATGGCTTAGTTATAGTTATATTAGTTTAAATGTAAATAAAGTTAGTTAGTTAGTAAACCATAAAGAGTGTCCATGTTCGTAAGTTCCCTGCCGTAAATACAGGGTGGGGCAGAAAAACCTATCCGATTTCAAATCCCTTTTTCCCAGAAGAGGGAGCAGGTAGAGTAGTGGGGTAAAAACCGTTAGAAAGCCGGTTTTATGCCATTTGTCAGTAGTCAACATGCCTTGGTCTGGTGAACATCGTGCTTTTGTTATTGAGCGGTTTATCGAATGCGGCGGTTCGATAATTGCTACACAACGTGCTTTTCGAATTCATTTCGGACTCGGGCGTCATGATCCTGTTCCACATCACGCTACGATTAAAGTGTGGGTGTCAAATTTTAGACAGACGAGTTCAGCATTGAAAAAGAAGTCGCCTGGACGTCCCAGGACAGCAACAGGACCTGAAAACGTGGCCAATGTGAGAGCCGCGATTGAACGTTCCCCGCGTCGTTCGGCGCGAAAACATTCGCTCGCTTTGGCGATTTCCAACCGCAGTATTCGGCGCATTTTGCACCGGGACCTCAAAATGCATCCCTACAAAATGGTTGTTGCACAGGAATTAAGTGAAAGGGATTTTGAAACCCGTACGAACCTGTGTCGCGATCTCCGAGAACTCCCAAACGACGATGTTGTGCTCTTCACGGACGAAGCCCATTTTCACCTTTGTGGTGCCGTTAACAGGCAGAATTTTCGATATTGGAGTGACGAAAATCCTCGAGAAATCCATCAGGAACCCCTCCATAGCCCAAAAGTGACTGTGTGGTGTGCTCTTTCCCGCCTAGGCGTCTGGGGGCCTTACTTTTTTGAAGAAAATGGGCAAACCGTAACGGTCAACAGCGAGCGCTATTGTTTCATGCTGGAAAATTTTCTTAGACCCAAAATGGAAGAAAATGGCGTGGAAAATGTGTGGTTTCAACAGGATGGTGCAACCGCCCACACATCGCGACGATCAATGGACATTCTCAGGGAACTGTTTCCCGGTCGCCTCATTTCCCTGAGAGGTGATCTTGGCTGGCCGCCGCGCTCACCGGATCTCACTCCATGTGACTTCTTCCTTTGGGGTTACCTCAAATCGAAGGTTTACCAGCATCGACCAAGGACCCTTCTTGCTTTACGAAGGGAAATTGCTCGGGCAATTGAAGAAATTCCTGTGGAAATGACGGTGAAAGTCATGGAAAGCTACCGCGAGCGCCTAAATCAGTGTATCCGCTCCCAAGGACGACATTTGAGTGATGTGCTTTTCAAAACTTAAATTTAAAAATGGCATAAAATTTGCGATATGTTAATAAAAAATTTTTTTGACAAGTTGAGTGGTTTTAATTTTATAACGTTTTGAAATCGGATAGGTTTTTCTGCCCCACCGTGTAAATTGCCGTAGTGTTCATCAGTGTAAAGTGTAAGTGAAGTGTATGTGTGTTCGTCCTTCCAGCCATCCGAGACGTCCACCAGCCAGTAAGTGTATCATCGTTAGAGTAAGCAGTAATCAGCAGTATTATCATCATTCAACTTGGCACCCCCCCTCGTGTTACAACTTGAGCAACAGGCTCAGTGAATGCTAATCCAGCTGGACAACGCTTTTCGTTGAAATTACAAACAACAATAATAATAAGTATACATTCATAATACTCTCACAATTCGTAACGTGCCGCAGGATGACAATATATTGTAAAATATAAGTTGTCCGTCGTGTCGTCGATGTTCTCATTACCCTGTCAGTACTAGGTCGTGAGACCCGCATGATCTCTCGTTGGAGCAGCATGTTTACCCTCGGAGTAACTCAGAGGCTCCCGTCGGTGGGGATTCCGCATGAACCTCAGTCGTCAGTCGGTCGTGAGACCCACATGGTCTCTCGTTGGGGCTGTATGTTTACCCTCGGAGTAACTCAGAGGCACCCATCGTTGGAATGCATTTGTATTCGCAATGTATCGTTCGTTTTTGTATCGTGTAAAATTGTCAGTAATGTATGTACTGTTGAGAATCGTGCATGTACGCAAATATAAATACAACAACAATATTTATTATAAAAATAATATGCATTCATTTACAACTTAACGCATTATTCCACAAATACAACTAAATTAACACTCACCTTCTGTTGCTAAGATCAAAATCACTTCGACTCACAGCACAACACTCTAACACTGTTGATACCACTAAGTCGAATGACGGATTCAGCTTACTATGTTTTATTTAAATGAATAGGGCTTTCATAAGAACAACGCATACGGTCACGTATGTTTAGATTATTTTATTCCTATCTAATTGCCAGACGTAACCATATGAAAATGGAATATAGTTTTAATATATTAAAAAATATTTTCTAACACTTCTGCACTTGGTCTTGGGTACGAATACTTTTTTGATTGTTCTAAAGTGATTTTTGATTGTTAAATGATTTTTTTCTTCTTTTTTGTGTTGACTAAGATTTAAATTTGTGTTGGGTGTTTCAATAGACCATGGGCGGTATTTTGGAAAAATTATTTTTGTCAATACGCTGTGGTTAATAGAGTTGAGCATTTGAAGGATACGGTTTTGTATAAATGTTGCGATGTTGTTTGGGACAGAAGATCAAAGATATGGTTGATACATAGGTGATTTGGTTGGCTTGATATTTTGATAATATATGTCAGATTTTGACTGTCGCTCGCTAAGTTCACTGTGTTTTCTTGTTTGTTTATTAATTGAAATCTGATAGATTTCAAAGTTACATAATCAAACCCCCAGATAATTTTAATACAAAAACATAGTAGTTTTTGAACAAACGGTGTAAATTTGGCTAAGTGTTAAAAAAATTATATACATATAATTTTTATTTTATATATATAACATTAGGAGTGCCTCAAGGCTCAAATCTTGGGCCCTTACTATTCATATTATACATTAATGACTTACGTACTAATCTACAATCTGAAGCAATACTTTTCACAGATGATTTAAAAATATTTAGAAGCATCACGTTCCATAATGACAGTGTTGTACTTCAAAAAGATTTAGAATTTATTTGTCATTGGTGTGTAAAAAATCGACTGCAACTTAATGTCCTTCACCTGCAAGACGTCGGTCATTACCTTTGATTATACAATTAACCATGTCAATGTTACAAGGAAATCAGAAAGACCTAGGGATTTTATTCGATCCTACTCTTAATTTTGGTTCACATATTTTAAAATACTGTGCAATCCGCAACCAAAACACTTGGTTTCGTAATTAGAACTACAAAGAATTTTCAAAATAATGAAACATTTATGATATTATACCATACATTCGCATGATCTAAGCTAGAATATGGCTCCATTGTTTGGTCCCCACATTACAATAGATATGACTGATTTGGAATCAGTTCAGAGGCGCTTCCTTAAGTATCTTTGTTACTTGAACCATAAAGCTTATCCACCTCAAGGTACTAATCATATGAGTTTGCTCAATAGACTCAACATTGATTCCCTGGAACAGAGGCGTTGTAAACTTAGAATTATATTTCTGTACAAGATACTACGTAATCTTATTGACTGTCCCACACTTTTATCTAAGGTGAACATCTCAGTGCCTAGACTGTCATCACGTTCTTGTAATACTTTTTATTGCTCTTATAGTCGTACTAATATTTTACCGAAAGCGCCTATCAATAGAATGTGCAGTAACTTCAATGGATTAGCAAACGATGTTGACATTTTTAATGTAGGTATCTCTATCTACTCTGCTTCAATGTATAAAATCTGTGTGATTGTTGATGTTGATTCATGTTTCTTGTATCATATGTATTCTTTTCACCAGCATATATACAAATGCAGGTAAGCTGTCATTTCTTGTTTTGTTGGGCAGAAGTAAGTTTTGTCTATTTTGTGAAAGAGCTGTAATTGTAATTTATTTTTGATGTACTTTTATGTATTTCTTTTTGTCCTGTTATTGGTTTTTGTAACTGTTGGGCAATAAACGCTATTATTATTATTAGATTATTATTATTATTATTAATATTTATTCCGTTTACAAATTTGCACCCTTTATCCAATCCATTAAAAATTTGTCTCAAATATACTTCAATCTTTTCCTTGTATATTCGTCTAAACAGATTTGGAATATCTTTCCCCGTTTTTGAATTACAACCACCCCTGTCAAAGTAACAGTTGATATTTTTGTTAGTCACTACAGATATATGATTTGCAATGATAGCCGTGTTTTTAAAAATTCATAATTTTAAAATAGAGAAAGTAAACGTAAAAAATAAATGAAAGAAGACTGTTTTGAGCGAGGTTTTGAGTGTAATGCAACAGTGAAATTTCTGTAACTTATAGTTACCATCAAATATATTAAATATATAAACGAAGACGGATTTGTGAAAAATTCACGGACCCCAGCGGGATTCGAACCCACGGCCTCCCAATTTCTAGTCGGCTGCTCTGTCCAACTGAGCTACAGGATCCCACTGAAGTTCGTGAATTTTTCACATGTCATAAGCACGTTGGATACGAGAACGGTCTTCCACATGAAGTAACGTTACCCGCACAACAGCAAGACATCACCCGTGGTAGTGAATAAGCACTACAGTATTATGTATGAAAGAAGACGTTTTGAGTGTAATGCAACAGTGAAATTTCTGTAACTTATAGTTACCATCAAATATATTAAATATATAAACAAATCCGTCTTCGTTTATATATTTAATATATTGCATTTTTGGGGGCTCCTAACTCCTGAACTGTTTCAAATATCTTCAAATTAACACAAAAATGGTGATGTAAGGTTTGAAATATGAATGAACTCCTAAATTATTGATGTGGTCAACACATGTTTTGTGTAAATGCTGTGTTGTGATTATATTGTTAGAAAACATTGTTCTAATCAATACATTATTTTTAAACCACAACTTTTTAAAGGAAACATTTTAATTGTTGTTAACCTTATGAATTATTTAAATATTATATTGCTATTCAGTAAGTTATTCAGTGATCACTTACCTTTGTTATATAGGTAATCTTTGCAAGTAAGTCTAATAAATACATTGTCCCGCGTTTTTCGTGTTGACTTAGGTTACCTGGCACCTGGTATTTAAAAGTTTATTGAATTCACTTATGGTTAAATTTACAGCTGTTTCAATTTAAAAACTAAAATCTACATACATTGTTTACAATATTTTAATAACCTTTATTATTTACAGCAGAGAATATAATAATAAATAAATAGTCATAAAATTTGTGTTTTATTGTGAATTATCTCGGACACGGTTAAAATATCTCATTTCTGACTTCAAAAATGTATTCTAGACACAGTATTTGTCTCCTATACTAATTTCTATTAACTATAATATGGTCCACGAAATATTATACATTACTTTCACCGCAAATTTTAATTTTTTTTTGTCGGCTACCGACGTGTTGTCTTCGGTAATTTTTTTCACATTTTGCGGAATGGAAAATACACACTTGTATAAGAACTTCACATTAGTCTAGTTAGGAATATTTGTTTTTTACCTAGTTACTTATGACATATTTGGCAACACTTTCTAAGTGCATATGAACGTCAAAATTTTTAATTTTTAATTAAGTTTTAGGACTTTTTTACCTTTGCGGATATAGTTGCCCATTCTCATAATTTATGATTATGAATTAAACTTCTTTCAAATTGTCATCATTTAACAAATATTTCCATTGAACGTTTCAAATTGACATAACAAACATGGCGTTCTTCGTTTTAAATTTGTCATGAAACAGTGTGATCTAACTGAGACCTATTGTTTTATTTCCAATTTTCAACGTTTAATAATTGTTTACTCGAAAACTATGCATCATACAGGAATTTAACACATTACGATGGCACTCGAGACAATCAAATCCTACAACTTGAAACAAATTTTATCAAAATCAGTCAAGTCGTTTAGGCTGTAGAGGGAAATAAAATTTGGCGATCGTTGTGATGAATTCAAATATATATAGAAAGATCCTTTAACTGTTTAGTATATAGAACTAGCGAAATCTCGGCTACGCCGAGCTTTCCCTACGGCTCCGCCGATAGTGTTTTAAAATAGTTTATAGCAGATCTAACCCGTCTAGGCACACTATAAACCCAAAGTGCTAACGCTAACTGTCTTTCAAATTGTTTGAATTCTGTCCTGACCACCAAAACTGCCCACACAACATGCCCACTCAAACAGTCCACGCAACATGCCCACCCAAGTTGCTCATGCAATATGCCCACCCACACTGCCCACGCAACATGCCCACTCAAATTGTCTACGGAACCGACCCACTTAAACTGTCCACGCAGCATGCCCACCCAAACTACCAAGGCAACATGCCCACTTAAACTGCCCACGCAGAATACCCACCCACACTGCCCACGCAACGTGTTCACCCAAACTGCCGACGCAACATGTCTACCCAATCTGCCCACGCAACCTGCCCACGCAAACTGCTCACGCAACATGCCTATTCTGTAACACGAGGGGGGTGGAACTGGCTGATGATACTACTTTGATGACTGGTGGACGCCTCGGATGGGTGGCGTCCACGGCTTGTGAGAAGGAAGAACACACACACTTTACTTTTTACACTTTACACTGATGAACACTACGGACATGAACACAATTTGTTGTTTAAAAACTAAACTTTATTTACATGATTAAATATAACTTAATTAAGCATAACTAACAAGTGTTACATTCTGTAACACAGCGGACGAGCGTCGCCCCAAACTAAAACTCTCCCATGTTTATCCCATGGCTAACTAATACCGACTGTCTTAAAACAAAAACGCTATCTCCAGGATAGGATTATCTTAGGGGTATGGGGTGCATAGGCGAGGTCATTCTAAAGTCACGCTCGTATATATAATAATTTCCAGACTTAAGATCAACAAATAAATGTCGTGACTATCATAATATGATAAGAATTTCTAAATTGAATTTTGACTTAAATAGATAAACAGAGTTAAAATATGAATATTGAAACTATAATTTAGAATAGTTTATAAAAAGTTATTTATCTGTTATTGCGCTTACCCTCGCCTTGTCACATTATCCTCCCCTTAAGGGGATCGTCTATCCCACAAATTTATTGTATTATACCGGTTACGGCATTCCATGATTACTCTGGATTGCATGAAGTTATATTATTTTTTAAAATATTAGTATGTTTATACAGGATATCTCAATGTTAGAAGCTTTTTAATTTTGTACTTTGACTTTGGAATTAGCAGAAAATAATTTGTAAAAAAACATATTTATTGCATTTTTCTAATGATTATTCCGGCTAATTAATGAATGTATTACCAAATCTGAAAAGCAATGAACGTAGAACCAACCTTACTAATCAAGATACAATTTACTACATTATTATTCGAAATCAAATAAAGAAGTTATTATGGAATAAGTAACTAGTCTTTTGTGCTAAACGTATTCGATTTCTTGCGCTCTCCTAGTAATGATAAGGCAGGGTACGGGTAGCGGGAGGTAGTAGTGGGGGTTCTACAATTTGGACTTGGTCTTCCCGGTCGTCGATCGTCGCTATTCTAGCATTGTCTCATGATTATGTTTAGACATTGTTTTATATTGGCAGAATGTATTCTTTTAAGAAAATACTGGTAATCAAAGTAATAAATATACTCCGACAGAATTCGTTTTGTAATAACTGAGAGTTAAATATTACAAATTGTATTCACCTTGATTACAACAATACTACACATTACACATTAAAAATTATATTCCACTTTGCTTATAACAATACTACATTTATACTCTACTCGTATACCAGTTTTATGCTTTATTTTATATCTCTAGTATCAATTGAAATTAGAAGAAAATAATGAAAGTAAAATTTGCAGATAATAACTATACTTCGACAGACATTTTTTAAATTAATAATTAATTATTAAACATTGTATGCCACCTTGATTATAACAATACTGCACCATTCTATACCAGTCTTATGCATTTTTACCTTCCGTCACCTTTAGGTAAGGAAGGTATTGTCTTTGGTCAAAAATTCGGTGTTTTTAATGAATAAGCACGTTTTAAGGTCCCTAGAATACGATTCTGACTCATCTTTAAAATCATTCTCTTTCTCTTTTTCCGATAATTCCATTACTAACTTCAGTAGTCAGGAAGAATCAGATTCAGATTTACGTACGTTGAATATAGAACCCCAAGAAGTAGAAAAAGAGGAAATATCAGAATATCCTAGTGGGCGCAGATTAGTTAATATTACTTATTTATTGAATCAAATTCTCATTTAATTCACAAGAACCTTTTGACTGTGGGTTTAGAGAAATGATCTTTGTGAAAGAAATTAGATCTGGGTATTACAGTGAATTTATTTTTAAATGTAAAATGTGTAACAAAATTGCTTCATTATGCACAGAAGAGAAAACTAATAATGATGTATTGATATGGTACGCGGAATTATTTTTTACTGTTACTATTACATACTAGTATTACTATATTTTTATTCCTATAACCTTCCACAATTCTCAAGTATTTGTTTTCCGAATCAAAAATTGTCATTGTAGGTACATTTGCCGATTTGCCGTTTCGAATCGATCAGTGTACGGTAAGTATTACAACTCGGGCCCTGTCTAGAATATTATAGTTAGTCAGTAGTTTATTGATTTGTATTTGTATTGATATGTCCCACTGTAAAAGGGGTTAGTCAAATACCTCCGCACCGCACCACATCCCGCTGCGACTGCATGAGTTTAGAAGTTCGGACTAGCGTGAACGAGCCGCTTAAGACATAAATATATCGCAAAATCGATATATTTATTCTTAAATCCTGAACTGAAGATTGTTCCCAAATTCTGCAACCACAGAACATAAAACACATACATAAAACAAATAAAACATAAAACATCACCCATATTACAAATATGAGACAAAGCATAAAACATAGGATACAAAAAAATTGCAAAACAGGTACAAATGTACAAACACGATTAACATAATACGATAAAAACACACAAAAGGTATAAACATATGACATTACAAATGCAAAAGCATACAAACAAAATATCAAACATATTACAAATATGACACAAAGCATAAAACATAGAATACAAAAAATCGCAAGACAAAAATTGAAAAACAGGTACAAATGTACAAGCATAACATAACATGTTAAAACACACAATAAAAACGAAAAACGTTTTAACAAATTACAAATTCAAATCTCAAATGCTAAAAAAAGGAAAAGGGTATTTTATTTTCCTATCTAATTAAAATTACTAATCTAACATGCAACTTAACTAGCCAAAAAACTAAACACTAACAAAAATCGTCATATAATCGTCATAAATGAAAACAACACAAAGGTCACTGCACTGAACGAAGGAGGGGGGTGTTCACACCTAAGCGGTCTAAGGGATGGCACTACAAAAAATTTGGGAACACTTCTGCAAGCGATAACGTCGTTCCTGGAATGTAACACGATATCACCAGTGGCGTGTCCTCTATGGGTGCGGCGTAAAACTTGCACAGGTGGGCATGCCAAGTTGTCCTCTCCGACGTTTATGCCCAAGTCGCCATTCTCGATGTCCTCTTCGTTGACCATTTGCAGATCCATTTCGTGCAGGTTGTCGTCATATACTGTGTTAATGTCCAGTTCATCGCTGTGTTCTTCCTCAGTCTCACATTTCGCTGTTTCCTCCGGCAGGCAATTCTCTTCAATCATTTTTCCTTCTTGAACGCCCCTGTCACTCGCTGTGACGACTATTGTCGGACTTTCCGGTCGTGGTATGTCTACCACCGCAAAACGATCCTCTATTGCTAGCAAGGACTGAATTTCTTCTAAACTGATCCTCCCTACTGGCAACTCGTGCACTCTATGCCCTGGAGACAACGAATCTAACGGCGCCTGCGGTGCATAAACCTGGTGCGCCCATGCTGAACCATAAAAACTTGGCGCACAAGTCGGAAAAATTATAGTGGTAATATGGTGCGTCCTGCATAGGTTATTTCTAACCAACGCACCATATCTGTGCCAGTGGTAGGCCGCTTACACAAAGGAATTTCAAAATACAATTCCCTTGCCTTACCACTGATCCTGAACACTAATATGATAAGAATTTCTAAATTGAATTTTGACTTAAATAGATAAACAGTTAAAATATGAATATTGAAACTATAATTTAGAAGAGTTTATAAAAAGTTATTTATCTGTTATTGCGCTTACCCTCGCCTTGTCACAATTCAAACTGCCCACGCAACCGGCTCACGCAAACTGCCCACGCAACATACCTACCCAAACTGCCTACGCCAATTGCCCCCCTCTCCAACCTGTCCACCCAAAAGGTCCACGCAACATGCCCACTCACACTGCTAACGCAACTTGCCCACGCGACATGCCCACCCAAACTGCCAGTGCGTGTGTGACGATTCATTCGTATCCGATAACTTCAGTTTTACAACTCAAAAAAATACAATTTACTTGATTTCCTCTGTCTATATGCAGACGTGATAAGATCTTGGTTATAATTGATCAACCGGAATTTTAATAGTTTTTCTTGAAAAAATGCTGTTAAATATCATTTTTCACATTTAATGTTGTTGTAAGCATTAGAGAATATTTTACTATCTATATGATTCGATCGCATTTTATGCATCATATTAATTAGATATAGAGTTAAAAAATTATAAAGGAATTAAATTTTATAAAGCAGCCAAACATGCTATAACCATGGAAACAGCTAGGCACTATATTAAGAAAATTCTGATTTACAGATGTCCGTATCAGTGACTGTATGGAGTTTTTACAAAATACATAAAACTAACAGAACGTAATGTAGTAAAAATAATTTTCAAGAAACTATCTGTATGCAATTTGTAAAAAAAAGATTCAGAACTGGCGGAAAGTAATGTCCTGGCCTCATCATATTTTTTAAAACTCATTTTATACTTTCACCTCTGACCTTTAAATTTTATGCCAGACCTAACTCACAGTATTCAGGACGTTATACTCGTTTTATAGGTAGAATCCGTGCTAAACGTGATAGGTTGTTGCGCAGAAAGCAAACCTCTCTCTCTCTCATTAATTGCCTGACATTTTTCTAGCTATCTATCCTCTTAATCTGCGCATTTCATATACCCTGACATTTGGCACTACTTCTAATAACCTGTCCGCCCAAAAACATTTCTTTTTTAAAATTGTTTAATTAGGGGATGACTAACTTGGTGGAATGCATCATATTCATTGGATATAGAGTTAAAAATTATACAGGAATTAAATTTCATAAAGCAGCCAAATATGCTATTACATGGAAACAGCTAGACACTATATTAAAAAAATTCTGCTTCACAGATGTCCGTATCATTGTTTGTATGGAATTTGTACAAAATACATAGAACTGACAGATGGTAATGTAGTAAAAATAAATAATCATTTGCAAGAAACTTTTTGTATGCAAAGTGTACAAAATATTCAGAACTGACGGAAGGTAATGTGCTGGCCACATCAGATTTTTATACTTTATAAAATATACAATTTTTCATCACTTATGCCCTATTGCACCGCTGCCCCTTAAATTTTAAGCCAGGCTTAAACAAAAATATTTAGATCGAAATTTTGACAGCAATATTTAATCACTCATTTAACGTTTTGTTTCAATTTTGTCAATTTAAGTAACACTTAAAATTTAAGTGTCAGTGGTGCAACCAAACATTAGAATGTCAATACCTTTTTCCCAAAAACTTTTTTAAAAATAATCAACCCTAACATAATCCAACTTACAGAACTCGGGTCGTTATACTCGTTTTACAGGTATAATCCGTGCCAAACGTGATAGACTGTATTTTTCTAGTTATATACCCTCTTAATCTGCGCATTTCATAGACCATGATATTTGGCACCACCTCTAATAACCTGTCAACCTAAAAACATTTCTTTTTTAAATTTTTTAATTAGGAGATGACTAACTTGCTGGAATATCGGGAGATATCCCGGTTTGCTCATGTTAATTTAGCTTTCCCCCATTGGGTATTATCATTATACATAGATATTTACAATGACATATATGACATTATAAATACAATTACATTTATAAGTACTGGTATAAATTGATGACTAATGTACTTCAAAATAGATTTATAATTATTTGTATTTAGTGCATATTTGAGGATTCGTGGTATTTTGTGTTTCCGTCTTTCATCGCTCCATTTGATGCAGTGTATTTGCAGGTGTTCTATTTTATTTAAACGTTACATCTATCACAGATTGGCGGGTCAGCTTTATCACAAAGATATTTATGTGTGGTCTACTTTCATTCTCGTGAATATAACTTGTTCTTTTCGAGTACAGTTTTTATTTTCTTATCTCAATATTTTATTGGAATTTTTTGGCGTTTGTTTGTTATTTGGTTCTTCCAGTGGTTGTTCCAATCATTAAATATTTTATGTTTGATTATGGCTTTGGCATTATTTGTTTTGATAGATTGGATCGTTGTGAGGGAATCAGAGCATATGTATATTCTATATGTTTCGGTTGTAAATATACGGGTTTCGGTAGGTAAATGGGACTTCTGCACTTGGTCCTGAGTTACGAATACTGTACCCACTTTGTTATTTATTTTTGAGGCGTCTATATATATATATATATATATATATATATATATATATATATATATATATATATATATATATATATATATATGAATTGGTGTCGTTATGGTCTTTTTTGATTATTCTAAAGTGATTTTTGATTATTAAATGATTTATTTCTTCTTTCTTTGTATTCACTGAGATCTAAACTTATGTTGGGTATGTCAATAGACCGTGGGCGGTATTTTGAAAAGATTATGTTTGTAAATATTAAGTATGCTGTAGTTAACAGAGTTATGCATTTGAAGAATATGGTTTTGGTAAACTGAATGGTTTTGTATAGAGGCGTTTTTTGGCGATACATTGTTTGAAATTATTATTATTCAAAACATTGGTTGAAACAATTTCGTATGTTTTCATACCGATCCGCTGGGCTGGTTTGAAACAATTTCGAATTATTTCGTTGCAGAGGGGGTAAATGTCAAGAACACTGAACATCGTAAACGTTTCTAAATCATTACTTATTTGTTAAAAAATTAATAATTCTGGGTTATCCATTATTATCTGTGAAAATAAAAAATTTGTACATGTATAATTAAATATTAAAATACATATATTTCATCTGTTAGAAAATAACAGTAGAGTCCGGTCAAGGAATCGGTTTTTAATCACTGTTTTGAATAGTTTTTATGTACACCACTAATTCAAACTCACTCAAACGTTTAATTTACATTTGTCAGATTTAAATTTATACGTCATTAGTTCAAAACACAGTATTTTAGCGATCCACACATTTATGACGTCATGTATGAAATCGTTTTTAAAACATTACGAAACTGGTTCAACGCCAAAAAATGCCTAAGATGTTGTGGTGGATAGAGGATTAAAGATATTGTTGAAACATGGTTGATTTGGTTGGCTTGCTATTTTGGTAAAATATGTCAGATTTCGAACATCGCTCGTTAGGACTGTTTTCTTGAACACGGACGGACAAATCCTTGACATTGTTATAACAAATATTGAATGTACTGTCGTACGTCATCCCCTTCGTATAACCAAGGAAGACAAATATCACCCTACATTATCAATCGTCTTCAATTCTCATCAATATCATCCTAGTAATGCTTCTTTCAATACTAACTACTCCTACAATTTCAAAAATGCTAATTTGATCTAATGTATACTCTCCTAGATAAAATTATAAAATTGATTGGAATGTTTTATTTCCATATAAAGAAGTCAACCCAGCTTTTGAAAAATTCTACAACATATTGGATGGTATATTTAGACAATGTGTCCCACTCAGTAAGAAGAAAAGTCATCATACCCGCCATGGTTTACAAAAGAAATAATAGCGGATATTAAACTTAAAATTAAGTACCATAAACTCTATAAAAATCTAATAACGAATATTATTATAATATATTCAAAAACTTAAGAACAAAAGTAAAATATGATATTAAATTAGCCCACAAAAATTATATAATTCATTCTGAGGCAAATATTAATAAAAATGCTCAATGTTTTTGGACTTTTTTAAACAATAAAAAGCAGTCATCTCGTATTCCTGGAGAAATGTATTTAAATAATACTGAATACAAAGATACCCCTGCTATTGTTCACGCTTTTGCTAATTATTTCGAGTCTGTTTATACACCCTCATCTACATCAATTAATTTCCATAATATCAGTAGTGAACCATTTAATCATAATCAATTTAAAATTAACAAAATTACTGAGGAAGTTATTCGACATTCAATCAACTATCTAAAGGTGTCTTGTACACCAGGTCCAGATCATATTCCCTCATATATTCTGAAAGGCTGTAGAGAATTATTTATCAAGCCATTATACACTTTATTTAACCTTTCTCTTTCTACACATATTTTTCCGAATTTGCTAAAAACTTCTTTCATATGCCCTATTTTCAAATCTGGCGATGCACATGATATATCTAATTACAGACGCATTTCTATACTATCGAATATTTCCAAATGTTTTGAAAAATATATTTATAAGTATATTTATCGTTCGGTACACAATGCTATTACACCTAATCAGCATGGTTTTACAAAAGGAAGATCCACATCCACAAATCTTATAAATTTTACTAACTTCACATTTAATGCGTTGAATAAAAATAACCAAGCAGATGTAGTATACACAGATTTTGCAAAAGCATTCGTTACCATAAATCATGAAGTACTTTTACATAAACTGCATAAACAATACACTTTTGCCCCGAGATGATTTCACTCATTAGATCATATATTACTAATAGTCAACAATAAATATCATATAATAACTACAAATCTAATTATTTTGTTCCTTCCTTCGGTGTTCTGCAAGGCTCAAGTCTAGGACCTTTACTTTTTGTTTTGTTTGTGACCGACATAACTAGATGTCTAAAATACTCTGACTCGTTGCTATATGCTGATGACCTAAAAAAAATTAAAATTGTAAATTCTTTATCTGATATCGCTGAACTACAATCTGATATTGACAGATTACTGGATTGGTCTTTATCCTCACATTTATTGTTTAATTTTAGTAAATGTAAACATATGACATTTTCAATGAAAAACAGTTTTACAAATTTTGCATATTATATGGATAATGTCTGCTTACAAAGAGTCGTGAAAATTGAGAATTTGGGTCTCATATTTGATCCTAAATTACAATTTAATTTACATGTTATACATATTACTAATAAAAGTCTTCGAAATTTGGGTTTTATCTTACGAAATTCAAGACAAAAAAGGTTTGTTAATTATCGTTCACAGAAATTTTGTCATTCGTTTAATTAATTGACATAACGTTATACATTATTAAATAATTTTAACCTTATCCCTTTATCTTCAAGACGTAATATTTTGTCATGTATATATCCCTATAAGCTCGTACGTAATATAATTGATGATGTATCAAGTTTGGGTCATATCAACTTCAATATTCCACGACTACCCATGAGAATCAACCAACAAAAGTATACTTTTAATCGTAAGGCCTGTTTTACCTGTGCGGAAATAATTGCCCATACTCATAAATTATGATTATGAATTAAGTTTGTTTCAAATTGTTCTCATTTCATAAATATTTCCATTTAAGGTTTAAAATAACATGTCAAACATGGCGTTCTTCGTCTTAAATTTTTCATGTTCGTAACTGTGACCTATTGTTTTATTTTCAATTTTCAACGTTTATTAATTTTTTACTCGAAAACTATGCGTCCTACAGAAATTTTACACATTAAGAGGACACTCGAGACAATCAAATCCTATAACATAAAACAAATTTCATCAAAATCAGTCAAGCCGGTCAGGCTTCAGAGGTGAATAAAATTTTGGCGATCGTCGTGATGAATTCAAATGTATATATATATATATTATATATATATATATATATATATATATATATATATATATATATATATATATATATATATATATATATATATATATATATATATATATATATATATATAATTTGTTCTAAATCTCTTCCCATCGCCTTTCATATTTTAACTTAATTCATTTATTAATCTGGATTTAAATTAAAAATGTTACAAACTTATTTCAAAACACAACCATTTTTTGTTCTTATGACTGCTTTGTTTAAACTATAACCTCAAAACGTATTATCCTGAGGAAGGAATAAAATAATTCCGAAAGCTTGAAAATAACTTTTTATTCAAAATTAACCATCATCCTGACTGCTTACCCGTGAATTTTACTTTTCTACTTAACTGGTCAGTCGTGATCATACCTACTTAATATATATATATATATATATATATATATATATATATATATATATATATATATATATATATATATATATATATATAAAGAACCTCTAACTGTTTAGTATATAAGACTAGCGTAAACTCCTTAGGGCTCCGCTGATAGTTTTACGATACATACATCCAAACCATCTAGGCACACTTTAAACCCAAAGTGCTAACGCCTACTCAAAATGCCCACTAAAACGCCACAGAGTGATCAAAAATGTCTAAAGCGTGACGCTTCATACATTTTTGACATTTGCCGCTCACTTAGTATGAGAGCATTATTATTTCCATAGGCGTACCTTACGAATTTTGCTGTAAGAATAATCCCAATAACCGTCGTCTTTACGCTCACCCTAACAAAAATATGCTTAAAAACAAATTTGTCAGGTTCTTAATTATAAGCCGTAATGTAAAGAAATTAAAGATTTTTAACGAAAATATGCGAAACAAAAATATCAAATGAATCAGCGTACAACAATGATAATAATCAAATGTCAAGCGCCTGTCATCATCTGTTTAATCATGCAAAATTGAAATATTACTCGCGCACTATTTTCAAATCGGTTTCATTTATAAGGCTGGTCGTCCACTGGAACCGTATTAGGCCGAATGAGAGGCGCCCGGTTTAGAGCCGATTTATATAAATTTCAGATGAGATCTATTGCAAGTTCCATTTTACTTTCTCTTTTAACTCTTTTACATTTATTTTTACAAATATTAAAGACCATGAAGTTCTGTATGTAATACACTTAAATATTTAAAATTATCTTCTATAGATTTAAGTGAAGTGAAAAATATTGTTCAATCACCTATTTGTCAGACGCAGACACACGCGCGCACAACACACACACACACACACACACACACACGCACACACACACACACACACACACACACACACGTACGCGCGCGCAGAGATATCGCGAATATGTTAAAATAGGGATGTTGCAAGAATTTTTATATCACTTCTAAGTGATCACTGATGTGTTTTGTTTTGTGCAGTTATTATTAAGGGGTGAGTTATCTTCATTTCTTATTTTTTTAAATTTTTCATCCAAGCGTGGTTGTAATTATTGTTATAACTTGTTTATCTTGCTGGGTTCACTCAAGTCACACCTGTCACCTGTGTTTTAATTGATTTGCAATTATTATACTGGGTGCTTCATAATTTTTTTTATCCTTGGTGTTTATTCTATTTTCCTCAATTTTTTATCTTCTGCTATTTTCGACTGCAATATCTAATATCTGTTACCATTGTAAAAAACAAACCGATTCCCACAGGTTAGTGACTTGCACTGTGTGCCGTAAAACATTTAATATAGATTGTGTTGATGTTAGTCCTACTGAGGCTCGAAAATTGCAGTCATCCAATTACGGTATGAAGTGGAACTGTGACGACTGTCGCAGTTTGGGGAATGATATTGACAGCTTAAAATCTGTAATAAGTCTTCAGAATGAATTTAGAGAATTTAAAAAATCATTAAATGATTTTCAAGCTCCACAATCGCTACCTTTAATAACCGAAAACATAATTCAGGAAATTAGTGATAGGCAGAAACGCGACAACAATATTATGAATTATGGTTCACTAGAAGTCACAACAGTATCCACTGAACAAAAGCATAATTCTGATTCTGAAACGATCACAAATTTGTTACATGATATGGATATTAACATCTCCATTACAAAATTTTTCAGAATTGGTAAATACGATCAAACTAAAACTGTTGCAAGACCTATAAAGTTCAGTTTTCGAATCCAGATGACATGGCACTAATTATTAAAAAAACAAAAAATTTTAAATTTAACAAAAGTGGAATAAAATATCCATATCTAGAGATAGAACTAAAATGCAAATTGAGCTTTACAAGTCAGTTAAATCTGAACTTTACTCACGAGTTGCTGCTGGGGAAAATGATTTAAAAATTAAATATTTCAACAATATTCCAACAATCATCTCATCGCTGCCTTCTTTAAACTAAGTTCTCCCAATATTTTACCGTTTACTTTTAGTTTATATTACCAGAACACAATAGGTCTTAATTCTAAATCTCATTTATTTTACATCAATTGCTGCTCCTCGTCTTATGACATAATAGTCCTAACAGAAACTTGGTTACATAATTCGTTCAACAATTCTGAATTATTTCCCCCCTCCTACAATATCATTCGAGATGATAGAAATTTTGCTAATACTACACGTAGTAAAGGTGGAGATGTACTAATAGGATTCTCTCTGTTATACCGTAATTGATACATCCAGTATAAAGAAATCAGTACCAATAATAGATATTACTGCTTGTATGTCAGCTTACTAACTTTAGCATTATAGTCTACGCTTTATATATTCCTCACGATATCAATAAAAATGAATTTGAAATTTTGGCCGATAAACTAGAACTTTTTCTTCTTAATGAAAAAGTTATATTAGTTGGTGATTTCAATTTACCTCAATTTTGCTATAATTCAAGTTCCTGTACAAAATCATTCTGCTTCCGTAATATATGTGAAGTTTTAAATCTAAGTCAATTCAACACTGTAACTAATGTGAATGATATGTTAGACCTCATCTTCTCTAACTTTATTAATTTATATACAGAGAAATCTGATTATCCTTTGGTTCCTGAGAATAAGTATCACCCTGCTTTGACTGTTAATTGTTTATTACACGCTGATTCTAAACATTCCTCATCTCCATCAGCAAATAATTACCGCTATAACTTTTCCAAAGCCAACTTTAATCTTTTGTATGATTTCATGTTAAATATAAACTGGAATTACTTAAATAAGTTTAGGGATGTTAATCTTGCTTTAAATGAATTTTACTCCATTCTATATAAAGCTTTAGGATATGTTCATTCCAAAATATAAAGGTGTTTCATCAACTTTTCCTCCATGGTTCACTCATGAGATAAAATGTAACATGAAGACTAAATGCTATTATAGAAAGAAATGGATTAAAACAAAACTAGAATACTATTTAAATGAATTTAAACGATTAAGATGTATCACTAAGGCCCAAATTAACGATGCGTATAATCAGTATATACGGAGTGTTGAAAATAATATAAAACTTAACCCGAATGAGTTTTGGAAATACGTCAGATTAAAGAAAGATCAGTCACGAATTCCTGGAATTATTTCTGATAGTAATGGTTCCCACAGTAATCCTCAAGACATTGTTGATGCGTTTGCCAGAAATTTCTCTAATTATTTCACTCCTAGTTCATCTTTCACTGACCAAACAAATATTAACAATAATCTTACTTTTACTCTAAATCCCATTAGTGAAAATGATCTCCTTCTATTAATGCATAAATTACCAAATAAACCAAATAGTGGTGAAGATATGATTCCAGCTTTTTTTATTAGAGATTGTAGATATGTTTTATCATTCCCCCTAACTATTATTATTAATTTAGCTATTGAAACGTCTACATTCCCTGACCGATGGAAAGAAACACGTATCACTCCAATTTACAAGAAAGGAGAAAAATCTGACGTAAAGAATTATCGTCCCATAAGCATTTTAAATAATTTCGCAAAATTATTTGAAAAAAAACAATTTACTTCACGATTATTGCTAATACTAAATCCTTATTATCACATGATCAGCATGGCTTTTTACCAGGCAGGTCCACAACAACAAATTTGGCTTGTTTCTCCCAATACACAGCTGAAGTGATAGATAATCGTGGTCAAGTAGATGTTGTCTACAGTGACTTTTCACGCGCTTTTGACTGCATCGATCATGGTTTATTGCTACATAAAATTTGTTCCATCGGTGCTTCCCCAACTTTAACATCACTTCTAGCTTCTTATCTTTCTAATCGTCGTTGTTGTGTCTTCTACAATGGATTTTCTTCGTTCCAATTCTCTGCTTTTTCTGGTGTTCCTCAAGGATCCAATTTAGGGCCACTATTATTTATATTATATACAAACGATCTCCTGTTATCTTTTACTTGTCCCGTTCTAGCCTATGCTGACGATATTAAGCTATTCTATAAAATCTCTACTATTTCTGATGCCAAATTCCTTCAAGATAATATAGATATTCTTGTTTCCTGGTGTACAGCAAACAAACTTCTCATTAATACAGATAAATGTTTTACTGTAACTTACACCCGCAAAAATATTACCATCATGCATCCATACTCTATTAATAACACCATTCTTTTGCGTAAATCCTCTATTACTGATTTAGGAGTAACATTTTCTGCAAAATTCAATTTCAGTGATCACATCATTAATGCTTGTTTGTCTGCTAATAAGACCTTAGGATTTATATTTAGAATTTGTAAAAAAATTGCTGATATTGCTGTTATTAAAACTTTATACTTTTCATTCGTTGTCAGTACATTGGAATACGCTGCTTTAATTTGGTTACCCTATTATGCGAATCAGAATTTACACATAGATAGAATACATCGTAGATTTCTGAAATATATTTCTTTCAAACAGGACAATGTTTATCCAGAAAAACATATAGATATTAATACACTTTTACAACGACATGATATTCCATCGCTAAGCTCTAGTCGTAAGTCATCCTGTGCTAGGTTCCTATGGATAATGCTTCACCATTCCATAGATTGCCCGTTCCTCCTAGCTCGGATTCCATTCCATGTTCCCAGGACATCATCAAGGCATAGCAGGACTGTCCAACTTCCCACCGCATGTACTGATGTCCTTTTGCGATCTCCAATCCATGTGATGTGCCGTTGTGCTGACAAGACATACGAAGATATTTTCAATTAGATCGTATGCCGTATTAATTTATTTTTGTTCATTTAATTATCATTATATTATATGTATTTTCATCATATATCTATTTTTATTATTATTATTATTATTATTAAATTTTAAAAGATATTGGCCCGTATTCTCACCTCTTGAAGTAGCGCTACTTCCAAAAAATCGCTATTTAAAGTGTCAAATCTCAACTTTAATCTTACAAATTAAAGAAATAAAAATAAATTAAATTGTAAATACCAATTATTTCAAATATTATGGATTCAGTTTATAAAAATATGTAACCTAATCTTGTCTATTTATAAAATAAAATTTAAAAATCGGGCCTTTGTTCTTTAAAGAGCTTCAAATTTGAAAATATCACGAAATATCTATTAGATATTTAATAATTAATTACTGAAATTTGTGCAATATTTTGAAAGCCCTGTGATCTTAAACAGAATGTGACGTCAGAGCACACACACTTTAACATGTGACAAACTATCGCCTACTGTTTTTCCTAAGTGTGTGCTCCGATGCCACAAGAGTGGTGGGTTGTTTTTCATGATTATTTCTGGCTCCAATCTTTTTATTTATTTACGAAAATTACTTATTTTTTATATTACTATGAAAAATATTGCATAATCTTTCATTTAAAATACTTTTTAAAAACCGTGAAACACCGGCTCATTAGATTCTCCCAATGAACATTTTTTGTTTTATTGCGGTATCCGATATGTTCTTGTTACTAATATTATAAAACTTCTTGATTTATTTTTATTTATGTAAACCTTATATAATCTTCTATAAAACTGTTAAAGAGCTTAAATGGAGAAGTTTATAATGGTTTCTGAGACAAAATTTTGGTAATATTATATACTCTTAAGATTTATAAAATGGGACTGTTAAGGTTTCTATTACCTTTTCATCACATGTATATAACCAAATTATCACTCTTATAAAACGTTCATGTATATTGTGGGTCAAAATAGAACCAAAATATCTGTAGTATTCTCTTTCATTACTATTTTGTATTCATCAGTTGTTTATAAAACTTGAGATTTTTATAATGGTATTCTGCACTTAAATGAAGTGTTCATAAGTTCTAAATCATATGGAATATATATATATATATATATATATATATATATATATATATATATATATATATATATATATATATATATATATATATATATATATATATATATATATATATATATATATATATATATATATATAATCATGTTACAAAACGCATTAGTTCTACCGTAAATTTAAAACAAATGTAACTTTACTGTAAAACAAATGCTAAAACTTTTAATTATTTAACGCGCCTTTAAAATATACATTATTTTCATATTTTTTATTTCCATAGTTTCAAATAAAAATAAAATATTGTTTTCATTTTTTCAATTTTATATTTTTTTAAATTTTATTAAATATTTAAATAAAATTTGTGTAAAATACGCATACAAACCTAAGTATAAATAATAATTATTTATTTATTAATATACACTCAAGATGGCGGATATTTGATAATGAAAAATATGGCGGCACATATTTTAAGTTCGCTGTAAAACGGTTATATTACTAAAAGTTTTATTGTTACAATTTGAAGCACATTCATAGGAAGTGAAGTAATGTAAAACAATATTATAACACTATTTAAGTATTATTATAAAACTATTGCTTTCATTATACACTAAGAGTGACAAGAATTACCTAAAATAGTAACCTTATAAAATTTCCGGTAACGTTATACTAACAATGGTAATGTTATAAAACTTTCTTCCAAGGTTACCGCTATAGACGCGCACTTTGCCTATTATATATTATATATTATTATATTACCCTTACTTGTACTATTATACAGATTGCATTTAAAAGTTTACAACATATCTTTCAAAATGGTGCAAACTATTGAATCAGGACGACATAATCCATTGCTAACCATAGTGCCACTGCCATGGCTGTGGAAAACATGGAAATTTACAGTGACCGCGTTGTAAAAATCAAAGTTTTCACCAAATTACAAAAGATGAAAATTCAATACACAGTCAGGAGTAGAAGAAGCAACTGTGAATCAAAAATAGACATGAATTGTCTTTGGAGGAAGTAGAAACTAATTTATGATTTATAAATACAAACAGTGTTGCCAGTTTTTGAAAGCCTGAATAGCCAATATTTTTTCCAGTTTGGCCAAAAGTAGCCACGAGACCACGATTAGTGTTGCCAAAATAAAAATATTGAAAAAAATATGTTTTATTTGATTTTTCTTAAATACATATAATAATTTAAATACCGGGTGTATACTTGATTGTTTCTCCCTGTTTCAACAGACAACAATAATTGTAGTATCAGTATAAAGATAAAAAAAAATTCTACATCAAATGACACCAAATACGTGTAAATTTGAAATATTTTAGACTCATAAATTAATTATTAAATATCGATAGACAAACTAATGTTTGAAATTTTATAAATACAACGTCTTTATCAAGAAGAAAAATTGCAAATAATTCATTGATATTATTCTGACAATTCAAACATTGTGTTTGTTGTACCTTCAACTTCACGGACCCGTGTTGAGCGCGCATCGATGTACGCCATGTAGCCGAACCTGATTGAAGGTGCGAAATTCAAATTTAGGCGCCATATTAAAATTTAAATGAAATATTGAAGAAATCAATAAAAAATGGAAATTATTAGTAGCCCAAAATTGTAGCCAGTAACCAATATAAAAATTTCGCCGCCAGATACATAGTTTTAGTAGCCCAATTGGCTATAAATAGCCACATCTGGCAACACTGAATACAAAAGTTTTATAAGATTAACATCTGTCACTTATATTTCTCTATGTTTTACATTTTGTTCCTAAATTTATATAAGTGAATTATATAAAACTGTTAAAAAATAAGTATGGAAGTTTAATTTTAACATTGGTTACTCTTATAAAACTTTAAGCTACGGTATATTTAAGTTATAATGGCGGTAACAGTAACGTTTCTATTATCTGTTTATAAAACGTTACGAGTAAATCACCAAATGAAACTTTACAAACCACTAATATAACTTCGAAACCAGTGGTAATACTACATAACTTTTAAATAACTTTATATAATTAATAAACATTTATATAACAATTATAAAACTAAAAGTTTGAAATTTGGTGACTATAAGCTCCGAAAATGTTAGTTAGGAGAGACCGTAAAACGTAGTCTTTTACCAAAATCTCGATATGCGATCCCTATTCCTCTCTTGCCAAAGGTAGCGGGAGGTAAAAAAGCCTCTTTATTGGACACGCTTGAAGATTATACCTATGTCGAAAAGGCTTTTTAAATTATTAATAACCTTGTTAATATTTAATTAATACGAAAAAAATGCAATTAATTCACATTAATGTCTATAAATGCAGAGCCGTTCCGTGAGTATTAGCCGCCTTTGTGCTATGTTACATTTTAGGGCCCCTTCCCCTCATGATGTAAAATTTGCAAATTAAAGTTTAAACTATACTTTTTGTTCTTTAAAAATGCTCAATTTATTATATTGATGAAATCTCCCTAAATTCATTCTTGTAATCAATAGGTTATAATCAAAATCGTTTGTTGTAATCAAGAATTTTACATCAGATTTCAACATTGTACATGCATTTGATTCTTTGAATAATGATAATAGGTATTTAAATATTGGATTCATTGTGGGATTCATTCTTGCAATCAATGTTCTTGAGTTATAATCAATATATTCATTGTTGTATTTAACATTTTCATAGTTATTATTTCTATATAACCATTTACTAGTCAAGGACAATTTTGCGGCCGAACGCTAGCGAGGGCCAGCAAATAAGTTCGAGAATGGTCAAATATACCTACATCTCGTCTTGCATATAAGATTTTTTCCATTGCCGATGATTTATTTTTTACCTGTTCATTTTCACTGCCAGATATGTCAAGGCTGCCAAGGAATACAGTTGAATATTGATACATTAAAAAAAAGATTCTAAGTATTCTATAGAAAATTTATTATTATTGAAATGAGGACAATTTTATAGAAATAAAATTCAAAATTATAAGAATGAATAAATATTTGACACAAGTTTAAGATATCGAACTGTTGGTATTTCACAAAGAGGGAGGTAAGTTCAGCTGTAGGGAGGTAAGGATAATCCTTACTTCCCGTCGCTAATAGAAACCGATATCTTACATTAAAATAAACATACATACAAATAATGTCCTAATAGTCGACTTACGATATTGGGAGTGGGAAAAAATATACTGTTCACTTCTACACGTTAATTTGTAAGTTCTATAGTAATTTTGTCTTGTCTTGAAACGGTGCCCCACAAATTCAGGCGCCATTGTGCGGGGCACAACCTGTCCAACCGCACGGCGCGGCCCTGTATAAATACATCTTACCTTTATTTATTAAATTTACGTTACATTGCTTGATGGCTTAAGTCTTTGCTAACTATGTAAAAAGTGCAATTCGCGAATTCATATTCGTCATTGTACGTATTCAAAATAAAAATTTAGAAGCAGTGATAGTTTTATGAAACAGCTGCATTTATTATAGTTGTTATCCCCAGATTATATCAACCATTCCTAGTATTTAAGTGTACTTTTATTTATATTAATATGAAATTACGTCGTACAATAACAATTTTATTTTTGAAACTTAATATACAAAGTGGTTAGTAGGAACTGATGATAACAACATACAATAAAATGAACAAATACTACGCGTTTTATGTGAGCAATAATTATGTAAATAACTTGAGCAAATTGAAAGTAATTGTTTTTAGAGTCAATCAAACTGGACGAAATGTTTCAATTAGAGGATAAATATATACATAAAATTAACATGTATATGAGTACACAATACTAAATTTAAAGATAAGAACAGATCAAACAAAACACACAAATATGATAGTTTTAATTCTAGAGTAAAGAATTAGTTACATACTGTAGAGAAATAAGTAGTTATATCATATCTAAACATATACAACTAATTTGAAAATATTAATGCATTTTGAATTGTTATTAAGAGGAAAGAATGTAAAGGTCATATAAAAGATTACTTTTCTGTTTGATTATGCTATTTAAAAGTTTTTTTATTAGCAAGGTAAAATAGTTGGCAATAAAAGAATTTTAAAATGGATATTTTTAAACTTAATGGAAGAAAATGAATTCCAGGTTAAAAACTGCACCATTTTATTTGTTTATTGAATTTTATAGCTCAAAACATAGGAAAACAATTATTTGAAGAATTTGGTGTCTCCAATGACTGACGTATTTCTGTCTGAACATTTGTTGAAAAAAAGCCAGAATTTCACCCTAATACACATAGTGGTATTTGATTAAGAAACAACTAACTTGAATGGAATCTATTTAAACTGAAATAATTTTTAAAGTAATGTAAAAAAAATGAATTACCAAAAAACAGATTAAAACGCACTATTTTAAGTTATCGTATTACATTGTTTCAAACTTAGAAATACATTGCTACCATGCAGAATTTTTGGTACCTCCAATGGGTGACCTATTTCTGGTTGAACATTTCTCGAAAAACAACAAGAATTCCAAACCAATTTACATATTAATGAATATTGAAGAAACAACTAATTTGGATGTGTTTTGTTTAAACTGAAATTACTTTATACCTTTAATTATTATTAATATTTAATAAAAAACAGATTAAAACTACTATTTTTAAGGTATTTAATTATTCTTGTTGCAAACTATGAAAAACATTAATTTTCGGTAGGATTTGTGTCTCCAATGAGTGACGATTTCTGCCTGGATACTTGTCGAAAAACAAACATATCAAAACCAAAACAGATATCAATGTTCTTCAATCCATGAAAATTAAATGAAAAAAAACATTAAAACAGTACAATTTTTAAAGTATTGAATTATTCTTGTTACAAACTACGAACAACGTGACTCTCCGATAGGATTTTTCGCGTTTCCAATGATTGACGAATATATGCCTGCACATTTGTCAAAAAACAGTTAGAATTCCAATCCAAAACAGATACCAATGTTCTTTGATCCATGAAAAAACAATTAACTTGGATGCAATGTGTTTAAACTGAAATAGTTCAAAAACAGATTACAGTACCAATTTGTAAGGTATTGGATTATTCTTGTTGCAAACTATATAAAATATTACTTTTTGGTAGGATTTTTCGTCTCTCTAATGAAAGACCTGGACATTTGTCGAAAAACAGTCAGAATTCCAATCCAATGCAGATATTAGTGTGTTTCGATCGACGAAAAAAACGAACTTGCATGGAATTTGTTTAAACTGATATAATAAAATGTAAGAGAATTAAATGGGGGAAAACAGAATAAAACAGTACCAGTTTTAAGGTATTTAATTATTCTTGTTGCAAATTATGAAAAACAAGGATTTTCGGTAGGATTTTTCGTGTCTTCAATGAGTGACGAATTTCTTCCTGGACACTTGTCGAAAAACAGATATATCAAAACCAAAACAGATATCAATGTTCTTCAATCTATGAAAAAAAAACAACTAACTTGGATGGAATTTCTTTAAACTAAAATAATAAAATGTAAGAAAATTAAATGAAAAAAAAAACAACATTAAAACAGTACAATTTTTAAAGTATTCAATTATTCTTGTTACAAACTACGAACAACGTGACTTTTCGATAGGATTTTTCGTGTTTCCAATGATTGACGAATATATGCCTGGACATTTGTCAAAAAACTGTCATGGAATTTGTTTAAACTGATATAATAAAATGTAAGAGAATTAAATGGGGGAAAACAGATTAAAACAGTACTAGTTTTAAGGTATTTAGTTATTCTTGTTACAAACTATGAAAAACAAGCATTTTTGGTAGGATTTTTTCTGTCTTCAATGAGTGACGAAATTCTTCCTGGACACTTGTCGAAAAACAGTCAGAATTACCAATATTCTTCGATAAAAAAACAACAAATAACTTGGATGGAATGTGTTTAAACTGAAAAAAATTAAATAAAAGAAAAATAAATGAAAAAAAAAACAGATTAAAATAGTACCATTTTTAAGGTATTGGATTATACTTGCTGCAAACTATACAAAACATTACTTTTCGATAGGATTTTTCGTCTCTCTAATGAGTGACGAATATCTACCTGGACATTGGTCGAAAACAGTCAGAATTACAATCCAAAACCAAAACAGATATCATTGTTCTTTAATCCATGAAAAAAACAACTAACTTGGATGGAATTTCTTTAAACTGAAATAATAAAATGTAAGAAAATTAAATGCAAAAAAAACATATTAAAACAGTACAATTTTTGAAGTACTGAATTATTCTTGTTACAAACTACGAACGTGACTTTCCTATAGGAGTTTTCGTGTTTCCAATGATTTACGAATATCTACCTGGATATTTGTCGAAAAACAGCCAGAATTCCAATCCAATGCAGATATTAGTGTTTCGATCGACGAAGAAAACTAACTTGCATGGAATTTGTTTAAACTGAAATAATAAAATGTAAGAAAATTAAATGGGAAAAAAACAGATCAAAACACTACCATTTTTAAGGTATTTAATTATTCTTGTTGCAAACTATGAAAAACATTAATTTTCGGTTAAATTTTTCGTGTTCCCAATGAGTGACGAATTTCTGCCTGGGCACTTCTCGAAAAACAGTCAGAATTACCAACATCCTTCGATAGAAGAAAACAACAATTAACTTGGATGGAATGTGTTTAAACTGAAAAAAATAAATAAGAGAAAAATAAATGAAAAAAAAAAACAGATTAAAATAGTACCATTTTTAAGGTATTGGATTATACTTGCTGCAAACTATATAAAACATTACTTTTCGTCTCTCTAATGAGTGACGAATGTCTACCTGGACATTGGTCGAAAAACAGTCAGAATTACAATCCAATGCTGATATTAGTGTTTCGATCGACGAAAAAAACTAACTTGAATGGAATTTGTTTAAACCGTAATAATTTTAAATGTAAGAAAATTTAACGTAAAAAAGCATAGTTGAACAGTACCATTTTTGAGGTATTGAATTATTCTTGTTGCAAACTGTGAAAAACATGACTTTCGGTAGGATTTTTCGTGTCATCAATGAGTGACGAATTTCTGCCTGGACATTTGTCAATGGTGGGAACTAACGTGGCGGATAACTTGATAAAATATAATATTTAGAAGATTACTTGATCCGCCACATTACCTCCCACCCAGATAAACGATATAACATTTATAATTAACATAACATAAAATTAATATTTATAATTAACAATTAGAATATAATTAACAATGAAAAAGAAGGTGTTGCTCCTCTTCCGTTCCACGGTTCTGGTGCGTGCGTGCGTGCGTGCGTGCGGGTATGGAGGTGTTTTAAACTTGTTAGGGTAAGATGTATGCTGGTTTTAATCTGTTTATTGAAATTGTTTGTGGTTTATTTTTTATTTCCAAAGTGAAATAGTTGTTATGTCTGTTGATTATTTTGTATGGGCCGTCGTAGTTTTGTTGGAGTGGTGTTTTGATTGCGTCGTGTCGTATGAATGCATATTGTTTTGAATAGGTCTGGATTACGTATGCGTTTTGTTTTTGTTGTAAATGGTTTGTTGTTGGTGCTGGAAGGTTTTTCATATTCAGTTTAAGTTTGGTTAGGTATGTTGGAATGTCTAACTTATTTTCTGACGTTTCGTACGATTTACTTTTAAATTCTCCTGGTATTGTTATATTTGTTCCATAAACCATTTCTGCTGCCGTGCCATTGAGTGGCTCTTTGTATGTTGTTCGTATTCCTAATAATATCATTGGAATGTTGTCGAACCAGTCATTGGCATTGTAGCAGGACTTTAATGCGGATTTCAGTTGTCTATGAAAACGTTCTATTATACCATTGGATTCCGGATGATAAGCTGTTGTGCTGATATGTTTTGAGCCTAAGAATGAGGTTAAATGTTTGAAAAATGATGATTGGAACTGTGAACCTCGGTCTGTTGTGATAGTGGATGGTACTCCAAATCTTGATACCCAGCCGGCTATAAACGCGCGCACTACTGTTTCGATCTTTGTATCTTTTAGGGGAATTACCTCTGGCCATCTGGTGAAGCGGTCGATGCATGTTAGTAAATATGAGTGGTTATTTGAGGTTGGCAGAGGGCCTACCAAATCTATATGTATCATGTCAAATCTTTTTGACGGAATGTCGAATTTGCCTAAAGGTGCTTTAGTGTGTCTAGTAACTTTGCATTTTTGGCATGTTACACAAGTTCTTGTCCAGTCTCGTAAGTTAGTGTTCATGTTTGGCCATATAAATTTGGTAGAAATGAGTTTTTTGTCGTATTTATGCCGGGATGTGCCAGGCAGTGAAATTTTGTGAATATGTTTTTGCGAAATTTAGAGGGAATGTAAGGTCGTGGTGTGCCGGTCGACACGTCGCAACAGATGAGTGTTTTGGAATTGGGGAGTTCGAAATCTTTGAATGAGAGGTTGTTTGTATTTGAGTTCTTGGGTGTATCTAATTCTGTATCGTTTGTTTGTTCTTTGGCAATAGATTCGTAATCTATTGTTGTGGTGTGGTTTATATTGTTTATTGTGTTTCTTGATAGGGCGTCGGCCACTGGATTGTTTTTACCATTGATGTGACGTATGTCGTTTGTGAATTGTAGAATGTAGTCCATCTGACGTATTTCTCTTGGACAATACTTGTCAGAATTTTCATGTAATGCGTAAGTTAGGGGTTTATGGTCTGTTATTATATGAAATGGCCTTCCAAAAAACAGTTAGAATTCCAATCCAATACAGATATCAATGTTCTTCGATCAATGAAAAAATAACTAACTTGGATGGAATTTGTTTAAACTGAAATCATTTAAATGGAAAAAATTAAATGAAAAAAAATAAATTAAAACAGTACCATTTTTAAGGTATTGTATTATTCTTGTTGCAAACTATGAAAAACATGATTTTTCGGTAGGATTTATCGTGTTTCTAATGCGTGACGAATTTCTGCCTGGACATTTGTAGAAAAACAGTCAGAATTCCAATCCAATATATCAATATTCCTCAATCGATCCCTTACCAAGGGTAGTGGTATGTAAACAACAATATTATTGACAAATACATACCATATATTTTAAATGAAAATGAAAACTTTCAAAAATTTAATTTTTATTCTTTTCCCTAAATACGTATTAAATGTGCAGACTAATCTGCTAAGTCAGTCTGTTTTTCAGCGGCAAAAGATGATTTATAGATATGTTGGTTTGCGCGTTTTTCGGTGAGACTTCGGATTTCTTGAATTTGATTTTCTGAACTATAAGTAAAATAAGTTGTATTAATTAGAACAAAATTTCTTGTAAATATTAACTTTTGTAGAATTTATTTTACTCATTTTGAATTTTACTTTAAAATATAAATTTTTATTTGTTATTTAAGGATGTCCACATAGCAGATTGGCACACCTAACAATGGGTAATATGACAAAATGGTCGTTTGTGATTGGTGTAGTGGCACGGTCGAAAATCACCCCCTAATATAACAACTTTACCACCAAATTGTAATGTATTGTTCATTAAATCTTTTAATAATGTATCAATTACATTTAGGGCATATTGTGAGATCATTGTGACATCACAAATTATTACTGTTGCATTTGTAATTAAATTCCCTGGGAGATTATTAGCTTTGACATTACACTTACAACCGTCAGTTACTGGGACTGGCAATTTAAAAATTGAATGAAGCGTTTGACCCCCTTTCAACAACGTAGCTGCGATACCTGTCCAAGCAACAGCTATAACTTTTTGCCCTTGTCATATTAGAACACTGATTAATGTGTTGTATAAAAAGGTTTTGCTAGTGCCACCTAGCCCGTCTACAAAGAAATATCTGTTTTTGCAATTTGCATCGTTTACTGCATTTAAAATGTTTTGTAAAATATCCCTTTGCTCACTATTGAATAAAGATACATTCTTTTCGCCCTCTAATTTTTCTGCATTTATATCTATCAACTCATTTTTATTTGCATCATCTATTTCATTCGGCTGTGGCAAACCGAAATCACTAAAATCGTATCTATGAATGATTAATATTTTTTGAATATTTCTTAAACTTTTATTCTGTGCAGTTTTTTTGGAATGATGTAATAAATAATCTTCCATTAAATAATTTTTGAATTTTTCCCATAATTCAACTGCATTTGTTGTTGTATGAAAACAAATTAAATATGCAAATAACTCTCGCAGTTGTGTTGGGAATTTACTTAATACAGCCTCACTTTAACAATTTTCGGATTCTTTGTCATTTTTCATTTTTCCTGATATGTATTGTATAATATTCCATCAATTGTCCGTAAGTCTTCAAAACTTGTGGCACCAGTGGCATGAACCAATATTAAGCGTAAGTGAAACCGTTGTATAACTTTTGGACTTACTGAAGTCACACGACCTATTGGTACTTTATTCTCTCTTTGTCTTTCTTTCCACATGTTATTTGTGAAAACATAATATTTTGGAATTTCCATGTAGCGATATTTTTGCGCATTGGCATCTGTTTGATTTCATAAACCACGCAGTTAGCGTAGTTTTTTTTGTGGCCCGTTCTAAAGCTTGTTTTTCTTGACCGGGTACAAAACAAAAGCTTTGTTGATATTTTAAATGAACAGCAAGTTCAAAGGTAGCGTGAGACTTGTCATGTAAAGGCTATTCCAAAAGTCTTCAACAACATTCTGGTGCAGATACAATCTGGCGTCTAAATAACCGTTAATTGCATTCCATTGAATAGTTTTTGTTTTATCAATTTGACATAATTTTATGGAGGCACAATCATGGCCTTTACATAAGTAATCACAAATGTATTTTCTTAACTGATGAGCATATTTCTATATTTATGTGAGCTCGATATTTTTTTAATAAACGGGATTCTCTGGGATTATCCAGCAATTGTCAATTGTATATTTAGGTACACCAGAACTAATTGATATAATTCCGACTCAGCATCCTCGCTTACTACAGAATCAATATCGTCTCTATTACGAATTTTACTACACTCAGCTAATGTTAATAACAAATGCATGTGTGGCAAACCCTGTTTTTACCTCTCGCTAAGAGAGGTATTGTATTCATGCTAAAAATCGCATATCCAGATTTTAGTGAATAAGCACGTTTTAAGGTCCCTAGAATCCGATTATAACATTTTTACGTTGATGTCCGTGTGTGTGTGTGTGTGTGTGTGTGTGTGTGTGTGTGTGTGTGTGTGTGTGGATGTGTGTGTGGATGTTGGATTCACGATATCTCAAATATTATAAGACTTAAGACATTTTTAACAACGGATTCTTCAATCTAACAATAATTGGAAGAGTTGATTAAGTTTTGGTAACAATTGGACAACCGGAAGTAGTAGTTACAAGAAAAAATCATCTAAATATTATCTATCGAAAATTTATGTAAATACTTATATTAAAGAATGTTAAATTCTTTATTTGATAATTATAAATTCATTAGATTTAGAGATAAAGAAATGCATATAAAATAATCTGATGTAAAAATTCTCAAATCAAACTACTTCAAGGCAAGAAATTCAAATGTTTGTAATTGACACATAAATGTCACTGTCAAAAATATTTGTATGCCGCTGTCAAAAATATTTGTACATTATTATGAAGATTATGAAAACAAAAAAAAGTCAACAACGTAAAAGAATATAGGTAAAAAAGAATATAAGAGAAATTTGCGAAAATTTTACGATTATAAAGAAAAAGAAAAGGAAAGTAGAAAAAGAAAGTTTCAAGATATTGAATATAAAGAAAATGTATGTATTGTACATAATTTATTTTAAAATATCCCATAGGTTTTGCAAATATATGTGAGAATTATTTTGTAGTGAGACATGAATATATCTATTTGTATTTAAAAATATTTTTCGTTTTATCCGTACAACCAGGTAAAATATCTGGCGAGAGGTTATGTGCTGGCCACATCAGATTTTTAAAATTCAATTACATATATGAACGCTAAAACTTTACGAAAAATATCATCGTGCAAAAATTCATGAATATTTTGTTTTATTTCACCGCAAAACACTTTTGGTACTATGTCTGGCCTGTCGGCAGATGTTTGACCTTCGCGTAATTGTTGTAATATTTCTGGCCATTTTGGATTGTATGTTACTGTGATGAACATATGAATATATGTATTTGCATTTAAAAATATTTTTCGTTTTATGCGTACAACCAGGTAAAATATCTGGCGAGAGGTTATGTGCTGGCCACATCAGATTTTTAAAATTCAATTACATATATGAACGCTAAAACTTTACGGCAGATGTTTGACCTTCGCGTAATTGTTGTAATATTTCTGGCCATTTTGGATTGCATGTTACTGTGATGAACAAGTCTGGCTTGTCAAATTCTCGTACGATTGACATAGCATTTTGGTACATTTTAAGCATAATTCTACTGACGCCCTGAAATGTTGAAGGCAAAATAATCATGGTACCAGCTTTACCGCCTTCGGTTGCGGCTATATTGTTGATATGATCCATTAAGCCACTAAGGATCGCAATTTTCACTAAACTGATGTTTATCGGTATCTAACATATCAATTCAAATTAAAAATAAATACGTATAAAGGATACATGATGCATTGGTACCTACTTCGTTTTTTCGTTCTTCTATTTTTCTCAAAGAATTGATAAAAAAGTAAACATTTTTCAATCAGCATGACAGTAAGTGTATAGTCCAGTCATTAGGTATTTTTTTGCTGTAAAGGTTGAGGAGTTTTGAAATTTGGCTAAAGTAGACTTAGGGGCCTTAAGTATGACGCTAAGTTTGCGACCTCGAGAGACCGCTGCTCGTACCGCCATCTTGAAAAATGGCGGCCAAAATACGTTTTCTGATAATATCTTGCCAATATTTCCTAAACAAAAAGTAGTTATTATAAAATTATAAAAATTGTAGCATGCAATTTTTATACAAAAAGTATTCTTACATTTTTACCTGGGATCAACTGTCAAAGAGTTGCGTTAAAAAATAGTTAACCAAAATAGGAATTATGAAATGAAATTTAAATTACACAAACAATATGCAATATTCTGTATTTTATATTTAGTCTAATACCTTTTACTACTCATAACAGTTTGCATTCAACGTGGCATCAAAGTAAGTAATATTACGATGATTTTTATATAATTTTTGTCAACGATTACTCACTAATTTTCATTTTTTCATCCACCACTCTGGCATGTTTAAAGATATGATAACGCGGATTCAAAGTTTGAATATATCGTTTATTACACGATTTTTACCGATAAGAGGTTCGCGAGCTACTAACAACTTGAACTAAACTGTAATAAATTTCTGTAATATTTTAAACATCTGCAAATCGGCCCATATTCCTAGCGACGATCAAATCATATACCGAAATTGCTACCAGCACCCTAACTATAATAACTAGCATTTACAGTTTTATCAACTTATATTATTATACTATTAATCCAATCATTAGAGACATAAAAAAGGTGTTTTGTTGCAAAAGATTGAGGAATTTTGAAATTTGCAGAAGTGTAGACTTGTGGCCCCAAGTATGACGCTTTTACAACCTCGAGGGAGTGCCGCTCGCGCCGTGATTTTGGAAAATGGCGGCCGAAATCAGTTTTTTGATATCTTCTTTCCAGTAATTCCTAAACAAAAAGTAGTTATTATAAAAATTGTAGCTTGCAATTTTTTATACAAAAAAGGATTCTTACATTTTTTACCTAGGATGAACGAGTTTTGTTAAAAAATAATTGACCAAAATAACAGTTTATGAAAGAAATTTAAATTTCACAAAAAAATGCAATATTGTGTATTTTATGTTTAGTCCAATAGCTTTTAGTACTTAAAACAGTTTGTATTCGACGTGGCATCGAATTAAGTACTATTTAAATTTAAAAAAAATTTGTCAACGATTTCCCAATATAAATTTTCATTCTTTCATCCACCAATTTGACATAATTAAAACAGGATAACGCGGTTTAAATATTTAGATTTGGCATGAAATTCTGTTTCATATCATGTATTACATAATTTTTAACAATGAGCGGTTTGCGAGTTACTGCAACTTAAACACATGAAATTCTTCTAATATATTAAACATCTGAAAATCGGCTCATTTCCCATTTTTCATCACAAATTTCAATACGGTTAAAAATAAATATTGTGTATTTAATAGATGTGGAAAAGCCTAATGAGCCTAAAAGCCTATTTTAACAAATTTTGAACCTATTTTTACTACCGGTACTTAATGGGTTAATAAATAATAATATTATATCATGCAATAAAATAAAAATTGACAAAAATGTAAATATTAGGTTAGAACTTATAAAAAAGAACTGATTTTACACAAAATATAAAATTTGATCTTGCATATCTTCTTGATATAAATGACAAACAATGAAAGATCATAAATAAAAAAATAATACTATAACACCCAAAAAAATAAATGTTGATAAAAATTTAAATTTTATTAAACATAACAAAGCAAAAAAAATACTTCACCTAATATTAAGATTTGATCTTGATATAGTTGTCCCGAATGTTGTGAATAATAAAAAACAATATAACATGCAAAAAAATATAAATTGAAAAAATATAAATATTAGACTAAAACTTCTACAAAAGTAAAAAAAAAACTAATTTTACACAAATTGTAAAGTTTAATCTTGAATAAATTTTTGATATCACTGACAACAAATTTAAGGTCATACGTAAAAAAATAATATACCTAACATGCAAAAAAGTAATATTGATAAGACAACAAAGAGGTATTAACTTCACATATTATAAGATTTGATCTTTTATTTCTTGATATAGTTGTCTTCGAATGTTGCGATTAATAAAAAATCAATATATCAGACAAAAAGTAAAAATATAAATATCAGGTTAAAATTTATAAAAAAGAGAAAAACTAATTTCACACAATACACAAATTGAACTTGAATATCTTCTTGATATAATTGCCACCTAAGGTTAGGTTATTAATAAAATAGTATATTGTGTTATTAGGAGTAAAAGTGATACTTTGTGTGGCGAGCATGGAAGTTTGCACGACGAGCGAAGCGAGTCGGACAATTGCATGCGAGGCACACAAAGACACTTTTACTCCGAATGACACATTATATTTTTTTTTCAAACGCACATATTTAAATAAAATAATTTAAAATTTGACGTTATTAAAAACATTTTCCGTGAAGTAGGTACGTTTGCGGATTTCAATTGCTCTGTTGCTATGGATACTTTCGTGTGTTCAGTTTTTGTTATAAACATTCAAGTGAAAATTTTCACACTTTTAGGTTTTGACCAGTTTTGACGTTTGAAAAGAATTGTATAATTTTATATCCTCTTTGTGTGAAATTGAAAATGTTGCAATTTGAAAAATTAAAATGTACACCTCCTGAAGTTGTGGAATTAGAGAAGGCTGCTATTGATAAATTGTTCCAACTAAGTTTAGCAAGTTCTATGAAGCGGTGTATAAGAGATTTCTTCATTGGTGTGATGAGAAAAACATTAAAAATTATTCTCGGCATACTTTTCGGAAATGGCGAATCAATGTAAAATGAAAAGCTCAACTGTGTGGTCACAATATTCAATGATAAACATTAAACATGGGATAAATATTGGCAATTATTTAAAACTTCATGCTTATGTTCTTATTTGATGTTTCAGATGAGACATATTTGGCGATATTCCCATACTTTTCTTCTTTATTTAAGGAATGTAATTCATTCATTTTGTTAATCTTGTGCCTAAATTTTACATTTCTATCTATAATTCAATTCATCTTCATACAATATAATCTTTTTGTATCACTTTAATTCAAAGTATTCTTACCTTTATTACCGTCCCTATTATTGTAATCTGTACGGCTACTGTACTTTATATTATTTGTTATTTCGTTAAAAGTATGTAAACTGTCTATATTTCATTTTATAGGTTATCAATTTAAATCTTATGTCAGTAACTTTATTCTTAGGTTATCTAGTGAGTTATAGTGACATTTAGGGCGATAATACAGATTTCTATTGTACAAGTTACTTCTTATTGGCTGATTCTATATAGTTTCTATGGATATTTATTTATTTTATTTCTACGCCGCCGGAGTAGAAATAGCTTATTTCTACGCCGGCGGCGTAGAAATGAAACTTCTACTTTGTGAATCAAGTCACAAAAGATGCCATTTTTATGACGTTTGAAAAAAAAATATTATATCATGCAATATAATACAAATTAACAAAAATTTAAATGTTAGGTTAGAACATAAAAAGGAAATAATTTTACACAAAATATAAAATTTGATCTTGAATATCTTCCTGATATAATTGACAACGAATATAAGGTCATAAGTAAAAAGTAATATAGCATACAAGAATATATAACTAGGGATAAAAAATAAAATTTTATTAAAACAAAAGAAAGAGAACAAATAACTTCACACAATATAAGATTTGATCTTAATATAGTTGTCTCAGAATGTTGTGATTAATAAAAAAACGTTTCAGGCAAAAAAAATGTTAAAAATGTAAATATTAGGTTAAAATTAATGTCACAAAATATAAAAATTAAACTTGAATATCTTCTTGATATACTTGCCACCGAATGTGACGTCATTAATAAAAAACAATACTATATCACGCAATAAAATAAAAATGACAAAAAATCTAAATGTTAGGTTAGAATTTATAAAAAAGAATTAATTTTACACAAAATTTAAAATTTGTTTTTGAATATGTTCTTGATATAATTGATAATGAATGTAAGGTTATTATAAGTAAAAAAATAAATAAAATAAAAAAATTAATTTTATTAAAACATAAAGAGAAATTAACTTCAAAGAATATAACATTTGATCTTGATCTTCTTGATATAGTTGTCTCCGAATGTTGTGACTAATAAAAAAAAAAAAAACAGTATAGCAGGTAAAAAAATTGATAAAAATCATATTAGGCTAAAACTTCTAGAAAGTGAAAAACTAATTTTACAGAAAATATAAAATCTAGAATATATTATTAATATTGACAACGAACAAAAAAATAAATATAGATAAAAATTTAAATTTTATTAAGACATAACAAAGAGAAAAAATAACTTCACAGAACATAATATTTGATCGCCATTTCCTTGACATAGGTTGTCTCCAATTGTTCTGATTAACAGAAACACAATATATCAGGAAAAATTGATAAAACTTATAAAAAAGAGAAAAACTAATATCACACAATACGCTTAATACGAACATAAATAAAAAATAATGTAGCATGCAAAAAAATAAATAACATAAGAAAGAAAAATGAACTTCACATAATATAAGATCTGATCTTGAACATCTTGATATAGTTTTCTTCGAATGTTGATTGATAAAAAAAAACATTATAACAGGCAAAAAAGTAAAAATTGATAAAAATATAAATATTCGGCTAAAACTTCAACAAAAGTAAAAAACTAATTTTACACAAAATATAAAATTTGATCTTGAATATATTCTTGATATAATTGACTACGAAGGTAAGGTCATAAGTAAAAAAAATAATATAACATGCAAAAAAATAAATACTGATAAAAATTTAAATTTTATGGAGAAAAATTAACTTCACACAATGTAAGATTTGATCTTGATTTCCTTGATGTAGTTGTCTCCGAATGTTCTGTTTAATAAACACAATATATCATGCAAAACATAAAAATTGATAAAAATATAAATACATATAAAAAAGAAAAAACAAATTTCACACAATACACAAATTCAACTTGAATATCTTCTTGATAATTGCCACTAAATGTAAGGTTATTAATAAAACAAATATTATATCATGCAATAAAATAAAAATTGACAAAAATGGAAATGTTAGGTAAAAACTTCTAAAAAAGAACTAATTTTACACAAAATATAAAATTTGATCTTGAATATCTTCGTGATATAATTGACAACGAATATAAGGTAATAAATAAAAAATAATATAGCATGCAAAAAAATAAATATCGATAAAAATCTAAATTTTATTAAAAAATTAGAACGAGAAAAAATAACTTTACACATTTTAAGATTTGATCCTGATCTTCTTGTCACCGAATGTTGTCATGAATTTAAAAACACACCGAATGTGAGGTTAAAAAAACAATATTGTATCACATAATAAAAATTAACAAAAATATAAATTATTTATTATATTAGGTTAAACTGTATAAAAAAGAATAACTAATCTTAAAATATAAAATGTGACCTTGCATCTTTTTGACATAAATGACATTGAATGTTACGTCATTAATAACAAAAAACAATATTATATCATGCAAAAAATAAATATTGATAAGTTTGTAAATTTTAGATTAAAAATAAAAAATCTGATGTGGCCAGCACATTACCTTCCGTCAGTTCTATGTATTTTGTATAAATGTCATACAGAAAGTTCCTTGCAAAAGATTATATTTCTTGTACATTACCTTAAGGCAGTTGTATGTATTTTGTACTAATTCCATACAGAAAGTTTCTAACAAAAGATCCTATAATTCCAGTAAAATTATAACATAAACATACTGTCAACTGCACTTGACACTGACACCTTTCTATCAGAATTTTCTAAATGTAGCAGCTGTTTCCAGAGTTATAGCAAAGCTGACTAATATATATGATATTTAATTTCTTTATAATTTTTTAACTCTATGTCCATTTAACATGAAGTATAAAATGCATTCAAATCGTATAGAGAATAAATAATTCTTTAATATTTATAATAACATTAAACGTGAAAAAATGATATTTAACATCGTTTTTTCAAGAAAAACTGTTAAAATCTTCAAATGAGGGTACTTCCGGTTGACCAATTATAACCAAAATCTAATCAGCTCTTCACATGGATGTAACGAAGAGGAATACGAAAGAATTATAATTTTTGCAATTGTAGTATTAGAGTTATCGCATTAGAAAATTTTGTCACACACAGACACACACACACACACACACACACACATACATACACACATACACACATACAGACATCATCGTAAAAATAGTAAAATCGTATTCTAGGGATCCTAAAACGTGCTTATTCATCAAAAACTCACCACCGAATTTTTTGACCAAAGACAATACCTTCCTTACCTAAAGGTGACGGAAGGTAAAAAGAACAACTAATATCACACAAAAAGTGAAATTTGATCTTGCATATTGCTGTAATTGCCACGGAATGTTAGGTCATTAATAAAAAATCTGATGTAGCTAACACATTACCCTACCTTTCGTCAGTTCTATGTACTTTGTAAAAATTCCACAGAAAGTTTCTAGCAAAAGATTCAATATTTCCAGTACATTAACTTAAGACAGTTCTATGTATTTTGTACAAATTCCATACAGAAAGTGTCTATATTTTCAGTGAAATTATAACACAGACATACTATGTCAATTGCATTTGACACTGACATGTCAATCAGAATTTTGTTAATATAGCAGATGTTTCCATGTTTATAGCAAAGCTGGCTGTTCTATGAAATTTAACTTTTATTATTTTTTAAATCTATATCTATTGAATATAAAGTATAAAATGTAATCAAATCGTATAGAGAATAAAATATTCTTTAATATTTATAATATTAAATATGAAAAAATGATATTTAACAGCGTTGCTCAAGAAAAATTGTCAAAATCTTCAAATTAGGGTACTCCCAGTCGACCAATTATGACCAAAATCTAATCAGCTCTTCATTTGGATGTAAAGAAGAGAAATACGAAAGGTGGTATTGGAGCTATGCGATTCGAAAGAATCGTCACACACACAGACACACACTCACACACACACACACACACACACACACACACACACACACACACACAAACACACAAACACACACAAACACACACAAACACACACACACACACACAAACACACACACTAACACACACACACACACACACACACGCACGCACGCACACGCACACACCAAACCTTCCTTACCTAAAAGTGATGGAAGGTAAAAAAAACCATGCAATAAAATTATAATTAATAAAAATGTAAATTTTAGGTTATTATTAAACATGATTTATGTCCTAATGATTACTAAATAATGAAAGAAAAAAATATAATAAAATAACACTTCTCCATCATTTTGATTTTATTTACATTTTTCTTGTATTTTGTTCTCAAAAAATTTAGAAATGTAGGTACTTAAATTTTTACATTTACCTTGTCTTCGTGTTCAACAAAATTTAATTCTCTTGAATTTCTTCGTGTGTGCAAGTGCAGTTTATATGTATTAGTGTAGTGGTGGTTGACTATTAGACTGGGCGTCTTGTGACAGTCTATAGATCCTTTGTGCTCTCACATACAGAACAGCGATAGCGAGCCTCGCCCGAGAGGTGAATTAATTTACTTACAGAAACGGCGTGTGTGCAGTATGTATATGGACGAAAAAGAGAAACCGGAGTACTCGGAGAAAGCTCTTTTACCATGTGATATTTATAGCATAAATTCACTAGATAAATACTTGAGTATTTGCTCTTATTAGAAAGATACCGTATGACAGTTTAAAATTAACAATGGGCTGTAGGTATATCGGTATCTAAAAATTCAATTCAAATTAAAATTATTGATAAATACGTATAAAGGGCACACTCGTGCTACTACTTTATTTTATCATTTTTCTTAAAGGATTTATAAATATAAACATTTTGAATCTAATATTAAAAAAATCTAATGTGGGCAATACTCCCGTCATGCTATTTTTATTTATTTTAATAAGTAATTAAATGTTTACTAATAATGCAAATGTTTCAATTTTTTTGTTGACAATGCAAATAAAAATCATTGACACTTAAACCAAAACAATTCGGGGTTGTCATTAATAGTTATTTATTATAGGTATGCGAGTGGAATGTATAATATTAGTCACGAAAGAAAAAGCCTACGGGCTACATGGCTAATTTTCTTTAGTGACTAATATAAATTCCACACGAGTGTAATACAACATTTTATCCAATACTTTTTTAAAAACTTTTTAAATCATTTTTATGTTTTCATTCATCGTTTGATACTGACAAGTCAATTGAGTCAATTGATGTAGTATTTTAAATTACAAAGTAGCCCATTGAATGGTTTTGTTGAAAAAAAATTGCTGTAATAATTATTGGCTGTCATTCGAAATTATTTGAAAGAAAAATAGATTAACATGGGTGAAAATGAGGACCTTCCTAAAACGTATTCACTTAGAAGCACAAGCAGCATCTTCCGAAGCAAGTAACCACTAACTCGTTTCTCGTTTTCGTTTCATCAACCGTACATGACAGCTGTCATTGTGTAAAGATAAGTAACCTATTTTAGCATAAATGTTAATATTAATTTAAATAAATATGTTTCAGAATGATAAATTATTTCAAAAATAAAATAATTTTGTAAAATTGCTTTTTATTTATGTTAAAAAAAAACAATAATTAGTAATAATTTCTCCGTGACTTCTAAAATATTTTCTCACGGAGTGTCTAATGTTGTACATTAGTTATTTTAAATAACTATAGTAACAAGTATATTAAGAGTCGGTGTTGGATAAATAAAATTTATTTCGAAACAATAAATATTACACAACTGTGATGGGTATCTCCAGTTTATACGCCCGAATTAATATAGTTAAACAAACCGTTAAAAAAAACAGTCGAATATATTGATACCTACATCACACTTTTTTTTATATATATTTAATCAATTAAAAGCAATCATTAAATAATATTAAATATAAAAATTAATTGCAAATTTAGTACATTAGTAAATTTAGTTAGTACTTCATGAAATAATACCGACTATGGTTAAGTATTACGTTGAGGAATATTCAAATATTACTGATTAAAGGAAAATATTTGAAAAATTTAATAATTTAAATACATATTTCAATTCAGAAAATGAGTACTTGCTTACATTTTTTTTGAACAGTCAAAAATTTCGAGTATTTTGACAATATTATTCTTTTTTCTATCACAATATTATATTAAAATTCAATTATTAATGTATTGTTTGAGGAATAACAACCTTACCTATTACTGGGTATATAATTCAAAAGTTATTAAGTCTAGATATTTAAAATATTTTACTTCCATTCAGGGAACTTTTAAGACAAGACGTAGCATATCCTTAAGAGTAATTACTTGCCCTACGGCCTACGCCATGCGCCAGTTGGATTTTTTTATCGACCTTATCTGGTCTAGATCCGTTGTGTTTTGTTAAAACAGGACTACCTCGAGTAGGATGTGGTTCTTCACCACGCACAACGGTCTTAGATGGGGAGAAGCTTTGATACTTTTTAAAAGTATCTATATTGCGCTGCACCCATCTCTGAGGAATTTCTCTGGTCCCAAGCATAGATATGAAATAGAGAGATAGGAATAAAACTGCAGAGAGGATTTTTTAAAAGCAACATAAAACGATATATCAGGTCAATGCCTGGTTGCACCAACGTAACTTCAATTTGAAGAGTTCTTTAAATTGGCAATATTGTATCGAAATGAAATGTCAAATGAATTATTATGCATTACCGTCAATATTTCGAATTCCATTTTTATAAATTATAAATGTTACTATAATTTATGGATAATATGGGTATATCATGAAATTCAATTAAATTCCCTAGCATTTTTCATTTTACTGTATCCTGTATATCCAACCCGATATACGTCTGCGAATTCAGGTAATCTTATAGAACTTTGACAGTTGTAAATTTCAATGATCAAGGTAGTGATTATTGTTTTTTTTTCTAAAAAAAATTGTCACATTTGCACCTCACACTACTTCGACGAGATAATGTATTTGCTTTCATTTTCGGTAATATCAGGGTTTCAATGAATCAAATCAACAAAATAATATAACCTAACTTAAAAAAAAATTAAGTTAAAGTAATTTTAGATGGATAAAGGCTGACACAGGTCATTGACAACAGCAGATTTATAAGAATGTTATGAGTTACTTTAATTTTTCAATAAAATACAAAATAATACGAACTGAAAATAAAGGTAAATGTCAAAGATGCCTAAATACAAAGGGTAACAAATCGGTAATCGTAGCTGAAATTGGTAACAGAGGTGATAAAATTAATATAATGAGAAATAAAAACAAATTAAAGGCAAGAAATATATATATATATATATATATATATATATATATATATCGAAGACGATCAACTGAGGAAATGAAAATATGAGGGATAATTAGATCAAAGGTAAAAGTTGAAAAAGACAAAGGTAATAAGGTGAAAATTGGTTTTAAAAAAATCACGATAAACGATACAACATTTTTTTGGAGTACTGATTATACGAATTTAGTCGAAAAAAAACCGACAGGATTCCAAAAAACGGAGAAATTTTCAACGAGAAGCATTGATAAAAATAAGACTGATTGTGTGATGACGAAAATGGCTTCACAAAAAGAAACGAGAATATTAAGAAATAAAGAAAAACTAGGTATTTGGAACGTAAGAGGGCTAAATAGAAAAGAACCGAATTAATAGAAGAAATGGAGAAGTATAAATTAGAATTTTTAGGAATAAAAGAAACAAAGAAGAAAGGACAGGGAACTGTAAAACTTCACAAAAATTATACACTATTGTGTTCAGGAGTACCTGCAAACAAAAGGGCTGAAGCTGGAGTAGCATTGTTAGTCCAGCAAATAGATTGGAAAACATAGTAAATTGGATTTATAAATGAGAGAATACTGGAAATTTTATTAAAAATGAACAACGAAAAATATTATTTGATTGTTACATATGGTGCAAATGAAAACGCTCTAAAAGAAGAAAAAGACGAATTTTTTGATTTACAATTGTCCGCAGATAATACGAGCGATAATATAATAGTTATGGGAGATCTGAATGAACGGGTGGGAAATGATAACCTGAAATAAGTGAGGTAATGGGCAGAGAAGGAGAAGCTAGTCGTAATAATAATGGAAAACGAATTATTGATTTCTATATAAATAACAATCTTATAATAGCAAACACAAAATTTAGCCATAAAGACATACACAAAATAACCAGATATAAACGAAGTAAATATGAAAAATCTATCATAGATTACTTCCTAGTCAGCAGTAGCATATGGAGGAAAGTAAATGATGTAAAAGTAAAACGAGGTATTGAAATTGATAGTGTTCATTATATGGTCGTAATGAATATGAAAACAAAAGCAGAAAAATTAACGAGGCAATCTAAAGACTTGACATACGAAAGAATTAAATTTAATAACCATAGAGAACCCGAAAACCAAACTGAATTCCAAATATTTTTAGAGAGAGGACTCCAATGATCTTGAAGAAAGCTGGACTAAATTCATGTTTACATCAATAACAGCTGCTAAGAAAGTATATAGTAAGACAAGAGTAAACATAAAACGAATAAAAAATAGCTGTTGGTGGAACAATGAAGTCAAAACCAAAATAAAAGAAAAGAAATTAACATGGAAAAAGTACTAAGCATCTAAAGATCAGAAAGACTATGATGCGTATAAAGTAAGCAGAATGGAAGCTAAACTGACAGTGAAAAAAGCGAAGGAAAAATCATGGCATGAGTTTGGAAATAAAATGCAGGAAACAAAACAAACAGACAACAAAAAATATTTTACATAATGCTAGAAAAATATGAGGAAAACTGAGACTAACCCAATAAAGCATATGAGAAATAAAGAAGGAATGGTTTTAACAGAAGAAAATGACATACTAGATAGATACATTTCCAAGAATTACTACAAGAATCAGATGGAACAAAAGATTTTAATTACATCACTTCTAGTCAGACACAAACTTGCACAGAAGAAACTCAAGAGGAAATTGAATACGTCTACAAAATTTCCATGGAAGAAATGAAAAATGCAATGAAAAAACTATAAATAGGTAAAGCATCTGGAATAGACGACAACAGCGGAAATGATATTATATATGGGAGAGAAGGGAGAAGAAAGATTCCTGAACATTCTAAACCAGGCTCTCGAGAAGAAAACCATACTGGAAGAGTGGAAATATTCTACCATTGTACCGATTTTTAAGAAAGGAGACAGTAAAGTATGTGATAACTATAGCGGTATATCATTACTTAGTAATCCAGGAAAAGTGTACACAAGAATTTTAGAAGATAAATTAAAAACACAAATAGAACCAAATATGGAAGATATACAATACGGCTTCAGAGCTGTCAGAAGCACTAGTGACCTAATATTTGCGTTAAGAAAAATTACCGAAAAATGCATACAATTCGATAAGGAAGTCTACTTGTGTTTTTAGACCTAGAAATAGCATTTGATTCGGTAAATAGATAAACTATGGGAAATTTTGAAGAAAAGAAACAGAAAAATGGCTATTAGAAGCCATAAAAGGTATGTACAAAGAAACCAAGAACTATGTACGTACAGGGCAATGCCTATCTAACACATTCGTAACAACTAGAGGAGTAAGACAAGTATTCTTAGCCCCAGTTTATTTAATTATTATAGAGACGACGCCATTAAAAACAGTAAACGCAAGCTAATACCTATGAAATAAGGACTATGGAATTTCGAGAAAATTAATGTAAACATAATCATATATGCAGACGACATGGTATTAGTGGCAAAAATGCAGAAGACCTACAATACAACATCGAAGTACTAAATAAAGAATTGAAGAAGTTAAATTTAATGTAAGTAAATTCAAAACAATGATCACAGGAAGACACAGCAGTGGAAGTAAAAATGATTGCAAAATATCACTAGGAAATGAAGAACTAGAGCAAGTCAGGGAGTTCAAATACCTATGAAGCTATTTACAATGAAGTCACAAATTTAAATACAGAAATTAACGCAAAAATTACAAATGCAAATAGATTGCTTGGACAGATAGGAAACTCATTCCTAAAGAAGAAAGAAATAACGGAGCAAACAAAAAAAAGGAAAATTCAAATATAAAATTTAAAAATAAGCTGAAGCATGGAAATTTATAATCAAAACAATCACCAATAAGAAAAGATTTTAAAAAAATATTTCTACAAATTGTTAGATGACAAAGAGAACAATAAATAAAAGGTAGGCAGTAAGAATTCCAGGCGAAGTGACAGTGGAAGTAACCCAGGGTGTTTTGCAAGGGGAAATCCTGTCCCCAATTTTATTTTCTATAAACGATTTATGGACTCATCTCCAGAATTCTGGAGCTAGAGGAATAAATATTGATGGTAGTAACGAAATTTTGCTCTTAGCTTACGCCGACGATATAGCCCTCCTTTGCAATTCGCCAGCAGACGTCAGAAAAAAACTTGCTATCTTATACGAATACGTTTCTCAAAATGCTTTAAGTGTTAACATAAGCAAAACTAAAATATTACAATTCTGTAAAGGAAGACCAAAAGCTCATACAGCTACATTTTTATATGATAACGAACCGATAAATTGCGTTACTAGCTTCAATTATCTTGGCATATCATTTTCAGTATCGGGAAAATTTAATATAGCAATCAATGAAAACTACAAAAAAACTATTATTGCAATACAAAAGGTTAAAAACGTATTAAGTAAGGGCAAATCTCAGGGTTGGGAAGAGAAAATACAACTATTATAATAAAAGCAACTGCTCTATATGGAGCTGAAATATGGGGCCCCTCACAAGTATTCTCTCTGGAAAAATGCCAGATACAATACATAAAATCTATTTTACGTATCCCAAAAAACACCCCAAACATATTTGTTAGACTAGAAACAGGCATTTCCCATGTGGCTATCGATATTTGGAACAGGGTACTAGGCTGGTGGTCAAAAATATTAAAAATGGAAAATCATAGAATGCCAAAAGTAATTTACAAAAGACTGGTTGAGTTGGACAAATGGGATAGGAATAAGGTCGAATATAATTGGTATTCCCAGTTAAAAATATTTCTCACTAATTTAGGGTTTGAAAACGTATGGCGGGATCAATTTATCAATAAAAGTAAAATACAAGAAATATTATCAACATTCAAACAAAAATTATTACAGTCGGATCTAGAATCCCTTGAACACTCTTCATTTAATCTATTCTACAAATCTCTCAAAAATAACTCAGATACTGAACCATATTTGAAAATGAATATGCCTATTATCAAAACTCAGATAATTTGTCAGATTAGACTATCCAGTAAACGTGGCCTTAAGATATATTATAAAAATATGAAATACGAACTAAAAAGCACAGAACTTTGTACTATCTGTAATAAACACAGTTTAGAAACTTTATACCACTTTTTCATAGAATGCCCCTTGTATCAGAATATAAGAAACACTTATCTACAAAAATATAACACAGATAATACAACAGAAAATAACTTCACGAAACTATTCACTGATCTTACAATTGATAAAATTAATGCAATATTTTATTACACACTAACGGCGTTTAAAATACGTAGTTTTTGCATAAATGAATAATAATATTATACTAATGGCTTTACAGTTTCACGTACAAATATAATGAAAGTTTTGAATTAAGTGTTTGTGGGATATATTATGGTAGCAGTAATTAATAAATATGTTAAGAAAAAAAAAAAAAAACTTAATGTATAAACATGTATTTTTGTATATATATATGTATATATATATATATATATATATATATATATATATATATATATATATATATATATATATATATATATATATATATATATATATATACATGTAGATATGTATATAGCATAGTAGGTAGTAATAATGTAATGTATTATAATAGGTAGTAACCAGAACTGTTGTCAATCTCCTTTTCATTTTGTATGGGATGTTGTCCCGATAGCAAATAAACGTTAAACAATAAAAGCAGAAAAATTTCTGTAAAACTGGAGTGCATACACAGTGCACCAAATAATATAGAGAATGAAATATATAAAAAGAAAATGATGTTACAAGAATGAATGAGAGCTATGAAGAGAAAAGGAAAAGACGAAACTAAATTAACAAGGTTATTACAGGAATATTTTCTAATAGAAATAGAGAAGTGTCATATATATGTTATAAATGACGATTAAATGTTAGCGCTGAAAATTAGAATATTAAAACACATTTATCACCCAAACCGGTATATACAGTATTAATACAAAAATAATAACAAATCTAGATGACCGTCGCCTGGCCGAACCCGGTCACGCGGAATCTTCCTTCACGCCGTGATTATTTCTGTAATAGAATTAACACATGAGAATTACTCAGTGAGGAGGCAATCATTTACAAAAGGCTCAGGCATTCACACACCGTACACACATGTTGGCAACTACGGGCAGTACCGCTAGTTACTACGGACCCTCTGCCGCTTCGGTGGTGATCCGGAGACAATCCTCTTATCCAACTGGATCAGATCACTACAGCCCTAACTGCTGCTACGCTGGCGACCACAGATGCGGGCCACTACAGCCTTCCCTGCTGCTACCGTTGGCGACCCTCGGGTTCACACGAGCGGCCACTACGGAACCACTGCCGCTTCGGTGGTGATCCGAAGACATTCCTCTTAACCAACTGGATCAGATCACTACAGCCCTAACTGCTGCTACGCTGGCGACCACAGATGCGGGCCACTACAGCCTTCCCTGCTGCTACCGTTGGCGACCCTCGGGTTCACACGAGCGGCCACTACGGAACCACTGCCGCTTCGGTGGTGATCCGGAGACATTCCTCTTAACCAACTGGATCAGATCACTACAGCCCTAACTGCTGCTGCCGTTGGCGACCACAGATGTGGGTCACTACAGCCTTCCCTGCTGCTACGCTGGCGACCCTCGGGTTCACACGAGCGGCCACTACGGAACCACTGCCGCTTCGGTGGTGATCCGGAGACATTCCTCTTAACCAACTGGATCAGATCACTACAGCCCTAACTGCTGCTGCCGTTGGCGACCACAGATGCGGGTCACTACAGCCTTCCCTGCTGCTACCGTTGGCGACCCTCGGGTACACACGATGCGGCCACTACAGTACCCAGTACTGCTCACATGCACACTCACAATCATACACACGCTAGATTAACTCTCTCACCTGAATCACTATAATATCGATGTTCTCACACTGAAATCTAGAAATAAACTGAAATAAAATACGTGAATACCAGTATCATTAAATGTAGCTCTTATCCAACAGCATCGGTTACGTACCTAAATAGCTAATTAGAGACAAAATAATATCTGTGACATATATATATATATATATATATATATATATATATATATATATATATATATATATAAATCGAATGCGACATTACCTACCGGCAGTTGTATGTATTTTATACAAATTTCATACAGAAAATTCTTAGCAAAAGATCTTATATTTCCAGTAAAATTAAAAGACAAACACACTATGTCAATTTCACATGACACTGATATCTTTCAATCAGTATTTTCTTAATAGAGATTTATGGGCGTAGCTTGAAGCTTAAAAGCTTGGTTTGGCTTGGTTTGAAAAAGCTTAAAAAATCAAGCCAAGCCTGCCGTTCAAAAAAGCTTGACTTTTCAATCCAAGCCAAGTCTCTGTTCCATCAAGCCTAAGCCTAACATTTAAAAAAGATTGAATTTTCAAGTCAAGCCAAGCCTTCGACTGTCAAGTAGCTTGGTTGAAAACAAGCTTTTTCAAGCTTTTCTTAAGAAATGTTGACGAAGCCGACAAAACCGTAATTTTATGGTGGTAACGTACTTTCTCATTGCCTCAGCTCATTTTTGCGAACTTCTAAAAATTGGAGTTCCTAAAGGAACCAGCCATCATTATCAGTCAGTCTAGTAAGTTTCAAAAATTTGTAAATAGAAAACTATACCCTTCATCATTCTTATTATGCAAAGACCACTTATTTTCTAACTTAAAGTCTTACTCATTTTAGTTATTAAAATACAATAAAGTCTAACTAATGCATATGCCTAAATAATAAAAGAAACATAAAAATTGATGGGTAAATATTTAATACAAGATAATAAATTTATGTTCAATGTTTACCCTTAAAAATAAAATAAATGAATAAAATATACATTTCAATATTTTAATAATTACAAAGAAAAACACTTAGTGTAAGTTTCATACATTTTATTTTATCGTTTTGATTATCTTTAAGCATATAAGAAGATATTTTTCAATTGTACCACAATAAATTTATGTAAAACGAAACGTGATTTGTACATCGTTACGATACAATGAAACATTGATATAACGTATTGATATATTGATACATCGATATATTTAATTTAATTCACATCGAATATTTATATTACCTAAAATCTTGATGACGAACAGCTAGTACTGGTTTTCAAGACCCACATATTTACTGTGCGTATGAGCATTTATAAAGCTAGAAAATTTAATCTCTTTTGCTAGAAATTTTCTGTATGGAATTTGTATAAAATACATAGAACTTTCCGAAAGTAATGTGCAAGAAACAGAATCTTTTGCAAAGAACTTTCTGTATGAAATTTGTACAAAATACATAGAACTGACGAAAGGTAATGTGCTGGCCACGTCTGATTTTTACCTTCCGTCACCTTTAGTTAAGGAAGGTATTGTCTTTGGTCAAAAAATTCGGTGGTGAGTTTTTGATGAATAAGCACGTTTTAGGGTCCCTAGAACACGATTTTACTATTTTTACGATGATGTCTGTATGTGTGTGTGTGTGTGTGTGTGTGTGTGTGTGTGTGTGTGTGTGTGTGTGTGTGTGTGTGTGTGTGTGTGTGTGTGTGTGTGTGTGTGTGTGTGTGTGTGTGTGTGTGTGTGTGTGTGTGTGTGTGTGTGTATGTGTGTCTGTGTGTAACAAAATTTTCGTCTACGATAACTTCCATACTACAATTCAAAAAATTATAATTCTTTCGTATTCCTATTCGTTACATCCATGTGAAGAGCTGATTAGATTTTGGTTCGAATTGGTCAACCGGAAGTACCCTCATTTGAAGATTTTAACAGTTTTTCTTGAACAAACGATGTTAAATATCATTTTTTCACATTTGATGTTATTATAAATATTAAAGAATATTTTATTCTCTATGGGATTTGAATGCATTTTATATTTCATATTAAATAGATATAGAGTTAAAAAATTATAAAGAAATTAAATATCATATATTAGCTAGCTATGCTATTACTCTGGAAACAGCTGATGTATTAAGAAAATTCTGATTGAAAGGTGTCAGTGTCAAGTACAGTTGACAGTATGTATGTGTTATAATTTTACTGAAAATATAGGATCTTTAGCTTTCTGCATGGAATTTGTATAAAATACATACAACTGCCTTAAGGTAATGTACCTACAAGAAATAGAATCTTTTGCAAGGAACTTTCTGTATGACATTTATACAAAATACATAGAACATCAGATTTTTTCTTATTGTACCCTAAATAACCAAGTGCCATCGAAACTACAGGTAGAATATGTTTCCAAAGTCTACATACAAAATCGTCGTTTCAGATCGTGAAACGTTCTAATCTGAAGTAAAAACTGTTTCTCAAAACATGCCTCCAAAGCACTTGAAAATGCGTTTTCTACGCAAATTACGTGTTTTTAGAGTGTTTTGCAGTAACTTCCATAGTACAAATCGGCACTCCAGCTGCGCTGGAGAGTGCACCACGGAGTGCCTCCAAAAGTTGGTATTCACTAAAAATCACTGTATTTTGACTTACTGTACCCTAAATAACCAAGTGCCATCGAAACTACAGGTAGAATTTGTGTCCAAAGTCTACATACAAAATCGTCGATTCAGACCGAGAAACGCTCAAATATGATATAAAATCTGCCTTAAGGTAATGTACAAGAAATTGAATCTTTTGCAAGGAACTTTCTGTATGACATTTATACAAAATACATAGAACTGACGGAAGGTAATGTGCTGGCCACATCAGATTTTTTAACTCTACTCCCATTTAATATTAAGTAAAAAATGCAGTCAAATCGTATAGAAAATAAAATATTCTTTAATATTTATAACATTAAATGTGAAAAATAGTTATTTGTATATCAAGGCCGCGAAAACACTCTTTAGCGTACCGAGAGAAAAACTGTCGCCAAAGCCGCTTGCGGCCGAGTCAAGACAATCCCGAGGGCGTTAAAGGATTTCGCGAACAAGGTGTACACAATATTTTTTGTGCAACCGTAAAAAATATGTAATTACAAATTTTCTTAATTTTAAATTGTTTTATTTGTAAATAGAAAGTTAGCTTTCAAGGTGCCTGTGGGATTGACACTTAATAAACAAAACCTTATAATTCTCAAGCGTCAAAGTGATTGTTTACCTAATTTCGCGGCCTGTATTGCGGCTGCGAAATGCTTACTTTACGTCCGGTTGAACAAAAATGATATTCAAGAAAAGCTGTAGCATTCTGTTTTTGGTTTATCAATTTTAGAAAAAATCTAATTTAGTAATAGTCAAGTCAAATGAACGTCTATTAGAAATCCTTAAAAGAATAAATTTAGTAACCGTCAAGTGAAATAAATGTCTATTAGGAATCCATATAATAATGAATTTAGTAATCGTCAAGTCAAATGATCTATTAGAAATCCTTTTTAAAAAAAATATTAACCGTCAAGTGAAATATATATCTTTTAAGATTCCTTTAATTTACAAATTTAGGAATTGTCAAGTCAAATAAAAGTCTATTAAGATTCCATTAAATAATTAATTTAGTCAAGTGAAATTAATGTCAATTAGGATTTCATCAAAAAAGAATTTAGAAATAGTGAAGTCAGTAGGATGTCAAAAAATAATGAATTTGTTAATCGTCAAGTCAAAATGTCTATTAAGGTTCCAAAAAATAATAAATTTAGTAATACAGTCAAATGAATGTCCATTAGAAATATTTAAAGAATAAATTTAGTAACAGTCAAGTCAAATGAACGTGTATTAGGATTCCATAAAGTAATGAACTTAGTAATAGTCAAGTCAAATGAATGTCTATTAGGCAAGTCAAATGAATAACTAATAGTAACCGTCAAGTCAAATGAATGTTTATTAGGCATCAATAAAATAATTAATTTAGAGGTACAGTCAAGTGAGATGAATGTCTATGAAGATTCTAGAAAATAATGAATTTAGCATTAGTCAAGTCAAATTAATGTCTATTAGGGTTCAATAAAACAATGAATTTAGTAATTGTCAAGTCAAATGAATGTCTAATAGGATTCCATAAAATAATAAATTTAGTAATATGTAAAAAAATGAATATCTATCGAGATTGCATAAAATAATGAATTTAATAACCGTTAAATCAAATAAATGTCTATTAAGATTCCATAAAATAATGAATTTAGAAATCGTCAAGTCAAATGAATATTTATTAGGATTCTGTAATAAATTGAATTTAGTAATAATCAATTCAAATTAATTTCTCTTAGTATTCCATAAAATAATGAATTTAGAAATCGTCAAATCTAATGAAGGTAATAGGGTTCCATGAAATAATGATTCTAGTAATCACCAAGTCAATTGAATGTCAATTATGATTCCTTTAAATAATGAATTTACTAAATGTCCAGTCAAATGAATGTCTATTAGTATTCCATAAAATAATAAATTTAGTAATAATCAAGTCAAATGAACGTCTTATATTCCATACTTTAATGAATTTTTAATAATAGAAAAGGCAAATGAATGTCTATTAGGATTAATTAAAATAATCAATTTAGTAACCGTCAAGGCAAATATACGTCTATTGAGATTCCGTAATAATGAATTTGGAAATCGTCAAGTTAAATGAATGTCTATAAGGATTACATAGTATATTAAATTTAGTGATTGTCGAATGAATAAATTTAGGATTCCATCGAATAATCAAATACTAATTTGATTTTAATTTAATTACTAAATTGTCAAGTCTAACGAATGTCTATTAGGATTCTTTCAAATAATGAATTCAGTAATATTAAAATCAAATAAATGTCTATTAGGGTTCCTTTAAATAATGTATTTAGTTTTAGTCAAGTCAAAAGAATGTTTATTAGGTTTCCTTCAAATAATGAATTTATTAGTCAAGTCAAATGATTGTCTTCAAATTTTTTTTAAAGATATTTAGTAATCATCAAGTCGAATGAATATTTATTAGGACTCCATAAAATAATGAATTTATTCATCAAGTCAAATGAATGTCTCTTAAGATTTCAGTAAATAATAAATTTAGTAATAGTGAAGTCAAATGAATGTCTATTAGGCTTATATTATATAATGAATTTAGTAATCGTCAAGTCAGATTAATGAATATTAGTAATCCTTAAAATCATAAATTTAGTAATCGTCAAATCAAAAAGTATGTCTATGAGGATTCCATAAGATAATGAATTTAGTAATAGTCAAGTCAAATGAACGTTTATTTAGATTCAATAAAGTATTGAATTTAGTAATAGTCAAATTAATTAAATGTGTATTAGGTAATGAATGAATGTCTGTTAGGATTCCTAAATATAATGAATTTAGTAATAGTCAATTCAAATTAATTTCTATTAAGTTTCTATAAAATAATTCAATTAGTAATTTTTAAGTTAAATGAATGTCTGTTAGGATTCCATACTATAATGTATTTAGTAATGAAGTAAAATGTATGTCTATTAGGATTCCATAATTTAATGAATTTATTAATGGTCAAGTCAACTAAATTTCTTTTAGTATTCCATAAAATAATGAGTTTAGTAATAATCAAGTCAAATGAATGGCTTAGTAGTCCATACTTTAATGAATCTGGTAATCGTGAAGTCAAATGAATGTTTATTCCGAATCCATAATATAATGAAATTAATAATCCACAAGTCAAATGAAAGTCTATTAGGATTCCACAATATAATGAATTTAATAATAGTCGAATCAAATAAATGTCTATTATTATTCTAAAAATAATGAATTTAGTAATAATCAAGTCAAATAAATGTCTATTGTGATTCGATAAACTAATGTTTTTATTCATCGTCAAAACAAATGAAGGTAATAGGATTCCATGAAATAAATTAATTAAATAATCGCCAAGTTAAATAATGTCAATTAGGATTCTTTAAAATAATGAATTTACTAATCGTCAAGTCAAATGAGGATTCCAAAATATTATGAATTTAGTAATAGTCAACTCAAATGAATATCTATTAGTACTCCATAAACTAGTGAAATGGATGTCTATTAAGATTCCACCAAATAACGAAATTAAGAATGCTCAATTAAAATAAATTTATTAATAGACAAGTCATATAAATGTCTTTTACGAATCCATACTATATTTAATTTAACATCTAGTCAAATGTCTATTTGGATTCGGTAAAACAATGCAATTAGTAATCTTTGAGCCAAATGAATGTCTATTAGGATTCCATAAAATTATTAATCTAGTATTAATCAAGTTAAATGAATGTCTATTTGGATTCTATAAAATAATGCAATTAGTTATCTTTAAACCAAATGAATGTCTATTAGGTTTCCATGAAATAATGAATTTAGAAAGTCAAGTCAAACGAATGTCTATTAGGAATCTATAAAATAATGCAATTAGTAAACTTTAAGTCCAATAAATATCTATTGGTATTCCATAATATAATGAATTTAGTAATAATCAAGTCAAATTAATGTCTACTAGAATTCCAAAATATAATGAAATTAGTAATAGTCAAGACAAATGAAGTCTTTAGGATTCCATAAAATAATGAATTTTTTAGTAATCGCCAAGGCAAATGAATGTCTATTAAAATTATATAAAATAATGAATTTAGTAACAAGTCAAATGAATGACTATTAGGATTTCATAAAATAATGAATTTAGTAAATAGTCAAGTCAAATGAATGTCTATTAGGATTCCGTATTGTAAATTTGGAATTATTCAGCTCAAATTCGTCAAGTCAAATAATTAATGTCCATTCAGATCCCTTAGTAAAATAAATTTAGTGATCTTCAAGTCTATGAAGGACTATTAGGATACTCGTATTATGTAAAATAATGAGATTAGTGTTAAGTCAAACGAGAGTCTTATAAGGATTTCATCAAATAATGGATTTAGTAATCGCCAAAAGAAATGAACGTCTGAGAATTCCATCAAGAAATGAATTTAGTCATTGTCAAATCAAATGGAGTATATTAGGATACCATACATAATGAATTTTTCAAGTCAAATGTATGTCTATTGGGATTCCATAAAATAATGAATTTATTAATAGTGATGTCAAATGAATGTTTATTAGGAATCCTTCAAATAATGAATTTAGTAATAGATCAGTCAAATAAAGGTCTAATGGGACAGCATAAAATAAGGAGTTTAACTTTCGTCAAATCAAAAAAATATCTATTAGGACTCCATAAAATAATGAATTTAGAAATTGTCAAGTCAAATGCATGTCTATTGGAATTTCATAATATAATGAGTAATAGTAAATTCAAATTAATTTCTATTAGGATTTTGAAAAATATTGTAATTAGTAATCTTTAAGTTAAATGAATATCGGTTATATTCCAAACTATAATGAATTTAGTAGTCAATTCGAATGAATGTCTATTATGATACCATAATGTAATGAAATTAGTAATAGTCAAGTCGAATGAATGTATATTAGCATTCCATAAAATAATGAATTTAGTACAAATCAAATGAAATTCATATAATGATTCCATCAAATAATGAATGTAGTAAATGTCAAGGCAAATGAATGTCCATTAGGATTCCTTAAAATATGGGATTTATTATTTGTCAAATCAAATGAATGTCTATGAGGATTCCATCAAACAATGAATTATGTCATCGTCAAACTAAATGAATGTCTATTAAGATTCCATAAAATAAAGAATAATCATTGTCAAGTCAAATAAATGTCTGTTAGGGCCCCCACTATAATGAATTTAGTAATCGTCAAGTCAAATTAAATTGCCTATTAGGATTCCATAAAATAATGAATTTAGCCATTGTCAACTCCAATGAATGTCTATTAGTGTTCCATACTAAAATAATGAATTTAGTAATCATCAAGTCAAATAAATATCTATTAGGATTCTATAAAATAATTAAATTAATAATCGTATTTTTTTGGCCATTACATAGTATTCAATAAAATAATGAATTTCGTAATCGTAAAGTCAAATGAATGTAATAGGATTCCATGAAATAATGAATTTAGTAATGGCCGAGTCAAATAAATATCTATTCGGATTCTATAAAATAATAAATAATGAAACCAGTAATCGATAATTAAAATGAATGCCACATTAGGATGCCATAAAATAGGTAATGAATGAATTAATCGCCAAGCCAAATGAATGCCATAATATGATGCCATTAAATTATGAATGTATTAAACGCCAGGTTAAATGGATGTCTATGAGGATTTCATAAAATAATGAATTTAGTAATCGTCAAGTCAAATGAATGTCAATTAGTATTCCACAAAATAATTAATTTAGTAATCGTCAAGTCAAATGAATGTCTATTAGAATTCTTTAAAATAATAAATTTAGTAAACTTCAAGTCAAATGAACGCCTATCTCTATTCCAAAAAATAATAATGTCTTTACTAATAGTCAATTCAAATGAATATTATTAAGATTTCATGAAATAATGATTTTAGTAATAGTCAAGTCAAAGGAATGTCTATAGTGATTACAAATACTAATGATTTTAGTATTCAAGAAGTCAAACGAATGTTTATTAGGATTCCTTCAAACAATGATTTTAGTACTTGTCAATTCAAATGGGTGTATTATTAGGATTCCTTACTATAATGAATTTAATAATCGTCAAGTCTAATGAATGTCTATTACGATTCCACAAAATAATGGTGTTAGTAATCTTCAAGTCAAATAATTGTCTATTAGGATTAAACAAAATAATGAATTTAGTAACCGTTAAGTCAAATGACTGTCTATAAGGATTTTTTAAAATAATGAATTTAGGTCAAGTGAATCTCTATAAGGATTTCGTAAAATAATAAAATTAGTAATCGTTATGTCAATTGAATGCATTACATAAAATATTAATTTAGTCATTGTCAAGTCATAAGAATGTCTATTAGAAATCCTTAAAATAAAAAATTTAGTATTCGTCAAGCCAAATGAATGTCTACTAGGATTCTATAAAATAATGAATTTAGTAATAGTCAAGGCAAATGAATGTCTATTAAGATTTCATAAAATAATGAATTTAGTAATAGGCAAGTCAAATGAATGTCTATTGGGATTCAAAAAAATAATTAATTTATTAAACGTCAAGTGAAATGAATGTTATAGGATTCCATGAAATAAAGAAATTGTTCACCGTTAATTCAAATAAATGTCTATTAGGATTCCATAAAATAATGAATTTAGTCAAATGAATGTAATAGGATTCAATGAAATATAGAAATTGTTCACTGTCAATTCAAATAAATGTCTATTAGGATTCTAAAAAATAATGAAATTAGTAATAGTTAATTAAAATATTAAAAAATTTATTAAGTAATCGTCAAGTCAAATGAATGTCTACTATGATTCCATAAAATATAGAGTTCAATCATTGTCAATTCAAATGAATGTCTGTTAGGTTTCCACACTATAATGAATTCAGTAATCGTCTAGTCAATTAAATGGCTATTAGGATTCTATAAAATAATGAAATTAGTAATCGTCAAGTAAAATATCAATAATGAATTTTGTAAAACGTTAAATTTAATTAATGTCTATTAGGTTTCCCTAAAATAATGAATTTAGCCATCGTCTAGTCAAATGAATGTCAATTAGTGTGCCATACTATAACGAATTTAGTAATCGTCAAGTCAAATGAATATCTATTAGGATTCCTTAAAATAATGTATTTAGTAATCGTTAAGTCAAATGAATGTCTATTATGATTCCATAAAATAAAGAATTCAGTCATTGTGAAGTCAAATGAATGTCTGTTAGTATTCCATACTATAATAAATTTAGTAATCTAATCAAATAAATGTCTATTAGGATTCTATAAAATAATGAAATTAGTAATCATCAAGTAAAATATCAAATAATAAATTTTATAAAACGTCAAATCAAATTAATTTCTATTATTTTTCCATAAAATAATGAATGAATGTCATCTACTGTGCCATACTATAATGAATTTAGTAATCGTCATGTCAAATGAATATCGATTAGGATTCCTTAAAATAATTAATTTAGTAATCGTTCAATCAAATAAATTTTTATTAAGATTCCATAAGATAATGAATTTATTAATCATAAAAACAAATGATTGATCAGAGTAAAACTTGCATAAATAAATTATTCACTGATCTGACATCTGATTTTTACAACTCCATTAAAAAAATTTGGAGTGTTAGACCACTCTGCCATTCTTCTTTTGTTGAGTTGAAAATATTTCCACGCCAATCAAAAAACACCGAGATTACAACAACATTAATTTATTCGCTTATTTGTTACAAAATGAATCTTGGGATGACTTGTATGCTGAAACTTATCTCCACGAAAAGTGTAATATATTTATTAATAAGGAAAAAAATAAATTAAAATTTTAAGTGGATGACGCCTGAGTTCAAATCCATGCATTAATACTTAACATTTCTTCGGGAGATAATTTCATCTGGGTATTACGACTTAAAAACAAGGTATAAAGAGCTAAAAAGCGTATCTGAGGCAGGTAAGCGAAACTCGAAAGTTATTTAATCTTAGCAAGCTTTCTCGAAATAAAATTAAAACTGTATGGTTCTAATAAAACATGAATTTGGGAGAAATAATAAATTTTCAATTAGCGCAGATAACTTTAACGATTACTTTGTTTCAATTGCGGACAGCATTAATAATCAACTGCCTCCGTGTGTGTTTGATCATAATTATTTTCTAAGCAAGACAAAAAATTGTGGTAATTCTATTTATTCCAACATGTACGATCGAAATATGTAGAGTAAAGTCGGTGAATGTGGGATACCATTTTTATTTCATTGAAAAAAACATGCGAAAAGATGGCGGTTAATCATCAAATATTGTATATAGGTCATTTAAAATGTACTTTACAAAATAGGAACACTTTCAGGTTGATTATCTAGAATAATTCACTTATAAGAGCAATTTTCTTCAAAATTGAAATTTTTACACCTCTTGAAAAAGGGACGGTAATGTGGAATACCATAGTGGAATATATACCACATAACCATACTTACTTTCACAGTATAAGAAAATTCGGAAAACAATGCAAATATGTTCTTTAAATTATTTATTCCTTCTTATCAAAAATATTTAAAAAAATAAAATGAGTATGCTATTGGAATGTAACAAAATAAACTATATTACATAATCAACTAAACGCATTTAACCCATTTGATGTTCCTGTACTGCCTTCTGCATGTTTGCTTCTTGCTAGGTATGCTTTTCTGGCACATTTTCCTAAACCAAGAACAGTTATCTAGTCGTATTATAACTTTTTCGCTAATTTGGTATATTCCACATTGGCATACCCCTCGGTATTCCACATTAGCGGATTTGTTGACATTAAATTCTCGCCATCGAATTTCATTTAGGAATTAGTTAGAAAAATATTTTTTAAATCTAGCCTACATCCCCAAACCCCTATCCATACTGCAGTTGCAAAAAATCGTACTTTCTACTACACAATCAGTAATAAAACTACATATCTTCACACTTGCTTAAAAAGCTCAGCAGGCACTCATACTATTTTTCAAGGTTTTTGATGTTATGCACAATGCAGGTAGGTTGGTGTCTCTATGTGGGTAATAACTCCCCTACACACGTGCATTTGTGCCATTAGATCACAGATGACGTGTACCATTTTTTCAAAACGCGCCTATTCCACATTAGATGACTATTCCACATTCACCGACTTTACTCTAATATTGTCCGTGAAATGAAGAACAAGGTATCCACTAATATCTATGATATTAATATTATTTTACTCAAACGAGTCATTGAGTACTTGACGTCCTTGTTTAGAGCACGGAATTTTCCCTGGAATGTTAAAAATAGCTAATATAATTCCGATACATAAAAATGAAGAATGCGACGTAGCCTCAAACTATAGGCCAATTGCGATTTTACCAGTAATATAAAAAATATTTGAAAAAGTAATCTATATTCGTATCAATAAATTTCTCGTTTCAAATGAATATTTCACTGGTGAACAATTTGGGTTCCGCGAGAGAAAATCAACTATAGATGCATTAATGTCTTTAATTCAATTTATAGTAGATTCATGGGAATATAAAGAAACGTGTAGGGCCATTTTCGTCAATTTGAGTAAGATATTTGGCACTCTATTATATGAAATTTTATTATCTATGCTGGAATACTCTGGAATCAGAGGTGTTCCTTTGCAGTTATTAAAATCTTACTTGTATAATAGACAACAAGTATCAGTCAATGAAAGTACTGTTAAAAATATAAATACAGGCGTTGCTCAAGGAAGTATCCTTGGTCCTCTATTGCTTTAATGATTTACCTGAAAATGTAAAATCGAAGGTTCTAACGATACTACTTTAAAATATCTAGGTCTCCTCTTACAAAAAAACTTAAAATGGAAAAACAATATCGATATATTGTGCAAGAAGTTAGCTACATGTTTGTTCGCATTACGCAAAATCAGTCAGTCCATAAATATAATACGAGAAATACCGATAATTTAGCAACAGTAAAATTTATTCGGAAAAACTTTAAACTCAACAGTGTCAACTTAAAGCTTTTCAACAAATGACCCCAAACTATAAGAAATTTAGAACTCAAAAAATTAAATCTATGTTGTTTATAAACTTATTAAATGAAAGCTATTATAACGTAGAAGAATATTTAAAAAATGAAAATTTCATAAATGCGTAGGTATTGTAAGCAAGAATGTGAGCTTCGGACCCAAATATTATAAATTTAAAAATGTATGTACTTTATCTGTTTGTATTAAAAATGTTTTGATTTTCTAAATTGGACGTACTGTGCATGTAAATGCTTTTCAATGAATAAAAATTATTATTATTATTAGGGTTCTATAAAATAATGGTATTAGTAATCGTTAAGTCAAATGAATGTCTTATTATGATTGCATCAAATAATGCATTTAGAAATTGTCAAATCAAATGAATTTCTATTAGGATTCCTTAAAATAATGAGTTTAGTAATCGTCAAGTCAAATGAATGTCTATTAAGATTCCATAAAATAATGAAATTAGAAATAAGCAAGTCAATTGAATGTCTACTGGGACCCCATAATATTAATAATCGTCAACTGAAATTAATGTCTATTAGGAATCTATAAAATAATGAATTTAGTAATCGTTAAGTAAAATATCGAATAATAAATTTAGTAAATCGTCAAATCAAATTAATGACTATTAGGATTCCATAAAATAATGAATTTAGTAATTGTTAAGTTAAATAAATGCCTATTAAGAATCTGTAAAATAATAAATTAGTACTCTATAATTAAAATAACAAAGAATAAAAGTAGTAATCGCCAAGTGAAATGAATGTTTATTAGGATTTCATAATATAATGCATTTGGTAATCGTCAATTTAAATACATACCTATTAGGATTCTATAAAATAATGAAAGTAGTAATCGTTAAGGCAAATGAAAGTCTATTAGGATTCCATAAATAATAAATTTAGTAATAGTCAATTCAAATGAATATCTATAAAGATTCCATAAAATTATGGTTTCAATAATAGTCAATTCAAATGAATGTCTGTTGGGATTTCATAAAATAATAATTTAATATTTGTCAAGTCAAATTAATGTCTATTAGGAATCTATAAAATAATGAAATTAGCAATTGTTAAGTAAAATATTGAACAATTGAATGAATGTCTATTGGGATCCCATAAAATAATGATTTTAGTATTTGTCAAGTCAAACGAATGTAAAAGGATTCCATGAAATAATTAATTTAGTCATCGTCAAGTCAAACTACTGTCTAGTAGGATTCTATAAATTAGTGAGATTAGTAACCGAAGTCAAACGAATGTCTATTTAATTTACATAAAATAATGATTTTCGTAATCGTCAATTCAAATTAATTTCTATTAGGATTCCATAAAATAATGAATTTATTAATCGTACAGACAATTGAGTATCTATTAGGATTCTATATAATAATGATTTTAGTAATCTCTTGGGATCGACTGTTGGATTTAGTAATGTCGAATATTAAATGTACTGTTGATGATGCTAATGATCTCTTGCTCAATGTTGAATATACACCTCATCCTGCCTTAGAAATTATTGCCGAATTTAAGGGTAGAACTGATAACACTGTTAATAATATTTGTTATATGAAATACGATTTTAAGAAAGGTAATTACCCGAAACTGTATAATTTGATATGTAGTTATATTTGGAATCAGCAAAAAAATTTTTCTAACGTTAATGAAGCCTGTAATTTTTTTTATAATGCTCTCTATAATTTTTTGGATGAAACTGTTCCTAACCGATTTTTACATAATAATTCCTATCCCCCATGGTACACTCCTTAAATAAAAATGAATATTAAGAAGAAAGCACACTTCCATAAAGTTCATAAAAAATATAATTGTGACCATTATCTCTATAAATTCAAATTTTATAGTGCTAAAGTGAAATCCAAAATTCAATTGGCATACTCTGATTTACATACATGATTCTGAACTAAGCATCAAATCTAATCCCAGTAAATTCTGGTCTTTCATTAAAACTAAAAGAAAATATAAATCTGAATCCAGCTCGATGAAACGTGAGAATATAAATTTCAATTGTCCACAAGACATTGCAAATGGTTTTGCATCCTACTTTCAAAGTGTTTACACCTCATCTGGCACTAATATTAGTAATATTAATAATAAAAATTTAACCGGTCAATGTATATTACCAAATGTAGTCTCAGAAGAAGAGGTGATGTTTGCGATGAAAAACATGTAGGAAACAATGTCTTGTGGACCTAATTTAATTCCATCTTTCATTATAAAAGATTGTGCTGCTCCTTTAAAAGTAGCTTTATGTATCATTATTAATTTATCATTGAAAATAAACACCTTTCCAGGTGCATGGAAAATTGTGCCTGTGCATAAATCTGGCGAAACTTCGGAAATAACAAACTACAGACCATTTTCTATTTTATCTCACTTCAGCAAAATTTATGAAAATATAATTTATAAAACTATATAGAGGCATGTCTGAAATCTATTATCCCTCTCTCAACGTGGCTTTGTGGAACGTCGGTCAACGTCTACTGATCTCTGTTATATTACACAGTTTATCTGTAACTCTCTTCATCAAGGGAAACAAGTAGATGTGGTTTATACTTACTTCTCCAAGGCCTTTGATCGTATCGATCATGATATTATACTTAAAAAACTGCAAGTATTTGGTATATCTTTGTCTTTAATAAATCTCATTTCTTTCTAACTGAAAAATCGCTCTTTATGTGTACATTATTGTGGTTAAAATTCATTTCCTTTTATTGCAACTTCTGGCAAGGGTCTAAATTGGGCCCTCTTCTATTTCTCATTTTTATTAACGACCTTCCTACACATATTGATAATAAAAAACTACTATACACTGATGATCTTAAAATATTTAGAACAATTTTTCACCCAAATTATTACCACTCACCCCAGGATGATTTGGATGAACTAGCTAACTGGTGTGATATGAATAAACTAGATCTAAATATCAATAAATGCAAGATAATGTCGTTTTCCAGAAAACATATAATAACTGAATTCATATATCGGAAATACCCCTTCCACGTGTTACTGAATTTAAAGATCTGGGAGTCAGTTTTGACCCCAAACTAATTTTTAATAATCATATAAAAATTATATTTTCTAAATCGCACAGAATGCTTGGATTTATAATATGGCAGTCTCGCTCTTTCACAACAATAGAATCTATAATTACTCTATATTTTGGGTTTGTACGTTCTAAATTGGACTATTGCTCGATGGTGTGAAATTCATCATACCACGAAAATATTATCTTAATTAAAGCAATTAAAAAAAATTCATTAATTTTTATATTTTAAGAAGAATAATACATATCCAGATTTCAAGTTACAAATATTTACTTGAATACTTCAAATTTGAGACATTATCAGTACGTCTAAACAACTCTCAGCTTATACATTTATATAAAATTAATCATAATTGCATTGATGACCCACTAACTCTTAACTTAATTAATTTCCAAGTACCATCCTTCCACTCTAGAAATCCGTATACTTTCCGACCATCACCTGCCCGTACCAACATACTGCAGCATTCTCCGCTACATCTTATGTATTCTCTTCATAATCTTATAGAGTCACATATTGATATTTTTAGTAAATCCTTATCATCTTATAAGAATTTTCTCTATTCCCACATCTCTTAACCATTAATAATTTTGCTTTCATAACTTTTTATTGGTAGGTCACTTTATATTTACTCGTCCATATTTACATTTATTTTTACACATCCATATATATATATTTATATTGTATGCATATAATGTTTAAATTGGTATGTATAATGATATGTTCTTTTTGAGTATTATTGTTCCTGTCCAATCCATTGGGTTCGCCTTTAGGGCAGTGTATTAAAATAAATAAATAAATAAATAAATAAATACATAAATAAATAAATATTCAAGTCAAATGAATGTCCATTAAGATTCCATAAAATAATTAATTTAGTATTAATCAAGTCAAATGAATCTCTATTGAAATTCCATAATATAATGATTTTAGTATTCGTCAAGTCAAATGCATGTAATAGGATTCTATGAGCTAATGAGTTTAGTCATCAAGTCAATTACGATTCTTTAAATTAATGAAATTAGTAATCGTTAAGTCAATGAATGTCTATTGGGATTTCATAAAATAATGAATTTAGTAATAATCAAGTCGAATGTATGTCTATTGGGACTCAATTAAATAATGAATTTATTAATAGTCAAGTCAAATGAATAGCTATGGAATTCAATAAAATTATGAAATTATTAATAGTCAAGTCAAAAATAATGTAATAGGATTCTAAAAAATAATGAATTTAGTCACTGTTAAGTCCAATGAATGTCTATTAGGATTCCATAAAATAATGAATTTAGTAATATTCAAGTCAAATGAATGTCTATTGGAATGCCACATAATAATTAATCATCAAGTCAATTGAATATAATAGGATTCCATGAAATAAAGAAATTGTTCATTGTCAATTCAAATAAATGTCTATTAGGATCCCTTACTATTATGAATTTAGAAAACGCCAATTCAAATAAATGTCAATTAAGATTCTATAAAATAAATAAATTAGTAATCTTTAATTAACATCAAATTAATGTCTATTATAATTTCATAACATAATGAATTTAGCCATCGTCAAGTCAAATTAATGTTTATTAGTATTCCATACTATATTGAATTTAATAATAGTCAAGTCAAATGAATAACTATTACGAATCTGTAAAATAATGAAATTAGTAGTCGGTAAAAAAATATCAAATAATAAATTTAGTAATCGCCAAGTAAAATGAATGTCTATTAGGATTCCATAAAATAATAAATCTAGTAATCGTTAGTTAAATATCTATTAGGATTCTATAAAATAATGAAATTAGTAATCGTTAATTTAAATGAATATTGGATATATTAGGATTTCATAAAATAAAGAATGTATTAATCGTCAAATCAAATTAATGTCTCTTAGGATTCCATAAAATAATGAATTTGGTAATAGTCAAGTCAAATGAATGCCTATAAATATTCCATAAAATAATGAAATTAGTATTCGTCAAATCAAATGAATGTCTATTACTACTCCATAAAATAATGAATTTAGTAAACGTCAAGTCAGATTAATGTCTATTAGGATTCATTAAAATAATGAATTTAGTAATCGTCAAGTTAAATGAATATCTATTAAGATACCATAAAGTATTGAATTTAATATTCAAGTCAAAAGAAATAATGATATTAGTATTTGTCAAGTCAAATGCATGTAATAGGATTCTATGAAATAATGAATTTAGTAATAGTCAAGTCATATAAATATCTATTGGTATTCACTAAAATAATTAATTTAGTAATCGTCAATTCAAATGAATATAATAGCATTCTATGAAATAAAGAAATTGTTCACCGTCAATTCAAATAAATGTCTATTAGGATTCCATAGTACTAGTAATCGTTAATTAAAATATCAAATAATGAATTCAGTAATCGTCAAGACAAATAAATGTCTATTAAGATTCCATAAAATAATGAATTGAACCATCGTCAATTCAAATGAATGTCTATTGGTGTTCCATACTATAATGAATTTAGTAATCGTCAAGTCAAATGAATACCTATAAGTATTTCATAAAATAAAGAATTTAGTAATCGACAAATCAACTGACTGTATATTAGGATTCCATGATGTAATGAATTTAGTAATAATCAAGAGAAATGAATGTCTATTGGGAATCCATTAAATAATGAATTTATTCGTCAAATAAAAATAATGTAATAGGATTCCATAATATAATGAATTTAGTCACCATTAAGTGAAATGAATGTCTATTAGGATTCCATAAAATAATGAATTTAGTAATAGTCAAGTCAAATGAATGTCTATTGGGATTTCATAAAATAATTAATTTAGTAATCGTCGAGTCAAATAAATATAATAGGATTCCATGAAATAAAGAAATTGTTCATCGTCAATTCAAATGTCTGTTAGGATTCCATACTATTTTGAATTTAGTAAACGTCAAGTCAAATGAATATTTATTAAGATTCTATAAACTAAAGAAATTAGTAATCGATAATTAAAATATTAAATAATGAATTTAGGAATCGTCAAGTCAAATTAATGTCTATTATAATTCCGTAAAATAATGGATTTAGCCATCGTCAAGTCAAATGTATGTCTATTAGTGTTCCATACTATAATGAGTTTAATAATCGTCAAGTCAAATGAATATCTATTAGGAAACTGTAAAATAATGAAATTAGTAGTCGGTAAGTAAAATATCAAATAATAAATTTAGGAATCGCCAAGTAAAATGAATGTCTATTCGGATTCCTTAAATAATGAATTAACGTTAAATAAATATATAAAATAATGAAATTGGTAATTCAAATGAATGTCATATTAGGATTCCATAAAGTAATGAATTTAGTAATAGACAAGCAAATGAATATCCATTTAGATTTCATAAAATAATGAATTTCAGTCAAGGCAAATGAATGTCTATTGGGATTGCATAAAATAATGATTTTAGTATACGTCAAGTCAAATGAATGTAATAGGATTCCATTAGATAATGAATGTAGTCATCATCAAGTCAAACTATTGTCTGTTAGATATTTATAAATTAATGAAATTAGTAATCGTTATGTGAAATAAATATCTATTGGTATTCCACAAAATAATTTATAATCGTCAAGTTAAATTAATACTTATAATCCATAAAATAATGAATTTAGTAATCGTCAAATTAAATGAATGTCTATTAGTATTTCATAAAATAATGAATTTAATAAACGGCAAGTCAAATGGATGTCTGTTAGGAAAATTTAAAATAATAAATTTAGTAATCGTCAAGTCAAATGAATGTCTATTAAGATGTAAAATAATGAATTTACTAATCATCTAGTCAAAAGAATGTCTATTAGGAATCCTTTAAATAATGAATTTAATAATCGTGAAGTCAAATGAATGTCTATTAGGACTCTGTAAAATAATGAAATTAGTAATCGTTAAGTCAAATTAATGTATTATTAGAATTTCATCAAATAATGCATTTCGTAATTGTCAAGTCAAATGAATGTCTATTAGGATTCCCTAAAACAATGGAATTAATAATCGTCAAGTCAAATGCACAAAATACATAGAAAATAAATAATATAAATGCTAGGTTATTACTAAATATAAAAAAGGGAAAAACTAATTTCACACAAAATATAAAAATTGTTCTTGAATATCTTCCCGGTTTTATTGTCACCGAAAGTTGTCACTAATAATTAAAAAAAACTATAACGCCACTCAAACAAATAAAAATTGATAAAATTGTAAATGCATGGTTATTAATGAAAAACAGAAAAAATAATTTCACACAAAATATAAAAATTGTTCTTGAATATCTTTTTTGTGTCACTGATTCCAAAAATTGATAAAGAAGTAAATGGAAAGTTATTAATAAACATAAAAAAGAGGAAAACTAATTTTACACAAAATATATAATTTGACCTTGAATAATTCTTGATATTGAATTGTCACCGTATTAGGTATTCAATGAAAAAAAAACAATATATCACGGAAATAAATAAAATTGATATACATGTAAATGCTAGGTTATTAATAAACCAAAAAGAGAAAATAATTTTGCACTAAATTAAATAACTGGATTTCAATATCTTCTTGATTTAATTATTACAAATTTTAGGTCATTAATAAAAAAACAGTACAATTTGTAAAAAATTGATAAAAATGTACCTAAATATTAGGATATTAATAAACATAAAAAAGACTAATTGTACACAAAATATAAAAATTGATTATGAATATCTTCTTGATTTAATTATTACCGAATGTTAGATCATTAATAAATAAAAAAATATATATTGCAAACAAATAAAATTGATATGTGTAAATTCTAATAAACTAGGATATTAATTAACATAAAAGGAGAAAAACTAATCTCACAACATATGAAAATATATCTTTAATATTTTCCTGATTTAATAATTGTCACCAAATGATAGGTCATTAATAAAAAAGACAATATGCAAAAAAATTAAATTGGGTAAAAAAAATAAATGCAAAGCTATTAGAAAAGAGAAATACTAGTTTTACACAAAATTTTAAAATTGATCTTGGATATCTTCTTAATAATGAATAATTTAACACCTAAAATTCTGTCAATTTAGTAAACTACAATAAAACAATTAGGACCAGTCATATAAATTTTGTGGTAAGCAAATAATAATTATAAATAAATTTCGAAGTAAAATATCTGAAGAATATGGACTGGGATAACAAATATATAGTTCAAAAAAAAAAAAAATCAACTGAAATTTTTGGAATGTATTAATTTGGAATATACATGGTATTAATTATTTGTATTATTTAGATTTTAATACGCAGCAATAACGTCTTGGGTGCGAAATTTTATGTTTTTGCAAAATTTGGTAACTAGATACAATCAAAGAATTTCCCACTTTCCTTAAAGAATATAGCAAAATGGTAATATATAGCTTTGCCGTTAAAGAAAAGCAGCGGGACAGGCCAAGCTCTGGGCTATTTATGATAATTAAAGGATGTACGTACGACAAAGTTAACATAATGGAAGTCACTGAAAAGTGGATAATTATTGAACTAACCAAAATACACCATAAAGTCATACTAGGTGCCTTCTATATAAACCCATCGGCTGTCTCAGATTCTACATTAAAATCAAAGTTCGAATCTATCGAGTCAACTAAGATTTCTAGACGGAGTAGAAATAATACTATTGGTTGGTGACTTTAACGCTAAAATTGGAGATTAAACCAGATAAAAGATGAAGTATTTATTAATTCTAGAAATGCGTTATACAAACATATAGATAGTAGAGGAAGGAAATTAGTTGATGGTATGGAAGAACTGAAGGCGATATTTTTGGTCAACATACATTTTTGTGCACCCGAGGTAAAAATTTGAAAGACTTAGTGTGGGCGTTCGCCGAAAAAATAATTCGTTTAAAGTTTTATCCGCCTTTAACCAACTCATGTCATTCGTTATGCATGCTATTTACACATTACTCTAATTTAAGAAACACTGAAGACAAGCCAAACAGCAGAAGCAATAGCTACACGGTAATATTTCAATTTAATAAAAACGATGCAATAAAATTTAGAAATAATATGAACACTTCGCAACATTTATTTTCATAGTAATAATCTCACAGAACAATTTAATCGAGACAGTAAAGAAGGCGGCCTCCTCATTGGGAATGCTGAAGGTACATAAAGAAAACAGAAATCTACAACATAGCCTGAACAATAAACCGTAGTTCATCAAACATGTAAAGAATCAAAATCTCAAGCTGATACTGCACTTAGAAAATTCAGGGGCTCTCCAAACCAAGAAAACCTAAATCTATTTTTAGAAAATAAAAAGAAATATAAAAATACTATTCAGAAAGCAAAAAGGAACATCAAAATGAGATAATACAAAACCTTGCAAATGTTAATAACAGCGCAAAATTCTGGAAAACGATAAAAAATTTATAAGGCAGAACACAAATAAAAAATGAAATTTCGGCTAAGGAATGGAGACAACACCTCAGTAGATTCGTCGAAATTAATATACAGCTACACGAAAATATTTATTTTCACTGTTTACTTTGACAGAACATTTTCATGGGATGAAATATAATAAGTATTGCAAATTTGATAGATAAAAATACTCCAGGAGTTAATGAAATAAATTATGAATTTTACAAATGGCTTCCGGATAAAATTACTTATTAAATCTGTTAACTAATATCATAGAAAATGAAAATGTTTCGCACGATTGGAACATAATAAAAATGTTTATGATTCATAAAAAAAGAGATACTAAAAATCCAGACAATTTTAAAACAGTTGCCCTCTGAAATTGTATATGTAAAATCTTCACCCAGACCTTACATTTCAGAGTTTAGAATTGGATAGAGAAAAACAATATTCTTGAGGAGAACCAAGCGGTATTTCGAAAAGGAAGAGGCACAAGGGACAGCTTATTCACAGTAGTTAATTCCATTGTTAATCTACAACTGAGACTGAAGGAAGGAAATGCGTTTGCCTTTTTGTTGACTACAAGAAGGTGTTCGACTTAATCAGTTATTCTAAGCTCTCGGAGAAATTATACCACTACGGCTTTAGTTCAAAATTTATAAGAATTCTACAAAACCGCTATACTCATGCCAGAATTATTATCAATGACAAAAAAAATTTGAGGGGTCATACAAGGAGAAATCCTAAGCCCCATTTTCACCATATTTAAATGATCTAGAAAACTTCTTAAAACGCTAGGGGAAAGAGGTTTAAATATCGACGGAATGAATGATATACTACTTTTAGCATACGCCGATTATCTGGTTATCCTCGGGCACTCGCACATCGATTTACAAGAAAAATTACACCTACTTGAAGTATACTGCAACCAGAACCAATTAGAAATTATCACTTCTAAAACAAAAGTGGTTCACTTTCACAGAAGAAGAGAAAAGAAAATAAGGTTCCCTTCGTTTACCAGGGAAATCAACTGGAAACGGTAAAAATTTAATTATCTTGGTAACACAGTCTCCAGTAGAGGAAAATTCTATCAGAATTGCTGCATCGCTCAAAAGAAAGCGATACTTGCTACTTCAAAGATAAATAAAATCTTAATAAAAGGAAAATCACAAATTGAAATTACTGTAATCTGTAATATAAGCAACATTATTATATAACGTAGAAGTGTGGGGCCTGGGTTACGAAGACATAATTGAAGCATGCCAACTAAAATTTATTAAGAGATCCCTTACAGTGTCCAAGAACAACTGCAAATCACATGATCCGGTTGAAAGTTGGCTTAACGAATTCGATCATTCAAATATTATCACGAATACGTACAATCAATGGAATGAACGATATAAGATTTCCAAAACTAATTTTGAACCGTTTAGAACTCTTACATAATAGCGAAAATAACAAGTTGGAATACAAGTGGTTCTCACAACTCAAACAGCTTCTTTTGAACCTGGAAATTCTAGAGATTTGGAACCGAGTCACGAGTAAACAATACATACAAAATATCATTGAAACAGCAAAAAATAATGTAAGAGATAGGGATATTAAGAAACTTGACACCACTAGATACAACTAATTTTACAAACATATTAAAAGTGATTCATCCATGGAACCATATTTAAATATGAAAATTCCAATCGCTAGGACTCGCATAATAGTAACTTTAAGACTATCCTGCAAAACATTTATCACCTTTCATGTAAATCGTACCAAATAACACTGGAACTCGAGCTCTATATGTAAGATTTGAAACTCTGATAAAGAAGATCTCCAACACTACCTAATTGAATGTCCAACTTTAGAACCATATAGGAAACATTATCTAAACGCATATTTCCCTTCCGACACCAACGAGTCACCACTCCATCTCCTACTAGTTGACCTTGATGAAATTAAAATGAATAATATATTTAACTAGGTTGCAACAAGTTTGAGCCTAAGAAGTTTTTGCCTCGAAAAATAAATTTGTTAATCTTATAATAAATTAATTATAATGAAGATAGTATATTATGTAATGTAAATAAGTAAAGTTACCATTTTCCAATATTTATGTATGATTTTGAATGAGAATATTATTTCTTAAAACAAAAACGAATAAATAAAAAATAAAAATAAAATAAAACTGAAAAACTGGATCGAGTATGGACTAAGGACGCAATATATAGAATAATACAGACAATGAGAAATACGGAAAATACGGTGTGCAAGAATAAATGCGGGCTATAAAGAGAGGAGAGAAAGATGAAACTGAATTAACAAGATTATTATATAGATATGGATTTTACTAGAATTGGGTACAAAAAATTATGATTATACTTAACTTTTCAAGCTAGATGCAAACAAAAAAATGTCCAGAAAAGATAGAAAGTCAAGGACACGTATTCTACTACTGCAGACCAGTAGAAATTAAAATCTACTCTGAGAAAAAGTAAAGGATATCTCAATTGTACGAGACGTTTGAAATCTAGTAGAATTTAAAGTTATAAAATAAAGGCCCGCGCTGTGAAATGCAGAAAATATTTGTAGACAATGTGGAAGTATAGAAAAATTTATAAAAAACGAAGAGAAGAAATAGTTACATACTAGATAATCTAGTATCGCAAGAAAAACGAATTTAATAGAACGAGATGGGAATAAATTTAAATTAAAATTAATTATAAATTTATAAAAGTATTTCGATTCTATGCTACTTGATATGAATATTTACTAATATACTCGTACATCTAAAAATATTTAGATAAAATCTTATCATTTATAAAAATAAAATTTCATCCTTTTGTTGAATACTAAAAGCTTCGTAATTTTTTGTGCACTCGGAAATGTTTTAACAACTTTTTAGAAAGATTTTTTTTAATAATTGAATTAACTCTCAATTTTGTTACTATTCTTTACAAAAATCTAACTGACCACTAAATATTTAAATATAATTTAGCTTCATTAAAATATTTCATCAGAGCTTTATATAACATTAATTGAAAGCAAACCGTTTATGTACAATAATTTTAGATTTCCTTCTTTGATCATGTTGGACATTGTCCGCATTTCTCTTATTTAAATCAAATTTATGTGTATAGAATTAAAATTACCATGACAACGTGCAATAATTGTATAACAATAGAACAGTTTCAATTTGCAATCATGGTAACATAAATTTAGTAATTTATAAAATGTCAAATCAATCATATTATAATAAAAACAATAAACATCCTACCTTTTATTCTAGCATTGTCATGTCCTGTTCGGATCTTAAGTACCTTGTATCGAATCTACCGTCCAGCTAAGTGTGCACTCTTAAAAATGCCAATACACCACACGGCGGCCAGGGACCACAGTAAATGTCCATCGTGACCATACAGCTGCAGGAGCTACCGCCTTGGTTGCGTAGTTGTTCGTGTTTGTAGCACGGATTAAAGACTCTAACTCTAGATGTACTAGGGCTATTCCATATGGAATCGAATATCTTCGGTAGTTGAGGTCATGGCCTTTCAAGGGCCTTTGTACCGCTGATGTGATCATTGAATTTTTAAAAAAATATAAATACATTATAAAATTCATTTAATAAAATGCCAGATTTGTGTTTTGGTTAACACGTGCAAAATTTTTAGTCATATTTCCATGGCTACAGTTAACAATGAAAATTTAAACAATTTAAAATTAATCAATAAGTAAATTAACAATTTAGCGATATTAATTGTTAATATTTCAATTAAAGGCAAAATTTAATTTGAACGACCTGTTATCTGAATGTAAGTTATTTTGTACTCTAATTATGAATATTAATGACATCTGCGAGAAAGCAGATTGGGACACCCAGCAATGGGTAATATGTTGTGCTGATATATTTATTTATTATGAATACATTTAATTATGCCACCTTCTGATTTAATAATATTTATAAGTTCATGTATATAATCTAAGTATCTTTATAATTTATTTCTAATTAAATGTATCCACATGACCACATGTCCACTATAATCAAGTAATATAATAAAATTTTAAATAAATAGATCACTTACCATAAATAAATGCGTGACAGTTTCTAATTTTCATACAACAGCTATAAATGATCTGAAGTTATTGTCACACGGCCACTAACATTGACTGCATGTTCTGTCCATGTACACTAGCCCCAAAATAAAATTATGTGTATTACTATAGCAATGTGAAATAATTAAATACAACAATCAAAATGTAACACTGTGTGACATTATTGTACAATATTGTTAGAGTATACTTATTAATTTCTATTTACGATTTACCATACAAAGTGAAAATAGGCCCATAAACCAATTTTTTATGAAACTTTGTTCAAAGATTGGAAATTCCGTATATTAAGCAAGATATGATTTTTTTAAATTGAGAGTAGTTTAGACCTCGTGTGTCGCAGGCCAGTGACATTGTAACAATATTTATTCAGCAATCTTTCTCAGCAATGGTAATGAAAAATGGGTGGTCTGTTTTTATATAAATTTGTAAATATAATATATCATGACGGCATATTACCCATTGATGGGTGTTCCAATCTGTTTAAAAATAAATTTGTTATATTTCGATTATAGTTTATTAGAAAACCATGTATGAACGTGCATATTCAAACAATTTTGCAAATTATGTATATAATATGAGTAATTCAAAATTCATTTAAAAATAAATACTAATACTAATAAGAAATATTCAAAATTTAAGATCATAATAAATGTACCCTATTATTACTATCTGAACTAGCATTATGTGTATGTTTGAAAAATATAAATTAATCAATTACTTACCTAATAGATGAAACAGCTAGGAGTGATGCAGAGAATATTTTATAGATTCTTACTTGAACAGTACTTTTCACTGCGTTTTCCCGCCATGTACACTTTTGAAAATATACTTGTATTACTATAACAACGCAAAATAATGAAATACTACAATAAACGTAACTTACTGTTGAATTACATTATTATGAAATAGTTTCCTAATCAGAGTTTAAATTCGGACAAAGTTAACAAAAATTATTGCATATAGTGCACTCTCGAAGCCGGGAGACGTCTGGTAACGTACTCTATTGTACATTATAAAATTTACGGTAGTACGTTAAGAAAATTAGAATAATTAGCAATGGAAATATTGCACACGCGCAATGACTGCCTGATCTTTATTAATATGGAATTATGTTTATATGTACATTAAACTGATTTCATGCACATACGAGTAAACACATAATGACGACGGTGAAGTTGGCAGACAATTCGTAGCAGACGATTCAAAATTTCAGCCAGTGTGTGGCAGCGTTACGCTGTGTTAGACCATGGCCCACTGTATAGGCGTCAAAATATTATTTCGTGATAAATATCAAATTTATGCGCTATACACGTACAGAATAACAAAATTCTGACAGTAGATGTTCAGATTAGTAACATACTGTAAAAATAATAATAATAATAATTCAACGGGTATCCTTCAGGACAAGAAGGACAAATTAAAAATAATATCATAGGACCACTTATAAATGAATTGTTGTTTATAACTTTGTTAATATTAAGCCCAAGTACTTCAAATTTCATGCATTTTTATTTATAATGGTATTAATAATTTGCGATGACCAAATTCCAGGATAAATTGAATATCATTTAATGAGGTGACTTTGGTATAAATAATTGTTTATAACTTTGTTGCTAGCATAGAGAGGTAGTTCAAATTTACAGGGAACATTGTTTATAACAATATTAATAATTTGGGATGACCAAATTTCACAGACATCCTTCAGGACAATAAGGATAAATTAAATATCATTTAATGAGGTGACTTTGGTATAAATAATTGTTTATAACTTTGTTGCTAGCTTAGGGAGGTAGTTCAAATTTACAGGGAACATTGTTTATAACAATATTAATAATTTGGGATGACCAAATTTCGCAGACATCCTTCAGGACAATAAGGATTTTAATGAGGTGACTTTGGTATAAATAATAGTTTATAATATTGTTGATAGCGTAAGGAGGTAGTTCAAATTTATAGGGAACATTGTTTATAACAATATTAATAATTTGCGATGACCAAATTTTACAGACATCCTTCAGGACAATAAGGATAAATTAAATATCATTTATTGAGGTGACTTTGGTATAAATAATTGTTTATAACTTTGTTGCTAGCATAGGGAGGTAGTTCAAATTTACAGGGAACATTGTTTATAACAATATTAATAATTTGCATTGACTATATTCCACAGACATCCTTCAGGACGATAAGGATAAATTAAAAATCATTTATTGAGGTGACTTCGGTATAAATAATTGTTTATAACTTTGTTACTAGCATAGAAAAGTAGTTCAAATTTACAGAGAATATTGTTTATAATAATACTAATATTTTGCAATGATCATAGTTTACTGACATCCTTCAGGACGATAAGGATAAATTAAAAATCATTTATTGAGGTGACTTCGGTATAAATAATTGTTTATAACTTTGTTAATAGCATAGTTAAGTGATTCAAATTTACAGGGAATATTGTTTATAATAATACTAATAATTTGCAATGATCATATTTTACAGACATCCTTCAGGACAATAAGGATAAATTAAAAATCATTTACTGAGGTGACTTCGTTATAAATAATTGTTTATAACTTTGTTAATAGCATAAAGCAGTGGTTCAAATTTACAGGGAATATTGCTTATAACAATATTAATAATTTGCAATGATCATATTCCACAGACATCCTTCAGGACAATAAGGATAAATTAAAAATCATTTACTGAGGTGACTTCGGTATAAATAATTGTTTATAGCTTTGTTAATAGCAAAAAGAAGTAGTTCAAAATTACGGGGAATATTGCTTATAACAATATTAATAATTTGCAATGATCATTTTCCACAGACATCCTTCAGGACAATAAGGATAAATTAAAATACATTTACTGAGATGAGTTCGGTATAAATAATTGTTTATAACTTTGTTAATCGCATAGTGAAGTGATTCAAATTTACACGGAATATTGTTTATAATAATACTAAACATTTGCAATGATCATATTTAACAGACATCCTTCAGGACAATAAGGATAAATTAAAAATCATTTACTGAGGTAACTTCGTTATAAATAATTGTTTATAACTTTGTTAATAGCATAAATCAGTGGTTCAAATTTACAGGGAATATTGCTTATAACAATATTAATAATTTGCAATGATCATATTCCACAGACATCCTTCAGGACAATAAGAATAAATTAAAAATCATTTACTGAGGTGACTTCGGTATAAATAATTGTTTATAGCTTTGCTAATAGCAAAAAGAAGTGGTTCAAATTTACGGGGAATATTGCTTATAACAATATTAATAATTTGCAATGATCATATTCCACAGATATCCTATCAACAATATTATAAACAATTATTTATACCAAAGTCACCTCATTAAATGATATTTAATTTATCCTTGTTGTCCTGAAGGATGTCTGAGAATTTTGGTCATCCCAAATTATTAATATTGTTATAAAAAATGTTCCCTGTAAATTTGAACTACCTCCCTATGCTAGCAACAATATTATAAACAATTATTTATACCAAAGTCACCTCATTAAATGATATTTAATTTATCCTTGTTGTCCTGAAAGATGTCTGTAAATTTTGGTCATCCCAAATTATTAATATTGTTATAAACAATGTTTCCTGTAAATTTGAACTACCTCCCTACGCTATCAACAATATTATAAACAATTATTTATACCAAAGTCACCTTATTAAATGATATTTAATTTATCCTTGTTGTCCTGAAGGATGTCTGTGAAATTTGGTCATCCCAAATTATTAATATTGTTATAAACAATGTTTTCTGTAAATATGAACTACCTCCCTACGCTATCAACAATATTATAAACAATTATTTATACCAAAGTCACCTCATTAAATGATATTTAATTTATCCTTGTTGTCCTGAAGGATGTCTGTGAATTTTGGTCATCCCAAATTATTAATATTGTTATATACAATGTTCCCTGTAAATTTGAACTACCTCCCTATGCTAGCAACAATATTATAAACAATTATTTATACCAAAGTCACCTCATTAAATGATATTTAATTTATCCTTGTTGTCCTGAAGGATGTCCGTGAAATTTGGTCATCCCAAATTATTAATATTGTTATAAACAATGTTTCCTGTAAATTTGAACTACCTCCCTATGCTATCAACAATATTATAAACAATTATTTATACCAAAGTCACCTAATTAAATGATATTTAATTTATCCTTATTGTCCTGAAGGATGTCTGCAAAATTTGGTCATCCCAAATTATTAATATTGTTATAGACAATGTTCCCTGTAAATTTGAACTACCTCCCTACGCTATCAACAATGTTATAAACAATTATTTATACCAAAGTCACCTCATTAAATGATATTTAATTTATCCTTATTGTCCTGAAGGATGTCTGTGAAATTTGGTCATCCCAAATTATTAACATTGTTATAAACAATGTTCCCTGTAAATTTGAACTACCTCCCTATGCTAGCAACAATATTATAAACATTTATTTATACCAAAGTCACCTAATTAAATGATATTTAATTTATCCTTATTGTCCTGAAGGATGTCTGCGAAATTTGGTCATCCCAAATTATTAATATTGTTATAAACAATGTTCCCTGTAAATTTGAACTACCTCCCTATGCTAGCAACAATGTTATAAACAATTATTTATACCAAAGTCACCTCATTAAAGGATATTTAATTTATCCTTGTTGTCCTGAAGGATGTCTGTGAAATTTGGTCATCCCAAATTATTAATATTGTTATAAACAATGTTCCCTGTAAATTTGAACTACCTCCCTATGCTAGCAACAAAGTTATAAACAATTATTTATGCCAAAGTCACCTCATCAAATGATATTTAATTTATTCTTGTTGTCCTGAAAGATGTCTGTGAAATTTGGTCGTCCTAAATTATTAATATTGTTCTAAACAATGTTCCCTGCAAATTTGAACTACCTCCCTATGCTAGCAACAAAGTTATAAACAATTATTTATACCAAAGTCACCTCATTAAATGATATTTAACTTATCCATATTGTCCTGAAGGATGTCTGTGAAATTTGGTCATCCCAAATTATTAACATTGTTATAAACAATGTTCCCTGTAAATTTGAACTACCTCCCTATGCTAGCAACAATATTATAAACAATTATTCATACCAAAGTCACCTTATTAAATGATATTTAATTTATCCTTATTCTCCTGAAAGATGTCTGCGTAATTTGGTCATCCCAAATTATTAATATTGTTATAAACAATGTTCCCTGTAAATTTGAACTACCTCCCTATGCTAGCAACAATGTTATAAACAATTATTTATACCAAAGTCACCTCATTAAATGATATTTAATTTATCCTTGTTGTCCTGAAGGATGTCTGTGAAATTTGGTCATCCCAAATTATTAATATTGTTATAAACAATGTTCCCTGTAAATTTGAACTACCTCCCTATGCTAGCAACAAAGTTATAAACAATTATTTATACCAAAGTCACCTCATTAAATGATATTCAATTTATCCTGGAATTTGGTCATCGCAAATTATTAATACTATTATAAATAAAATATGCATGAAATTTGAAGTACTTGGGCTTAATATTAACAAAGTTATAAACAACAATTCATTTATAAGTGGTCCTATGATATTATTTTTAATTTGTCCTTCTTGTCCTGAAGGATACCCGTTGAATTATTATTATTATTATTTTTACAGTATGTTACTAATCTGAACATCTACTGTCAGAATTTTATAATTCTGTACGTGTATAGCGCATAAATTTGATATTTATCACGAAATAATGTTTTAACGCCTATACAGTGGGCCATGGTCTAACACAGCGTAACGCTGCCACACACTGGCTGAAATTTTGAATCGTCTGCTACGAATCGTCTGCCAACTTCACCGTCGTCACATAATGACTTAAGTTAAGATACATTTGTGTCAGATTGTTTTAATATTTCCTATTCTTATTCTATATTTCTTGTATTACTATAGCAATTGTGATTGTGGAGACATGCCAAACTGCCACCAACGCATCTACCATACCACTAATACCGAGACGTAATCACTGATGAAGTGATGCAACTCATTATACTTATAAATATATATTTTTTTGTGTAAATTCAGGGAGTTAAGGCCCGTCCACATATGCTTTAGCACGGTAATATAACAATGTTTTGTAACATATTACAGAAATTTCAACAAAATATTGTGTTTATAGCAATGTTTTGTTATCGCTTTGGGAACGGTAAAGATCAAAGAATGTTATAACACGTCCACATTTAAAAACAATGTTTAATAACATTTTGCTAAGCTGTAATACGTACTTGAACTCGCCCATGGAGGAGGATTAAATAATTTGAATTGTTTATTTATTTTTTCTACTTTTATTTGAAATAATTATACAAGACATCTTCATATTAATGGGATTGTCTACACCTTTCCATATGAACGAAAAGAGACTACATTTTTACTAATTAGGCGAAATCTGTTAGGAATTTGTTACTTATTTTTAACATATTTATAAAACTTGATATTGTGTCTGTAACTTTTTATTTTTGCAATATCATTGTTCGTATACCCATGTTAAAGCTCTAAAATTGTTGATTTTTGGTTAATTTTGAAGCTAATTTTTTGAATAAAGATAAATATTTTAAAATTTTAAAAAGTTACGTACCTAATTTCATGTTTTCTAAGAGCAAGGGTTTTTTATTAATAAAAACCTGAGCCGTGTTTTGTGTATTTTGAACGCTAAAATATAAATAAAAACATACAGACATAATATTAGTTTTTTTTAATAATAGATTTTGCATAATTAACAAAAATTTAGAGCATCTTTTCGTTCATTTGGACAAGCGTCGACGATCCCCATAAAGGCCAACGCGCACTTGAGTGACCGAAGCGAAGCGCGGTGAAGAGAAGTTTTATCATTCAATGTATTATTATATGTATACGCGTACTTTGGAGCAGCGAAGAGCAGAACAACGAGGCGATTATACACAGAAGAATACATTGAATGAAAAAAATTCTCTTCGGCGCGCTTCGCTCAAAGCAGATATGAACGTCGTAGAGTTGTACAACAATGTTCAAAAACCTTCGTGGATGGGCCTTTAAAGGTCGTCACGCACTTGAGCGAAGCGAAGAGATGTTTTTTTATTCAATGTATTCTCATATGTATAGTCGCCTCGATATTTTCTTTAATCGATAAAGTAACGTGTTTTCTTTTGGAAGTCATCTTAGCTTTAAATTGCAGTGCAAACTCAACACAGTAACAGACAAAGGTCTAATGAACAATGAACAGTAAACAGAGAATATAAACTCAACGGATTCCCTCATTTAGGTAGCAAAATAAGAGAATATGAAATCAAGGGATTCTCTCATGTAGGTAGCAGAATAAAAGAATATTAAATCAAGTGATTCCCTCATTTAGGTAGCAGAATAAGAGAATATCAAATCAAGGGATTCCCTCATTTAGGTAGCAGAATACATAAATCTACGGGATTCTCTCATTTAAGTAACAGAGAACGAAACCAAGTGATTCCCTCATTTAGGAAGCAGGAATCACTATGCTGTTCGGATTAACGAGGTGTTGTTCGGATTATGGCTCCGAGTTGTCGCTATTCGGATTACTAGAAGTTCGGATTAGAGCATGTTCGGATAGAAAAAACCGTAAAGAATAAATTTGTAATAAAAAGTAGTTTAACAAAAAATTAATAAATTAGCGCGCACCTAAATGTATTTTAATCCAACGTAATGGTTATTTTAAATATATAATATGCGTACTTATGTATGTCATTCGTTATTACCTCCCGCTACCCTTGTTAAGGGAGGTATATATATTTTGGTAAATGAGCATGTTTTAAGGTCTCTAGAATCCAATTTTAACATTTTCACGATGATGTCTGTGTGGATAACCGGAAATGGCACTTTACTAGAAGCTCAAAATAGTTTTTCTTCAAAAAGTACCTTTAAATGTTATTTTTTCGAGATTAATGTTATTATAAAAATTAAAGATTATTAAATTTTCTATAGATTTGCATTAATACGCTTTCTATATATTTTACGGATAAATTTATAAAATTATTTATAAATTAAATCCCAGATCCTACGCTTTAAACAAACAAAACGCGGTTATTCAAATGTATGTAACTGACAGAAAAATGTCACTATCAAAGAACTAATCATTTCAAAATAATATTAGTAACGTTTTAAAAAAGAAAAAGCAAATAGAACAATAGTAATGGAATTCAATACAGTTTCCAGAATAAGTAAATATGTAGGTATGTATTTAGATTAATAAAAATTAACGACTCGCAAAAATATTTAAGCTAATTCTCATTTTTTGATTTGTGAATTCTATTCTATCCCGGTATTTAAAATGTAATCCTCATTTTATTATAGTTCCGGTTGCTCAATGGTTAGCGCAACGCCTCATGTCATGAGTGTTCTCGGGGCTCTGGGTTCGAATCCTACTAAGGCATGGATGTGTGTGAATGTGAAAGGTAGTAACTTGGATTAGATTAGACTATATTTTAAGATATAAACTGTCAAAATTAGAGTAAAATTCGCTAATCCAAAAATATGGATTGACTTAATCTTTTTGTGACTCGGGCTGTAATGGCGGGAGGTATTTTGTTGACCACACCAGATTTTTAGTTTTATTATTATCATTTTCATATTATGTTCTGTTATATTATTTTCATTTGTTAGCTCCAGATATAAAGATTTATTAATGTTATTATTATTTCTATTATTTAAACTACAATAAATAATTTAAAATAAAACTTGAGTTTATTCGTATATTTAGGCCATTTATAATTCGTTTTTTTATTTAAATTGTTTAGTTATGTTCATAAAATAGTTGTTATAAAATATATTTATTTTTATTATTTAATAGTTATTTACGAGTTATATATCTTTATAAATCACATTTTACAATCCTATTTAATTAAAATTACATATATTTCCTATGCGATAAAGAATTTTATGTTCTATAATATTGTTTATGTACATTTTTTTATATCTGCCACAGTATTTGCAAAATTTTTAAAAAAGTTAACAAGTATCTGCAGACCTTGTTATTTTACACACTTCCTACGGCTGAACGACCGAACATAAATATTTTCTGTTAATGCATTTTGATAACGAATTTTATGTTTTATAATATTGTTACATTTTTTCATATCTACCGCAGTATTTTGAAAAAACTGTGTATCTCCCATTAAACTCTGTAGTACAGTTGAGCCACTAGTGTAAGTTCACTACTGAATTGAGGATAACGTTCCAGGCTCGTAAGAATATCGGAGGCTCGGATTTGACTAGTGAAAGATGGGTATATTACTCGCGAATGATTACAATACTCGCCTACAGCTCGTATTCCTAACTTCATCCTCGTATAATCTTACGTTCATTAGATAATATACTATTATTTGTAGCTATATAGAAAGACGTATACAAAACAAAATGTTTTAGAGCTGAGTAAGATAAAAATATGAATAAAAATGAACAAAATAACTTGAAAACAAATATTAGATAATATATTTAACTGATGATTTAATTTATTTCATTGTCAACATCATTGTTTTCATCTTACTAATTTAATTATTATTGCATTTCTGCCGTTTGAAACGTGTGGTAATTGATAAATTATACACCATTGGAAAGCTTTTCAATGTTGTAACTTTCCACTATGGCGTCCATATAAAAACTTTGTGATCTGAACTCAAAAACCATTAATAATAAAAAATTGTGCATGATCGTTCGGAAAACCATAAAAAGTACCCTAAAAAATGCTAACCAAAATCTAATATTATATAATACTTAGAAGTTATTTGCAAAAAAAAACAGCAAAATTGATAGTTTTGCTTATATCTACTGACCTAAGATTATTTTTCGGATAAACAAAAAACCGTGTGTGTGTGTGTGTGTGTGTGTGTGTGTGTGTGTGTGTGTGTGTGTGTGTGTGTGTGTGTGTGTGTGTGTGTGTGTGTGTGTGTGTGTGTGTGTGTGTGTGTGTGTGTGTGTGTGTGTGTGTGTGTGTGTGTGTGTGTGTGTGTGTGTGTGTGTGTGTGTGTGTGTGTGTGTGTGTGTGTGTGTGTGTGTGTGTGTGTGTGTGTGTGTGTGTGTGTGTGTGTGTGTGTGTGTGTGTGTGTGTGTGTGTGTGTGTGTGTGTGTGTGTGTGTGTGTGTGTGTGTGTGTGTGTGTAACAAAATTTTCATCTACGATAACTCTAATACTACAATTCCAAAAATTGTAATTCTTTCGTATTTGTCTTCGTTACATCAATATGAAGAGCTGATTAGATTTTGGTTATAATTGGTAAACCGGAAGTACCCACATTGGTAGATTTTAACAGTTTTTCTTGAAAAAACGATGTTAAATATAATTTTTTCACATTTAATGTTATTATTATAAATATATATATATATATATGTTAGGATATGACTGTTATAATTGCTAATAACTGTACATTAATTACTGTAGCACAGGCAAATGCCAACGTAACTACATCGTTACATCATAGATCACGGCTGGCCGCCAATAAAGGAAGAATTAGTAGTCAGTTGAGTTGTAAACCTTCAGAGAAACGGTTCAATATAATAATTTAAAAGGGAACAGTTGTTTGATTTGTTATAATCCTCACCTTTACTAACATTATTCCTAACATATATATATATATATATATATATATATATATATATATATATATATATATATATATATATATATATATATATAACATTGTATTCTCTATACGATTTGACTGCATTTTATACTTCATATTAAGTGGATATAGAGTTATAAAATTATAAAGAAATTAAATTTCATAAATTAGCTAGCTATGCTAGAAACAGCTACTACATTAAGAAAATTCTGATTGAAAGATGTCAGTGTCAAGTGTAATTGACATATTCGTATTGTATTTGTGTTATAATTTTATCTAAATGTAGGATATTTCTGCTCAAAACTTTCTGTATGGAATTTGTATAAAATTCATACTATTGTTGAAAGGTAACGTACATACAAGAAATTTAGAATCTTTTGCAAAGAACTTTCTGTATGGATTTTATAGAAAATACACACGCATTTACGAAAATTCTACCGGTAGATACCGCATCTATCGACTGTGTTCGAAAACACGAGTGATAAAAAGATACCGTGTTAGAAAATTGTACAAATCTACCAAATTCATCTACCGGATTCATGAAGAATCTAATCTCAAAAAGAAGGTAGTGATGCAAAGCGAATCGTGCGCGTTAAAAGTTTGTTAACTATATCAAATTTCTAACCTGTTTCAAATTTTTTTTTTTTTATAGGTTATGGATCTACCCTGTTTACGACTAGCGTTCTTAAAATATCGATTCCAGTAGCTATAACCTGATAAACAGCTGTTTACCGGTAACAGTTCACCGCTAGAATTTTCGTAAATGCCTCATATAACTGATGGAAGGTAATTTGCTGGCACATCAGATTTTTTAATTTGTAACAAAGTTTTTGATTTGATTCTACTATGAAAATGTTTATGAAGGTACAAAACATTCAACTTAAAAAAGTGTTTGCACTTATTTTTTATTTTATTTTAGTAGTTATTAATACCAAGTAATTACAAGTGCAATTTTATTTTCCGATTTGTATAGTGAATAGACAAATTTTCTATACACGATGTCTCTATAGGCTTGTTCACTATTGCTAACTTTTTTATTTGAAGAGATATGAGAATGGCTAAATCTGCCATTTCATATTACAAACTTGGTCATATCGACCAAAAAATTGTATCAGCGGATCCCAAAATATGGGACAAAATATATATATATATATATATATATATATATATATATATATATATATATATATATATATATATTTTAAATTGAACCATACATTTTTACCTCCCGTCATACCATAGTTAAGGGAGGTAATGTAATTGTATCAAAAATTCGATGGTGAGTTTTCAGTAAATAAGCACGAATTAGGGTCCCCAACACGTTTTTACTATTTTTACGATGACGTCTGTGAGTGTGTGTGTGTGTGTGTGTGTGTGTGTGTGTGTGTGTGTGCGTGTGCGTGCGTGCGTGCGTGCGCTTGCGCGTGCGTGTGTGTGTGTGCGTGCGTTTGCGCGTGCGCGTGCGCGTGCGTGTGCGTGTGCGTGTGCGTGTGCGTGTGTGTGTGTGTGTGTGTGTGTGTGGTTCCTGTTTACGTTCTAACTCAAATACTATAATAATTATAATAATTTATTCTTGTCAGTATTTACATACATTCAAAGTTGTAACAAAACATAGATAAGTACATTAATAGTTATTTGTGTATCAAGAGCGTAAAGTGAATCTTTATTGCTCGTGCTCGTAAATTGAAGCGCGAGCATAGCGAACGCTACAATCGAGCTAGAGCAATAAAGGTACTTTACGCTAGAGATGCACACATAATTTTTTCTACGACTTTACTAACGAAATAAAAAAAATAATAATACCTATTTAGTAAGTTCAATTCAATCTTAATCAATTTCCTGTTTTGTGTTGCTGTAAATAAATAATTCTGATGCCAACAATTATTGTTTTATGAAAAGTTTTCACACATACATCAAACATGTGCTCAAAAATCTCCGAAAATAGTGAAGATACTGATTTTTCTTGCACTCCTCCAGATATATTCGAAACGGCGCAAAATTCTTCCTTGAGTTATTACCTGCAAAACCAAGAGCATTATACGAAAAGAATTATAACCTCTTCATTGAATGGTGTAAGTTAAAAAAATCAAGAATTACAGTGAAAATGTTTTACTAGCTTACTTTTTAGAAAAATCTAATGTAATGAAATCGTCTTCTTTTTGGTCCATTTATTCCATGCTAAAATCAACACTAGCAGTTAAGAACGATATTGATATCAGCAAATTTAAGAAACTAACTGCTTTTTTGAAACAAAAATCAGTTGGTTATAGACCAAAAAAATCTAAATTGTTAACAAGAGATGAAATAAATAAAATCCTGACTGAAGCCCCAGACGATCATTTCCTTATGATGAAAGTTGCTCTTATATTGGGTGTTGCTGGAGCATGCCGACGCGACGAATTAGTTAGGATGACTGTAGATGATATTGAGGATAATGGGTCAATTTTAATTGGGAAGAGTCCAGACTCAAAAACTAATGTGCAGCGAACATTTATTTTTGATGATCATAATCTTTTGTCAATGTACAGAAGATATGTTGCTCTTCGACCCTCTAACATATCATCTCGGCGATTATTCATAAATTATAAGCCTGGCAAATGTACCGCACAAGTTGTTGGAATGAGCACTATAGGAAAAATTCCATTTAACATTGCACAATATCTGAATATACCTGATTCGAAATCATTTACAGGCCATTGTTTCCGCAGATCCTCTGCTACATTACTAGCTAATTCCGGAGGACATTATGACTCTAAAACGTCATGATGGCTGGCGTTCATCAGCTGTTGCAGAAGGTTATGTTGATGAAAGTTTGAAAAATAAAATTGATACAGCGCATAAAATTTTAACGAACAAGGAGAATCAAACTTCTGCCACTGCCACACTAACTGAATATTCTAGTGAGAATGTCACAGTCACAGAATCTAATTTATCCTCGTCAGCTGTTTCAAGCTCTGGAATAAATATACAAAACTGCCAAAACTGCACATTCAATTTTAGCATTGTCGGTGAATGATTAAATCCACTAAGTTTGTTAATTATGAAATATATTTATAGTTGTATTTAAATGTACTTTCACCAACAGAATAAAGTTGTAACTTAATTAAATAAATAAGTTGGTAGCGTAGCTAACTTCATATTGTTTGTAGCACATTTGTAGTCTAAACCTGAACCTAAGGTATATTTTAGATTTTGTAAGTATTGTTTTAATAAATTAAAATTTCAACAATAATATGTATTTATCTAAGCGAGTAAATTACGTACTTTACCGCGCGTTGCTATGGGAGACGCGCCGTAAAGTATTTTTTGCTCGTTCCTTTACGATGACAAAAGAGAGCATAAATATTAACTTTTCATGGTAGTCATAGAAAAAATATATTAATTAAAGAATATTGCAAATAGATGAATGAAGTTACATCTTATGCGTCATAAATTCGTCCAAACTGTAGAATGCATTTTCTATTAGTAAAGACTTTAAGGTTATTATAAATTTGCAACTACTTTCTTGATTTTTCATATCTTCCGGTAGTACATCATACAGGCGTACTTTCCAGTAGTCGATACTTTGTTGAATTCGGATCGTTTTATGAGCTGGAACAGAGAATTCATTTTTCTTACGGGTGTTGTAGGAATGAAAATGTGAGTTGGTAATGTATTTTGCCTATTGAAGTGAATATATTTTACAGCTGTAAAAATGTAAACAGAAGGGATCGTTAGGATTTGTTCTGTTTTAAAATGTTCTCTGTAACTTTCTCTACTTGGTAGTGAACAAAGAGCACGTAGTGCTTTCTTCTGTAGGATGAAAACTCTCTCCGCCTCTGTTGACGTTCCTCATATGAGTATTTCATAGGATGCTATACTGTGGAAATATGCATGGTAAGTAGTGATGTGCCACCAAAAAAATCCCGCTGGCAATTTATATTTTCCTCGGGAATATTCCCGGAAATTCCTACATCCACGATTTTCGGGAAAAAATTTGGTTACTATTTTTCCCGGATTTTTTTTTAAATATCCAGTGAATATAATTTTTGCAAATTTTCCATAAATTTTCAAAGATTTTGACCTTGATATTTGGTGCAAGTTGTTATAAAAAATTATTAAATATGTATCATTCTTCATTTAATTTTTTTGAGTAATTTAATTTTCCTTCAAAATAAATTGTTGTTCTGGTTAATTTTTTTCAAGTAAAGATAAGTACTTGTGAAATTTAGTACGATGGTTTTGAATTACTCAGGTTTTATGAAAGAATGAAAAAATATTGAATATTTAAAATATGGGGGAGTATATTTATTAGTTCTTACAGAGTCGCTCTACACGAATGTATGATCGATAGTGCTCAAATATATTGATGCGAGTATAATTATATATATATATATATATATATATATATATATATATATATATATATATATATATATATATATATATCATATTTTCACTGTAAAATAAAACTAAATAAACCTACAGTTACAATTTTTAATCATATTTGAAGTTTCTTGGGAAATTTTCCGAAGAATATTTTTTAGAAATTCCTCGGATAATTTATGAAAAAAATAATCCGGAAAAATTTCTGGGAATTTTCCCGTATCGTTAAATTTCGGGAATTGACCCATTTCTAATGCTAAGCTACTTTTTCTGTAGTGTGGGTTGCTGTTTTTTCGAGCAATCTTATTGCAGAAGACAGTTTTTTACCCATTTCGTTAATGTGTGTTGACCAGTTTAAATTTTTTGTGAACGTTAGGCCTAGAAATTTCACAGGTTGACTGTTTTCTTCGTTCTTAGTCCTAAAACTTACTTTTTGTGAAAATTCAGAAAATTTTGAAACCTTGTATTTCTACCTTATTCTAATATGGAAAGAGGCCATTAGATTTGGGTGTAAATCATAACCGGAAAACTTAAAGCTCAAAATAGTTTTTTTTCCGAAAAATACCTTTAAATGTTATTTTTTCGCGATTTAAGTTATTATAAAAATTAAAGATTATTACATTTTCTACAGATTTGCATTAATACTTTTTCTATATATTTTATGCATAAATTTATAAAAATTATCTGTAATTTAAATCCCGGAGCATATGCTTTTAAAAAAAGAACACAATTCCTTGATTACACACGTTACATAGTTTATATCTCATAAGAATGCAACTGACAGATAAATGTCACTGTCAAAGAACTAATCATTTCAAATTAATAATAGTAACGTTTTTAAAAAATAGTATATTGAACCATAGTTATAAGGAATGGTACTTTATACAGTTTTCAGCATAAAGAAATATGTAATGTGTGTATTCGAATTTATAAAAAATAAATGGCGGAAGGTATTGTGTTGATCAGATCAGATATTTTACTTATTTAATTCAAAAACAATATACCTACGCACAAATGAAATCAAAAAGAAACACTAAATGAATATAGGTAATTAATAAAATTTCTAGAGAATTTGAGCCGTTCGAGATAGACGCAATTTCATAAACAATTCTTTACTTTCCCAGAATACTATTGATTCTTGTCTGCAAATGATATCCTTTCACGTAAGTTAATTTACGACTGGTTAAAAATTTCTAAAAGCCATGACCGAGAATTTGTAATAAACGCGCAACGTATTCTGCGTACCTTCACCACTGTGAATGAAACCAATATTTTTTTAAACCCCTCTACAGGATTAAATCCCAATTACAGAGAGGGAGATCACATACACAAACATTCATGCCTTAGTAAGATTCGAACCCAGGACCCCGACCACACACATGTCCAAGAGTTGTTGCTCTAACTATTGAACCACCGGAACTGACGATATTGAACGTGCTGACCGTTTAATTTATGAAAATCGATGAATAACTGTAAAACCTATTGCTGAATTTCTTTCAATAAGTGTTGGAAATATGGTAACCATAGTTCATAATAAACTGCAGATTTGTCGTCATGTGATTTTTATCTGTTTGGTCCCTTGAATGATGCTGGCTGTGGCGCCCCTAAATTTTGGCGTTCTAGGCAACTGCTTAGTGCGCCTACAGCTCGAGCCGGCCCTGGTTAGTAACTTACAAATCGTTAATCGGTAAAAAATCGTGTTGTACATGATATGAAAGAGATTTTTTTGCTGGACTAAAATTTTCAAACCGCCTTATCGCATCGTTAACAGATCAGAGTTGTGGATGAAAAATTTAAAAAAATGCAGGAAAAACCGCTGACAATTTAATTTTTAAATCATGAATAATTTTATATATATATATATATATATATATATATATATATATATATATATATATATATATATAACATTGACTTCTTCGGAGCCTAATTGCTCTGTTTTACAACCGCCTTATCGCATCGTTAACAGATCAGAGTTGTGGATGAAAAATTTTAAAAAATGCAGGAAACCGCTGACAATTTAATTTTTAAATCATGAATAATTATATATATATATATATATATATATATATATATATATAACATTGACTTCTTCGGAGCCTAATTGCTCTGTTTTACAAGTGTTCAGCTTAACTAAATTATCCGTTTGAATGAAGCAGACAATGTTGCGTTTGAAAAATTGACACTATTCTGGACTTCCATTGTCTTTATTTTAATAAAAAGTAATAATACACAACGTTTCGATTGCTAAAGTATCTGCAATCGTCATCAGGTGAATACTAACAAACTTAGAGACTACTGGAGCTTATATACTAAAGACATGATTAATGAAGCGTACACATTGCAAGTAAGCGAAACACAATTAACAAATGAAAACACTATAGTAGTTTAACTACATTCAAACGTCCAATCAACGACCTCCACACGTTTCCTATGTCCACACTTGGTTGGCTGAAGACTTCCTTGTTGTTGTTGATGACTGCTGCCTCTTTGAATTTTCTTTTGTACCAGTGTTCCTCTTTGTGTATGATCTTCGCCTCAGACCAATTCATTCTATGTTGGTTTTCCCAGGAATGTTGTGCGATGCCGGATCTTGATGTTTCTCCTCTCTGTGTGTGAATTTGGTGTTCTTTCAGTCTGACTTCCAAAGGTCTCCTGGTTTCCCCCACGTATGACTGGCCACACTCACACGGCACTTGGTAGACGCAATTTTTGGAGTCTCGACTGGACTGTGGTCTCGTGTCAGAGATCATACTTCTGATGGTAGTTGATGATCTGAACACTGTATGGATGTTGTAATTTCTTCCTATGCGTTTTATAGTCTCAGATAAGCCTCTGACGTATGGGATGCTGAGTAGCGCTTTCGGTGGTTCTTCTTTTCTTGGTTGCTGGTTTCGGTTGGATTGGTGTTTAAAAATCTGCTCTTCTATGACCTTTTTTGGGTAGCCGTTTTGTATTAGGTCCCTCTTGACGTTTTTGATTTCTTCTTGAAGTCCTTTCTCTGTGTTGCATAACCTGTGAGCTCTGTCGATTAGAGACTTTGCTACTCCTTTCTTCGTTGTTGTGGAGTGATTGGATGCATGATTCAGATATTGGCCGGTATGTGTTGGTTTTCTGTAGACAGCTGTCTCGATCATTCCATTGTTTTTCTTCACGTAGACGTCTAAGAATGGCAGTGAGTTCTCCTTTTCTTTTTCCATGGTGAATTTGATGGATGGCTTGATGTTGTTCAGATGATGAAGGAAGTGATCCAGTTGTCGATCACTGTGGTTCCAAATTATGAAAGTATCGTCCACATACCTGAGCCATATCTTGGGTTTAAATTTCGCTTTCTCTATTGCCTGAGACTCGAACCAATTCATGTAGATGTTGGCGATGACAGGTGATAGAGATGAGCCCATAGGGAGGCCGTCATCCTGAGCGAAGAATCTGCCTTTTTCCTGGAAATATGAGTTCCTGAGACAGCATTCTAGTAGCTTCATTATTCCTTCTACTGGTAGCGTGGTCCTTTCATGTAGGTTTTCGTCTTCTTGGAGCTTCTTTCGAATGATTTCTAGTGCTTCTTCAACAGGAACATTGGTGTATAAACTTTCCACATCGAAGCTGACCAATTGATCTCGCGGTTGCGGACATTAGAACTGCAACCGCGAGATCAATTGGTCAGCTTCGATGTGGAAAGTTTATACACCAATGTTCCTGTTGAAGAAGCACTAGAAATCATTCGAAAGAAGCTCCAAGAAGACGAAAACCTACATGAAAGGACCACGCTACCAGTAGAAGGAATAATGAAGCTACTAGAATGCTGTCTCAGGAACTCATATTTCCAGGAAAAAGGCAGATTCTTCGCTCAGGATGACGGCCTCCCTATGGGCTCATCTCTATCACCTGTCATCGCCAACATCTACATGAATTGGTTCGAGTCTCAGGCAATAGAGAAAGCGAAATTTAAACCCAAGATATGGCTCAGGTATGTGGACGATACTTTCATAATTTGGAACCACAGTGATCGACAACTGGATCACTTCCTTCATCATCTGAACAACATCAAGCCATCCATCAAATTCACCATGGAAAAAGAAAAGGAGAACTCACTGCCATTCTTAGACGTCTACGTGAAGAAAAACAATGGAATGATCGAGACAGCTGTCTACAGAAAACCAACACATACCGGCCAATATCTGAATCATGCATCCAATCACTCCACAACAACGAAGAAAGGAGTAGCAAAGTCTCTAATCGACAGAGCTCACAGGTTATGCAACACAGAGAAAGGACTTCAAGAAGAAATCAAAAACGTCAAGAGGGACCTAATACAAAACGGCTACCCAAAAAAGGTCATAGAAGAGCAGATTTTTAAACACCAATCCAACCGAAACCAGCAACCAAGAAAAGAAGAACCACCGAAAGCGCTACTCAGCATCCCATACGTCAGAGGCTTATCTGAGACTATAAAACGCATAGGAAGAAATTACAACATCCATACAGTGTTCAGATCATCAACTACCATCAGAAGTATGATCTCTGACACGAGACCACAGTCCAGTCGAGACTCCAAAAATTGCGTCTACCAAGTTCCGTGTGAGTGTGGCCAGTCATACGTGGGGGAAACCAGGAGACCTTTGGAAGTCAGACTGAAAGAACACCAAATTCACACACAGAGAGGAGAAACATCAAGATCCGGCATCGCACAACATTCCTGGGAAAACCAACATAGAATGAATTGGTCTGAGGCGAAGATCATACACAAAGAGGAACACTGGTACAAAAGAAAATTCAAAGAGGCAGCAGTCATCAACAACAACAAGGAAGTCTTCAGCCAACCAAGTGTGGACATAGGAAACGTGTGGAGGCCGTTGATTGGACGTTTGAATGTAGTTAAACTACTATAGTGTTTTCATTTGTTAATTGTGTTTCGCTTACTTGCAATGTGTACGCTTCATTAATCATGTCTTTAGTATATAAGCTCCAGTAGTCTCTAAGTTTGTTAGTATTCACCTGATGACGATTGCAGATACTTTAGCAATCGAAACGTTGTGTATTATTACTTTTTATTAAAATAAAGACAATGGAAGTCCAGAATAGTGTCAATTTTTTAACTAAATTACTTGTTTTTTTGTAAGTTCAATTCAAAATTTAAATCTTCAATGAACTTAATTTTTCTGCAAGACGTCATTACAGTTCTAATGACTGTTTGGTTAATAATTTAACCTCACAAAGTAGTAAGTACTTAGTGCGTACATTTAAAAAATTTCAAAATTGTAACATGGTTGTTATTTATAAATTTATAGCTGTCCTGAAGAAGGAATAAAGAAATTCCGAAAGCTTGACATGTAACTTAAAAGAGTATCATTTAACATCTATCCCATCATCCTGACTACCGTACCCGTAAACATTTTCATCTACTTAACTGATCAGTCGTGATCACACCGTACCTTATATTATATATATATATATATATATATATATATATATATATATATATATATATATACCATCATGGCTTATTACCCATTGCTGGGTGTGCCAATCTGCTTTGTACACAGATATAATAATATAATATAATTGAGAAATGAGCCGATTTTTAGATGTTTAAATTTTTTGAGGAATTTCATGTGAGTTTAAGGTGTTTATAACTCACAAATCGTTCATCGGTAAAAATCGTGTTTTACATGAAATGAAAGAGAAACCGCGTTATCGTATCCTTAACAGTATCAGAATTGTGGATGAAAAATTAAAAAATTACAAGAAACCGCTGATAATTTAATTTTCAAATCATCGATAATTTACTTCCTTTGATGCCATGACGAATGTAAGCTGTTATGTCGTAAAATTTAAATATCTTTCATAATTGTTATGAGAAAATGGCCAGAAACATAAATAAGTTGCAATTTTTTACAATTGACGGTAGGTTCCCATGCTATGCATCGCATCAGGATTCGGTCAAAAATGCTTTTGTAAAATAGAAAATTTCTTGAACTAAAAAACCTCTTTAGAATAAAATAAAGTAAACAATAATTAATATATATATATAACTATATATATATATATATATATATATATATATATATATATATATATATATATATATAGTAGATAAAAAATAACTATTTTGCCATGCTTATTGGCGAAGAGATATTTTGAAAAATCCGATTTTGTATGTCATTTTTTCCAGGATTCGGTCAAAAATGCTTTTGTAAAATAGAAAATTTCTTGAACTAAGAAACCTCTTTAGAATAAAATAAAGTAAACAATAATTAATATGTATATATATATATATATATATATAAAACTATATATATATATATATATATATATATATATATATATATATATATATAGTAGATAAAAAATAACTATTTTGCCATGCTTATTGGCGAAGAGATATTTTGAAAAATCCGATTTTGTATGTCATTTTTTCCAGGTTGGCGGTGGTTCCTCAGGAGCCTCAAGGTCAAAAACTTGTATTTTTTATTAAGACCCCTGAATATATAATATATATACAAAAATCTAAAATATCCGACCTTTTGCAGGGTAAATCTACCAAATGACTGGACTATAGGTATAAATACATATTTAATAAATTTTATTTGCAGAGACACGAGATTGGTAACATGAGCAAAATTGTGCCATTTTGTTTATTATATATAATGGCACATTTAGCCATTCTTCAAATAAAAAAGTTACCAATAGTGAACAAGCTTATAGAGACAGCCTGTATAGTATATTCGTCTATTCACTATACAAATCGGAAAATAAAAATACACTTTTAATTACTTAATATTAATAACTACTAAAATAAAACAAAAAGATTATGTACCTTCATAAACATTTTCTTAGTACAATCAAATCAAAAACTTTGTTACACATTAATAGACGGGGAGCCCAGCTATCAAAAGTCACGTGATAAGGTACAAAATGTTTGACCTTGGGGTAGGGCGCGGATTGGCTCCCCATACAAAAATAATCGTGTCTTACAAGTCGGACCGGGGGCTTTACGCCATGGTAATATTTTCAAAATTTAAAAAAGGGTCAAAAATTACGTGATGAGCTACATTCAAATTTTTTATACCATTCAATGCGGGCTTGTGTTTGCTAATATACCTTGTAAGACATCGAAACCGGGGGCTTTTGACATGTAAGACACGAAAGAAAAATTCAAAAAAGGACCGAAAATTACGTGATAAGGTACATTCAAACTTTTTACGGTATTTTATGCACCATTATCCAAAGAGCATGAATACACTTTGTAAGACATAAAGATCGGGGGCTTAATGCATGTAAGACACCCAAAAGTTAAAATGCTGTGCAAAACTACATAATGAGGTACATTAAAACTTTTTTTGTCAATCGACGCGGGTATTTGTCCAGTTTGCTTAAATTCATTTTACTACATTCAAACCAGGGGCTTTTGACTTTTAACACATGAACCAAAATTTTAAAAAATATTACGAGATAAAGTACATTAATATTTTTGCGGTGTTTTATGCACTATAATCTAAAAATTACGAAGACTTTTGTTAAAACACAGGATAGAGGGCTTTTGCTTTTAAGACAAACAAAAAAGAATTCATGTAAAAAATTACCCAATATGAGATGAATTAAAAATTGTTGATGCCTAATTATCGAAATACATTCTAAATAATCGAAAAAGAGTCTTTTTGCGTATTACAAATAAGCACAAACGGCAAAATTTTTAAAGACATGAGTAGGTATAAAATTGGGTATTATAAAAAAGGAAATTAAAAAAGCTGCTTATTAAATAAGAAATGGGATATTTATTAAACACAAAAATGAAATTATATTTATATTACATATCGTCGAATAATTCGTCATTGAACTCGGATTGAGCCTCTTCTTCTTCATCTGATTCGATTATTGCACATTCTTCAATTTCGCTTAGTGACTGCGGCAGAGAGTCTTTACTATTCCAAGATGGAATGTCCTGCCAAAATCCAGCCATTACTCTCTGGAGTTACTAAAGGTGAAGTGTTGGTATTACTTGCATTATTTCTCATTTTGCAGACATAATTGCATCTTAACAATTTTTGTTCATACATGCTTTAACATGGAGGAAATAAAGCAGGGTATTTTGATATGTTGGAATGGTTTATCTGAGCTCTTTGATATACTAGATTTGAAGATTTTTAGACGAGCTTTGTTGAGATCTTCACAAATTTGTCCATAAATTTCACATATAACCCGTTCCAATGACTTATGTAGATATTTCATCTGAGATTTTACTTGTGTCATAAAACAGCGTGTATCAAGACGCACTTATATCCCGGGGTATTACAAGAAAATCTCAGTTGAATTTTGTGTCTTAAAAGTCAAAAGCCCCCGATTACTATATCTCAAAATAAATTTTAGCAAACTAGGCAAATAACCGCGTCGATTGACACAAAAAAATTTAATGTATCTAATCATATAGTTTTTGGACACCATTCTGACTTTTGGTTGTTTAACGTGCATTAAGCCTTCGATTTTTATGTCTTACAAAGTGTATTCATGCTCTTTGGATAATGGTGCATAAAATACCGTAAAAAGTTTGAATGTACCTTATCACATAATTTTCGGTCCTTTTTTGAATTTTTCTTTCGTGTCTTACATGTCAAAAGCCCCCGGTTTCGATGTCTTACAAGGTATATTAGCAAACTAGACATAAACCCGCATTGAATGGCACAAAAAATTTGAATGTACCTCATCACGTAATTTTTGACCCTTTTTTAAATTTTGAAAATACTACCATGGCGTAAAGCCCCCGGCCCGACTTGTAAGACACGATTATTTTTGCATGGGGAGCCAATCCGCACCATACCCCAAGGGCAAACCTTTTGTACCTTATCACGTGACTTTTGAGAGCTGGGCTCCCGGTCTATAAAGCTCACAGTTAGTTCTAATTTTTAAGAAGAGTTTTCAAATTTGCATGCACAGTGAACATAATACGATAAACAATTGTAAATATGTACATATAAATATGTAAGATAATGCGAAGGTAAGAGAATAAAGAAGATTGTATGTACGACACAGGTTAATCTCATAATTATCATATCATCAATGTTAATATGATACACTGGATACATTATTGAATTGCTAATTATTTTTATTTCTTATATCCTGTTTTTCCATACAAAGCCATATTTATTCCGTATTTAACATTAGCGATACAGACATACTTAGTAGGTTCATCGTTGAGGATTACAAAAATGTTTATATGCATTTAAAAAATATAGAAGTGGTATATAACACACAAATATTCACAGCTAAATCTGAACCCAAGATAACGTGTCCAACATGAGTATCTCGACAATGATGAGATACAAGAAAAATCCCATCAGGAACTTATTTAAGCGGTATTTTGTTTATTCGAAAAAATCTTAGGTCACTAGATATAAGCAAAACTATCAATTTTGCTGTTTTTTAATATTTTGCAAATAACTTCAAGTATGATATAATACTAGATTTCGATTTGCATTTTTTAGGGTACTTTTTATGGTTTCCCGAAAGACCATGCACAATTTTTTTAAATTATTACTGGTTTTTGAGTACGCACGACAAAGTTAACATTTTTATATGGACGCCATAGTGAAAAGTTACAGCATTGAAAAGCTTTCTAATGATGTATAATTTATTAATTTCCACACGTTCCAATCGACAGAAATACAATACTAATTAAATTTGCAAGATGAAAACGATGATGTTGACATTGAAATAAATTAAATCATCAGTTATATATATATATATATATATATATATATATATATATATATATATATATATATATATATATATATATATATATCAAATATGTGTTTTCAAGTTTATTTTGTTCATTTTTATTCGTATTTTTATCTTACTTAGCACTAAAACATTTTGTTTTGAATACGTCTTCGCACGTAGGGGAGACCGGTGTCAATTGTTACAAAATTTTAATTTTTATTTTTCATGAGTTAACGTTACATTTCGAAATTTTCAAATTACCTATATGAGAACCTACCCACCTTAGTGAATAATATTTTGAATTTTAAACTTTTGATAATGTGACAAATATAAAAGTATAAGGATTTTTTGTCAGGCATTACAAATGTTACAATTGACACCTAACTGATGTCAATAGTAACAGGGCCAGTGTCAATTGTAACAAATTTTAACCGTGATGTAATAAGATAAAATAACAGATAAAAGAAGAAATTATTGAAAAAAAGAAACATTTATTTATTACCTCAGAAAATACAAAATTCAGATGACTCAACTAAAAGCAAGCAAAATATATATTCTGTTGGTGATATGGACCATTTTGACCAACGCCTTTAGTCGCCAACGAAATTACAGTTTAGGTAAACAAAATAGGTCTTTCTTCGTACAATTTAACTTGCCCGGTGTCCAGATTTTACATTTTCGCCACTGCAACCAATCTCCTGTGCTCAAAAAATATGGGCCAATACATATCAAAGAGTTTCTTCATCGGAGCCATCTGAAGAGTAATCTGCGACTGTTACTTTCGGAAGTGTTTTTCGTTTTTTGCTCTTCTTTTATGTTTTCGATAGCAGTGGTTTTTTCTTGTAATTTTTATCATGATCAATACTGTATTTAATTATTAAACACGTTCAATCGACACCTTGGCATATGTTACAACTGACACCGCTTCACTTATAAAGATATTATTTGCTTTTTTGTATTTATTAGATAATAATTCGAAACGTTTTTTAATGAGAAATAAAAGCAGATATAACTCACAAACTGATCCTTAACTTGAAATATTTCCAAGCAGAGCACTTATAGTGTTTTAGAAAGAGTATGTGTCACTACCTGTATTTACTTTTTTGTCGATTTACAGACATTCGTCAGAAACAGACGCCGTATTTGCGCGTATGTACTTACACTAAATATAAAGAGCTATGACTCTTTCTGCTTCACTCTGCAAGCGCGTTTTAATCTACTTCGAAAAGATGGTCCTGTTACCTACCCTTGTTACATTTGACACCTGTTAAAATTGACACCGGTCTCCCCTACCTACAAATAATAGTATATTATCAAATGAGCGTAAAATATAGGATATTACACGAGGATGAACTTAGGAATTCGAGCCGTAGGCGAGTATATATAAGCCTGGAACTGTATCCCTACTTCAGTTGTTACGTCACATTAGTGGCTCAACTTCACTACAAAGTTTAATGGGAGATACTTAGTTTTTTCAAAATATTGCGACAGACGTGAAAAAATGTATATAAACAATATTATATAACATAAAATTCTTTATCGCGGTATTTATAAGGCGTTCGGTCAGTACCAAAATATTAACGTACATATTTTTTTCTAACTATTAAGCTCGTCTGCTTGGTAACGCGACTGTCTGCCGAAATTTACTTTTCACGATCACAATTTGGTTATATGACTGATCAACTAACTTTCTGTCAAAAAAAAATAATAAATAAATAAATAAATAAGTTGGTATATCATAAAGAAGTTATATAGACTATATAAGTTATATAGACTTCTGTGTCAAAACTGCGACCGCATGAAGCGGCAAACACATATATTTTACTTGAAGTACACCACTCATTATTTTGGCGCTTACTGCAACCTGGTATTAATAAGACACTTGGTAGTCGATTTTGAACTATTTTTCAAAATTATTGTGTGTGAAGGCGACAGTTACGGTCGGCAGACGAGTGATTTTTTTAAGAGCAGCTAGTACTTTAAATTCTCCAAGTCAAACCTTTTGGATCTTATGAGTCATTTGACTTTACTTCCAACTCTTCATTTGTCACCACTGAAGTTGGTGAAAGAAGGAGGAATGTGAGGACCTGCCACCTATACTCTTCCACTAACAACGATACCTAATCAAGTAATCACTGATGAAGTGGTGCAACTCATACTTGTAAATATAATATTTATTTATTTGTGTAAATTGAGAGAGTTAGTTTTATTTAGAGATTTATTTAGTTTAGAACCACTAGGTTTAATAAAATATACAATTAATCTAAACTATATATATATATATATATATATATATATATATATATATATATATATATATATATATATATATATATATATATATATATATATATATATATACAAGGCAGTCTTCTGGTTGCACTTTGAAGAGACTGATTTATTTTCTGGTTAGTAAACAATTATAAAGAATTAATAATCACGATAAATTGATTAAAATTTGATTGATAGGAGTTTAATTTTTTTATATATATACATAACAGTAATGCCGCAACTTTATTGGTCTGGCTGACATAATTACTTTGGTTTGCTCTTATCAGTTGTTGACTATAGTTCTATTTCATTCCCACAATAAAATTGTTTATACTTTTGTTATACTAGTATATCTATCTACTATCTGTATATGATAAACTTACATACTTTGCTAGCATACAAAAGCGTTGCCGCTACAATGTGTTTGCCAGTATGCCAGTGTTTTCAATAACATCCTTTGCCTGCTTCGCATGAGCATTTGCAAACCCATTTTTTCATATCACCCTGAACCCTAGCCTTGATCTAATGTTAATTTATCCGTACGTGGTTTGCTAACCCAGAACTTTGTAAAATGTAAGCTATAATACTCTATTATCATTGTCAAACTACATTTCCCTTCATGTTCTGCCAAAAACACTGTTTCGCCTTTCCTCATTGGCTTAATCCTTGTACCAATGTAAAGAAAAATATCTGCCATTGATACAAGCATATTGTCTAAAAAAGTTGTGACCCGCAGTAGGATATGTCAGAATTAGTGCTTTCTGATATAAAATATTGTTAACAGTTCAACTCAACATGATTTGTGAATTTTTTTGGACGAATCTTTTATTAAGAAACATAGCTCATGTAGTATTAATATTTTTAGATTTTTAATAAAATATCAAGACTGGTGTGTATAGTATTTATTACTAGCCTAAGCTCGGCTTCGCCGAGTTTACCCTAGGGCTCCGCCGATAGTGTTTTATAATAGTTTATACGTACATCCAATCTGTCTACGCACAATTTAAAACTAAAGTGGTAACGCCAACAGTCTTGTCAGATACCCAAGTTCCCCCTTCTATCAAACGAATTAGCTTTTTGCATAAAACAAAAGCCAATCAACCTGTCATAAATTTCCACACTTGTGTCTAAAAGTTCGTAACCAGACCTCTCATTTGATACCAAACACGACATATTTCTAGCACCTTTATACAAAAACAAAAGCCGACCGAGATGTGTATTTGTTGACACTTCTATGTTATAGCCCTTCAGAAAAAAATTCACTTGATCCTAATCACGACATGGTTCTGACAACTTTATGTAAAAAACAAAAGCCGGTCAAGTTGATGTCAAAATTTTGAAAGTTCTATAGTTTAGCCATGCAGAAAACTTTTCATTTAATACCAAACAGGATATACAGGTGTTTCATATAAGAGTGCAAGGCGTAGCAGTATGAATTCTGATACCAAAAGGGGGAAAAATCCCAATAAACATTGGTGCTATAACGCTTCCTAACAGAGATACCCAGGATTTTATTTAAAAAAAATAACAGGAAACAGGTTAGTTTTATTTATTATTATATTGGGTCATAAATAATTATTTATAAAAAGAATCCCAGAGCAAGTGTTCAAAATGAAAGACATTACATTCAATAAATAAATCAGTATTATTTAAAAATACTACTGTAAATTATTAAAATATTATATTTTCATTAAATACAGAAGGCTTGGCAATACTTTTTTGTATTAGAAATATTATCAAAATATTAAATAACAGGTGTAATAATTAAATAATTATCGGATTGAAATGAGTGGAATTTTTAATTAATTAAATCTCATTTAAATTTTAAATGAATTAAATGCCATCAGCCAACTATTTTCTGCTATTTCAGTATAACGCTTCATTTAAGATAAATCCTCGGTATTTCTGTTATGAAGCGTTCTAGCACCAATGTTTATTGGGATTTTTTTCATGTTGGTGTCTAGAATTCATACTCCGAAGCCTTACATAGTTACATGAAACACCCTGTATTTCTGACAAATTTATACGAAAAACAAGAAATGTTTTCACATGGACTGTCATAGAGAATTGTCAATGTGTAGTACCTATAGCTGAGTGCACGATGTATAATGTATTACAAAGAATGGCTAAATAACCGGGTTAGTGCATACAGTATGCCGCTAGATGTCAGGTTTTTTGCGACCCGGTTTTTACAAAAATATTTGAAATAGTAAATTATTCCTATATAACGCACAATATTTTATATTTTCAATACATTACCTTTTATCTTTTGTCAGTTCTATGTATGTATTTTATACAAATTCCATACAACAAGCTTCTATAATTTCAGTAAAATTATAAAATAAACATTGTCATGTACTTGACACTGACATCTTTCAATCTGAATTTTCTTAATCGTAGTACCTGTTTCTATGGTTATAGCATGGCTGGCTGCTACATAAAATTATATAAATAAAAAATCGAAATAGCGCTACTTCCGAAGTAACGTTACTTCAAGAGATGAAAATTCGGGTCTATATCTCTTTATTTGATCCATACCTTGTTGTGCATCCTATAGCACAACATTTTCTATTTAAACGCGAACTTATTTTGACCGCAACCGACACACTGCGGCACACCAACTGCCAAACGCCTGTCAAATGGTAACGGGTCGCGTTAGCTTCTTTTGTACCAGCTAATTATGTCAACGCATCTCGTACTCTCACCTATAGATACTACACCGTGGTAGGAACTGATGAAAACATATAATGAAATGAACAAATGCTGCGCATTTTATGCGAGCAAACAGGAAGAAATTACAGGATAAATATAAACATAATACAAGGTGACCATTTTATATGTTCCCGCCTGAAATTTTAAGAATAAGCAAAACCAAATATATTTTATAAGCCACTTGGTGAATATTAGTACTTTAAATCGAATAATCACAGTAGGTATAAGAGCAAAACAAAATTTTAAAAACCAAGTCAAATGTATCATGGATTGCCTAATCATGAATTTTCAGGCGGGAACTTTTAAAATGCGGACCCTGTATTAGTAACATGTATATGAGTACACAATACTAAATTTAAAGATAAAAATAAATCAAACAAAACTAAAAGATGTGATATTTTAATTCTAGAGTAAACAGTTAGTTACAAACTGCAGAAAAGTAAGTACTTACATTACATTAGATCTGAACTTTTACAACGAATTTGAAAATATATCAATAAAGTTTGGATTGTTAAAAATGATAGGTATTAAAGATTACTTTTCTGGCTCATGCTGTATGATTATGTAATTTAAAATATTTTTTATTAGTACGATACAATAATTGGGAATAAAAGAATTTTAATATAGATAATTTTAACGTAATATAAGAAAATAAAATACAGACTAAATTCTATACCGTTTTAAAATAGATATCGAATTATGTATAATCTGAAATAATTTTAAACGTAATGTAAGAAAATGAATTACAAAAAAAGAACAGATTAAAACATACTATCTAAAATTATTGAATTGTCTTGTTCCAGACTATGATTTTCCTGTACACGTCTTAAAATCATTACATATACCTATATATACAATCGGTTTATAACGTTGTACCATGTCTTCCGATGCGAATTCTCCACTGGTCTTGCCATAGATCTTCATTCTCTCTTATTTCTTCTTGGATTCCTGCTACCCAATTCCTTCTAGGTCTCCCTCTTTTCTTTTTGCCGCTAGGAGTTTACTGTGGTATGTGTTTTGCCATTACTCATTTGCTGTACGTGATCGTACCATCTTAATTGACTTGTTTTTATATCATCGGTTATAGTAATTGATACATGCATAATTTGTCATTAACATATCAACTATGACATGACAATGTTTATCTATTTAATTTTGTACATCGATTGTGATATTATTCCTACCTTTCTGCTCCTTTTCGACGTGTTTCCTTATACATTTTCCAAAATTCTATTTACAAAATAAAATATGTAACATAATAATAAACATGGCTTAAAATCATTACATATACCTACCTTGTTAAATTCATCATCTTTTCTTTAATTATTACATATTATTTAAACATTTTATTGCATTTAAAAGGAAGAAAACTGATAATTTGTCATCACTGACATTGACATAACAGCGTTTATCGTCTTAAATTTTCAAGGAAAACTGTGATCGTTACTGTGAAAAATATTGTTTAGTTAGAAATATTTGTTTTTTACCTAGTTACTTATGACACATTTGGTAACACTGTCCAAATACATATGAACCGTCAAATTTTATAATTTTTAATTAAAATGGTTTAGGCCTTTTTTACCTGTGCGGATATAATTGCCCATTCTCAATATTTATAATTATGAATTAAACTTCTTTCAAATTTTCTCCATTTCATAAATATTTCCATTTAAAGATTCAAAATGACATGACAAACATGGCGTTCTTCGTCTTAAATTTTCAAGGAAAACTGTGATCGTTACTGTGAAAAATATTGTTTCTGTCCCAATTTTCAATCTTTTATCATTTTTTACTCGAAAACTATGCATCCTGCAGAAATTCGTCCCATTAGAAGGGCCCTGAAGCCAATCATTTCCTACAATTTGATACAAATCTCATGAAAATCGGTCGCACCGTTTAAGCTGTAGCCTTGTCTAAAGTTTGGCGATCGTCTTGATTAAAATATATAACTATAGTGAGTGAATCTGATCGTTTAGTATTAGGACTAGCCTTAGCTCGGCTTCGCCGAGTTTACCCTAGGGCTCCACCGATAGTGGTTTATGATGCCCACGCAACATGCCCACCCAAACTGCCCACGCAACATGCCCACCCAAACTGCCCACGCAACATGCCCACCCTAACTGCCCACGCAACATACCCACCCAAACTGCCGACGCAACATGCCCACCCAAACTGCCCACGCAACATGCCCACCCAACTACCCACGCAACATGCCCACCCAAACTGCCCACGCAACACGCCCACCCAAACTACCCACTCAACATGCCCATCCAAACTACCCACGCAACATGCCCACCCAAACTGCCCATGCAACATGCCCACCCAAACTACCCACGCAACATGCCCACCCAAATTACCCACGCAACATGCCCACCCAAACTACCCACGCAACATGCCCACTTAAACTGCCCACGCAACATGCCCACCCAAACTGCCCACGCAACATGCCCACCCAAATTACCCACGCAACATGCCCACCCAAACTACCCACGCAACATGCCCACCCAACTGCCTACGCAACATGCCCACCCAAACTACCCACGCAACATGCCCACCCAAACTACCCACGCAACATGCCCACCCAAACTACCCACCCAAACTGCCCACGCAACATGCCCACCCAAATTACCCACGCAACATGCCCACCCAAACTATCCACGCAACATGGCCAACCCAAACTGCCCACGCAACATGCCCACCCAAACTACCCACGCAACATGCCCACCCAAACTACCCACGCAACATGTCCACCGAAACTACCCACGCAACATGCCCACCCAAACTACCCACGCAATCTGCCCTAAAGAGCCCCACACACTCCGTTATTTGTGTACGGTTTAGGTTTAGAAATACTACCAGTTTCTTTTTGTCAGTTTTGTAAAATCTATTTACAAAATAAAATATAAATAAACATATCTTAAATTAATACACTGACCGGCACAGAAAACAATCCTTGACATTCTCTCTGTACACTGTACACTTTGTCCTCCACAGTCTTTCTTGTCGTTGATGCTGTTCCTACATTTCTCGTCTATTTCGTCGTTTAATAACCTCGAACATTTTCAACAATCTATTTACAAAATAAATTATAAAATAATAATAAACATATCTTATATTCGTAGCGTACCTTACGTCGTTTAATTCTTACATTCTTTTCTTCAATTTTAAACTGACTATTTTCTGTAGTTTAAATTTGTCATAACATTTCAAATATGACAGAAGACAGTATTTATCTTTTTAATTTTACACATGTATTCTTCGTTCGATTGTGAAACTCTTCTAGTCTGTATCAACGTTTTCGTAGTTTATAGTAACTTCTGACATTTCGTAAAATCTATTTACAAAATAAAATCTATATTAACATAAATATTGCTTAAATTCATTACGTATACCTACCTCGTTTAATTCATATTCTTTTTTTCAATTTTACACAATATATTTATTTATATTTAGCATTGAAATGGTCGACAACCCATACGACATTCATAATTTGTCATTATTGACATTGACATCATGCCAAATGTTACACATGACAGCATTTTTATCTTCTAAATTTTTACATGTAATCTTCGATCGGTTGTTTCAATTTACGTTTAATAATTTTTTACTCGAAAACTATGCATCCTACAGAAATTCGTCCCATTAGAAGGGCCCTGAAGCCAATCATTTCCTACAGTTTGTTACAACTTTCATGAAAATCGGTTGCACCGTTTAAGCTGTAGCCTTGTCCAAAGTTGGGCGATCGTCGTGATTAAAGAATCTATAGTGAGATAGTGAATCTGATCATTTAGTATTAGGACTAGCGAAAACTCGGCAAAGCCGAGTTTTCCCTAGGGCTCCGCCGATAGTGTTTTATAATAGTCTATACGTACATCCAATATATCTACGCACAATTTAAAATCAAAGTGCTAACGCCAACAGTCTTGTTAGATATCCAAATTCTCTCAAACGAATTAACTTTATGCATAAAACAAAAGCCAATTAACGTGTCAGAAATTTTGATACATGTATCTAACAGTCCTTAATTTGACGTCTCATTTGATACTAAACACGCTTATTTCTAACATATTTATGCACAAAACAAAAGCCGACTGTAATGTCTAATTGTTACCACTTCTATATTATAGCTCGGCAGAAAAAATTTCACTCGATCCCAATCACGACATGGTTCTGACTTTATGCGAAAAACAAAAGCCGATCGAGTTGATGCCTAAATTTTTAAAGTTCTATAGTTTAGCCATGCAGAAAACTTTTCGTTTAATACCAAACAGGATATATTTCTGACAAATTTATACGAAACACAAGATATGTTTTGTAAAGGGCTGTCATGGAGATATGTCAAAAATACGACAGCTCGGTAGCCTACCGTTTTCTTGCAAAAAGTTGTCAATAATATTTCAGATGTATAATCAAAAAATGCAGTTAATATAATCTTTCGATATACTTACATACCACGTGGCGCTCCAAATCCGTTACATAGGCATTTAACATGGGAAAACAGTTTTTCCTTGCGCGTTGCTTTCCAAATTATTTTAGAAAAAAAATACTTCAAATAAAAGATGTAGATCATGAAATTCTGCTTTTGAATCAAGATTTAAATTTAATTGTGTGATTTTTTATTAATTGGCAATAAAAGAATTTTAAAATGGGTAATTTTAAACGTAATATATGAAAATGAAATGCAGATTAAAATCTGTACCGTTTTAAAGTGTAAGAAAATGAATTGCAACAAATAACATTAAAACATACCATCTAAAAATATTGAATTGTCTTATTCCAAACATTGAGGCATGATTTTGCTGTAGGATTTTGGTTTCTCCAATGAGTAACACATTTCTGGCTGGACGCGATGAAGAACAACTAACTAACGCGTATCTTTCTAATTTTGTACATGTACTCTTTATCGATTGTGATGTTCATATGTCTTGCTCAGCCTGACATTTTGTTAAATCTATTTACAAAATAAATTACATAAATTAACAATAAACATGGCTTAAAATCATTACATATACTTCATTCTAAGATGTCTTCCGATGCCATTTCGCCACTGCTCTCTACTTTGCCGTAGGTCTTCATTTAATCCTCTCTCTCTCTCTTATTTCTTCTTGGACTCCTGCTATACCGAACCTCTTCTAGGTCTCCTTCTTTTCTTATTGCCGATAGGTGTCCACTGTAGTATTTGTTTTGGAAGCCTATAGTAATTTGAATGTCCATGATATCTCTTATTCTTTCGTTCCTTATCTTTTCTCTTCTTGACTTTCCTGCTGCCCTCCTCCAATAATCCATTTTCATAGCTAGGAGAATTAATTCAGCCTTTTTCTTTAAAGGTCACATATGCTTTTTCTAATGGTGTTATGAATTCTTCTTTTATTTTCTTTTGAAATAATTTAATCCCATATTAGGCTATTTAGTTGGAATATAGCTTTTCCTCCTTGTGTACAGCGTTCCTTTATGGTGCTTATTCATAAATTTTATCCCAAGTATTTATATTCTGTAGTGTTTAATCTTTTGTCCTGTGTTTAGCATCAAATCTTGCTGGGACCCTTTTAAACCCATATATTCTGTTTTATGCTGTTTACTTCTAAACCCCAGCTACGGTATTTTTCTATAATTTTTCGTGTCATGTATTCACTATCGTAGTAGTCCTGTGCAATAAGTATTTGATCGTCTGCAATAATAATAAGGTGTAAATTGTTTGATCTTCCAAAGGTATACCCATATTTTTGCACTTTTTCTACCACGATTACAGTGCTTTTGTTACATATACCTACCTAATTTAATTCCTTCATTCTTTTCTTCAATTTTACATATTACTTAAATATTTTTAGCATTGAAAGGGACAACTGATACGACATTCATAATTTGGCATTAACGTATCAAATGTGACACATGACAATGTTTATCTTTTTAATTTTTGTACATGTATTCTTGGATCGATTGTGATATTATTCCTGCCTTTCTTATATTTGTTGACGTGTTTCCTTATACATTTTCCAAAACTCTATTCACAAAATAAATTATATTATAAATTAATAAAAAAAACATGGCTTAAAATGAAAATATATACCTACCTCGTTTAATTCATTAACTTTTCTTCTTCAATTTTACGAGTACATATTATTTATGAATTTTTTTACATTCAAAAGGATGAAAACCGATAATTTGTCATCATTGACACTGACATGCCACATGACATGACAGCGTTTATCTTCTTAAATTTTTCAAGGAAAACTGTGATCGTTACTGTGACCTATTGTTTCTTTCCCAATTTTCAACCTTTAATAATTTTTTTACACAAAAACTATGCATCCTACTGGAATTCGACCCATTAGAAGGGCATTGAAGCCAATCATTTCCGACAACTTGGTATAAATTTTACGAAAATCGGTCGCACCGTTCAAGCTGTAGCCTTGTCTAAAGTTTCGGCGATCGTCTTGATTAATTCAAACAACTATATATGACTCTAACCTTTTAGTATTATAGACTAGCCTAAGCTCGGCTTCGCCGAGTTTACCCTAGGGCTCCGCCGATGGTGTTTTATAATAGTTTATACGTACATCCAATCTGTCTACGCACAATTTAAAACCAAAGTGGTAACGCCAACAGTCTTTTCAGATACCCCAGTTCCCCCTTCTATGAAACGAATTAACTTTATGCATAAAACAAAAGCCAATCAACCTGTCATAAATTTCCACACTTGTGTCTAAAAGTTCGTAATCAGACCTCTCATTTGATACCAAACACGACATATTTCTAGCACCTTTATACAGAAACAAAAGCCGACCGAGATGTCTATTTGTTGACACTTCTATGTTATAAGCCTTGCAGAAAAAAATTCACTTGATCCTAATCACGACATGGTTCTGACAACTTTATGTGAAAAACAAAAGCCGGTCAAGTTGATGTCAAAATTTTGAAAGTTCTATTGTTTAGCCATGCAGAAAACTTTTCATTTAATACTAAACAGGATATACAGGTGTTTCATATAAGAGTGCAAGGCGTAGGAGTATGAATTCTGATACCAAAAGGGGGAAAAATCCCAATAAACATTGGTGCTATAACGCTGACTAACAGAGATACCCAGGATTTTATTTTTTTAAAAAAACAGGAAACAGGTTAGTTTTATTTATTTTGTATTGGGTCATAAATAATTATTTATAAAAAGAATCCCAGAGCAAGTGTTCAAAATGAAAGCCATTACATTCAATAAATAAATCAGTATTATTTAAAAATACTACGGTAAATTATTAAAATATTACATTTTTATTAAATACAGAGAGCTTGGCAATACTTTTTTGTATTAGAAATATTATCAAAATATTAAATAACAAGTGTAATAATTAAATAATTATCGGATTGAAATGAGTAGAATTTTTAATTAATTAAATCTCATTTAAATTTTAAATGAATTAAACAAATGCCATCAGCCAACTATTTTCTATTTCAGTATTACGCTTCAATTAAGATAAATCCTCGGTATCTCTGTTATGAAGCGTTCTAGCACCAATGTTTATTGGATTTTTTTCATGTTGGTGTCTAGAATTTATACTCCGAAGCCTTACTTAGTTAATTGAAACACCCTGTATTTCTGACAAATTTATACGAAAAACAATAAATGTTTTCTCAGGGACTGTCATAGAGAATTGTCAAAAATACGACAGCTCGATCGGCTATTGTTTTTTTTTTATAAAATTGTCAGTAATATTTTGGAAATGTAGTATCTATAGCTGAGTGCACGATGTATAATGTATTACAAAGAATGGCTAAATAACCGGGTTAGTTCATACAGTATGCTGCTAGATGTCAGGTTTTTTGCGATCCGGTTTTTACAAATATTTAAAATAGTAAATTATTCCTATATAACGCACAATATTTTATATTTTCAATACATTACCTTTTATCTTTTGTCAGTTCTATGTATGTATTTTGGACAAATTCCATACAGAAGGCTTCTATATTTTCCGTAAAATTATAAAATAAACATTATGTCATGTAGGGTACCTTTATAACCAGGGTATGGCCATGGGCCAAGATCGCCGCCATTGTCGGTAATTGATTTTCCTATTTATTTGTAATAAATGTGATATTATATTATAAAATAATATTAAATAATCACACTGTGAATTTAAAAAGGTAATAAAAATGAATTTATTTAAGATATATACAATTATTATTAAGACATTCATTTATAGGTTATGTAGAATATATGATATGTGTTGTTATTATCACATCTAATTTAATATCACTAGTTCTTAATTACATAATAATTATATATTCTAAACTTACCTTTTAAAAATTTAAATGATTGTGCTTAATATTGGTAATTTATAGTTGTTTTCAATATGTCAGTAATCGTGGTGGGTATCTTAACAAACTACACAAGTAAATAAGATAAAATATATTACTTACACTTTAAATACATATTAAAATGATAATTAAATGTGTTTTTCATTAAAATAAAACAAATAGCCACGAAAATACATAATACTTTGCGCAAGAACAACACATATAACAGATGTCCCGGTAATGGCGGACGAAACGTGAGCCACGCCATGGCCATACCCTGGTTATAAAGGTACCCTAATGTCATGTACTTGACACTGACATCTTTCAATCAGAATTTTCTTAATCGTAGTACCTGTTTCTATGGTTATAGCATGGCTGGCTGCTACAAAATCGCACATTTTGGCACCTTAAAAAGACTATGGCCCGTATTTTTACATCTTAAAGTAGCGCTACTTTCGAAAAATCGCTACTTCAACTGTTAAATGTCAACTTTAACATTAAAATTAGAGCATATATAATAATAATAAAAGCATTTATTTCAAATGTCATAGGTTTCATTTACAAAAATATGAAACCTATTCTTATCTATTCATAAAATAAAATAAATAAAAAATCGAAATAGCGCTACTTCTGAAGTAACGTTACTTCAAGAGGTGAAAATTCGGGTCTATATCTTTTTATTTGATCCATACCCTGTTGTGCATCCTATACCACAACATTTTCTATTTAAACGCGAACTTATTTTAACCGCAACCGGCACACTGCGGCACATCAACTTGCCAAACGCCTGTCAAATGGTAACGGGTCGCGTTAGCGTCTTTTGTACCAGCTAGTTATGTCAACGCATCTCGTGCTCTCACCTATAGATACTACACCGTGGTAGGAACTGATTAAAACATATAATAAAATGTGCATTTTATGCGAGCAAACAGGACAAAATGTCCCAATTACAGGATAAATATAAACAATACAGGGTGCCCATTTTATATGTTCCCGCCTAAAATTTTAAGAAGCAAAACCAAATACATTTCATAAGCCACTTGATTAATATTAGTACTTTAAATCGCATAATCACAGTAGGTATAAGAGCAAAACAAAATTTTAAAAACCAACTCACTTATGAAATGTATCATGGATTGCCTAAACATGAATTTTCAGGCGGGAACTTTTAAAATGCGCAGCCTGTATTAGTAACATGTATATGAGTACATAATACTAAATTTAAAGATAAAAATAAATCAAACAAAACTAAAAGATGTGATATTTTAATTCTAGAGTAAACAGTTTACAAACTGCAGAAAAGTAAGTACTTACATTACATTAGATCTGAACTTTTACAACGAATTTGAAAATATATCAATAAAGTTTGGATTGTTAATAAGGGGATAGAATGCAAAAATCATAAGATGACTTTTCTGGCACATGCTGTATGATTATGTAATTTAAAAGATTTTTTATTAGTACGATACAATAATTGGGAATAATTTTTTTTTAATATAGATAATTTTAACGTAATATAAGAAAATAAAATACAGATTAAATTCTGTACCGTTTTAAGATAGATATCGAATTATGTATAATCTGAAATAATTTTAAACGTAATGTAAGATAATGAATTACAAAAAAAAGAACAGATTAAAACGTACTATCTAAAATTATTGAATTGTCTTGTTCCAGATTTTATGATTTTCATGTAGTATTTAATTTTTATTCTTGCCTCTAAATACGTATTAGATATTGTACATGTGTTCTTTGTCGATTGTGATGTTTATTATGTCTTTCTCAGCCTGACATTTTTAAATCTATTTACAAAATAAAAATATAAATTAACAATAAACATACGTCTTAAAATAGGTAAAATAGGTATAGCCTTTCTTCATTGTGTACAGAGTTCCTTTATGGTGCGCTCATTCCTTATTTTTATTTTTTTATTCTGTAGTGTTTAATCCTTTGTCCTGTGTTTAGCACCAAATCTTTTTGGGTTCCATTTAAACACGTATATTCTGTTTTGCATATTTACTTCCAGACTATGTTTTTAGTATTGATACGACATGCATAATTTGTTATTAATATATCAAATATGACATGACAATGTTTGTCTTTTTAATTTTGTACATCGATTGTGATATTATTCCTACCTTTCTGATCCTTTTCGACGTGTTTCCTTATACATTTTCCAAAATTCTATTTACAAAATAAAATATGTAACATAATAATAAACATGGCTTAAAATCATTACATATACCTACCTTGTTAAATTCATCATCTTTTCTTTAATTATTACATATTATTTAAACATTTTATTGCATTTAAAAGGAAGAAAACTGATAATTTGTCATCATTGACATTGGCATAACAGCGTTTATCGTCTTAAATTTTCAAGGAAAACTGTGATCGTTACTGTGAAAAATATTGTTTAGTTAGAAATATTTGTTTTTTACCTAGTTACTTATAACACATTTGGTAACACTGTCCAAGTACATATGAACCGTCAAATTTTATAATTTTTAATTAAAATGGTTTAGGCCTTTTTTACCTGTGCGGATATAATTGCCCATTCTCAAAATTTATAATTATGAATTAAACTTCTATCAAATTGTCTCCATTTCATAAATATTTCCATTTAAAGGTTCAAAATGACATGACAAACATGGCGTTCTTCGTCTTAAATTTTCAAGGAAAACTGTGATCGTTACTGTGAAAAATATTGTTTCTGTCCCAATTTTCAACATTTAATAATTTTTTACTCGAAAACTATGCATCCTACAGAAATTTCGGTTATTACGAGGGCACTTGAGACAATCATGTCCTACAACTTGGTGCAAATTTCACGAAAATTGCTCACACCATTCAGGCTGTAGAGGTGTTCAAAGGATGGCGATCGTCGTGATGAATTCAAATATATATATATATATAGAACTATAGATAGTGAATCTAATCGTTTAGTATATAGGATTATATTATAATTCAAGATGAACAGCACATGTATGAGACTCAGTAGTCGGCCATTAGTGTTCTGTGTTGGTGGGCTGGTTCATACCGAAGTTAGCAAATAGTATGTGTTGCCAACATATACTCGTACATCTACCTTATAAAATATTTAAAATATACAAAGAAATAACTATTTCAAAAGTAACAATTGCGAACTAACAAATTACAGCTCAGACTAATAATAAATTACATTAAATTATTTAGTATCTTACGTACTAATTACAGAATATAGGTAATAATGAAATATTACAGGCTGTCATACATTATTATTCATAAGATTGTTATCCGATTTATTTACAACTAGAGGTTTCTCATATGGTATAGATAAAGAATTAGACGAATTAGTCTAGGAACTATGATCATCTATTGAACTTCCTTCTATAATTGATTCATTTAATGATTTTCTTAAATGATAGGAGTTTCGACGTAGCAATGTACCTTTATTGTCTAATACAATATAAGATCGTGGAGTACCATGCTGAGATACGATTCAGCCTGAGACCCATTTCTTATCGTTTCTAATAAAGATATTTTGATTGGGAATAAAGGATTTACATGTTTTTCTCGCGGTTTTATCATGATACTGTTTGTATTTTAACTGAATATTCTCTAGTTGACTTTTAATATTATTTTGTACTTCTGGTTTCAATTTATGCTTGGAAACAGGGAGTTTAATTCCTAGAAGTCTATCCATTTCATGGCCAACTCTGATGGAGATGCACCTAAGATGGTAAGACTGCATTCAACTAAAGGAATTTCAATACAGGTATTATTATCATTACCTTTTTTCTATGTGAACATGTGTTTCCGCTAACCCAATAGATCTTGTATACCTTGGGCTAATGGTTTTAATTTCAAAGTTCCAATCATTTCAAAAAAATTTAAATTTTATGTTTACCGTGTGTCAAATTATAATTATATTTTTTCTATTAACTCTTCTGAATGCTTATATTTGAGTTCAATTATATCTAACCATTTCGAATAGTAATCCATTGTTACTAAATAATTAGTATTGTAATAAGTCATTATGTCAGCAGTTATTGTTTCATATGGTAATTCAGGTAACTCGTGGAGGTATTAATTTATCTTACATTTTATTACATATTGTATTATTTCGTTCATAATTCCCGGCCAATATAGTACTTGCGTAGCTCTTAGTTGAGTTTTAGTTATTCCTAGACCTCATATAGTAAATTTAATATTTGTGGCCTTAACTTATATGGAATAATAATTCTATTATATAAAAAAGAATTTTGTAATAATGTCCTCAGGTACAGACCTTTGATTTACAGGCCAACCCAATAAGCAAAACTCAGCTACCTTATTTAATATTGGATCTAATTCTGTTTGTTTTTTTATATCATATAACTCATTTCATTAACTATCATATCTACTAATTAAGTGTACTACTTCTTCGATATTAATTTCTTTATAAAATGATTCGTCTACATAATTTCGTGATAAGAGATCCGCAATATACATTTCTTTACCTGCTAAATACATTAAATTGAAATCATAGTCTAACAATTTAATTCTAAATTTTTGTAATCGATTATATGGAATTTTAATAATTTCTTTTTTAAAAGATTTATTAATGGTTGGTGATCAATTTAGGCATTAAATTTTTTACTCCAAAGAAAAATTTTAAATTTCCTACTGGTAAATATTAAACCCAATAGTTCTTTTGCAATTTGTGAATAAGATTGTTCTGTAAGAGTCATATTTCGAGATGCAAATGCATTATGTTTATTATTTTGAATTAAAAAGCTGATACATCCCTTGAAGCGTCACATTGTATTGTTATATCTAAATTTAGATCAAATTGTTTTAATAAAGGAGGCTTTGCAATTAATTCTTTTAATTTTGTTATTGCGTTTATATTGCCTACTATACCATGTCCATAAAACATATTTTTAAAATAATTCTCTTAACGGGGCACTTATTTGAGATATATTCGGTATGAAATATCTTAAATAATTGATCATACTTAAAAAAATTAACTGTACTTTATTTTTAGGTATTTTTAACTCTAAAATAGCCTTAGCTTTTTCTCCATCAGATCTAATTATAAGCAACTTATCATGTTCTTCCTCAGTATCAGTGGCTATTAAAATATCATATAAATAAAAAAATGATATCATTGTTATCTATATTACCGAAATACTTTTGATTTAGTTTTATAAATGGTGGACACGATAAACCAAAAGGTAATCTGTTAAATTTGAAATACCAATACGGTGCACTGATTCTGAGTCTAATGCGATGTGCCAAGACTCTTGTTTAATATTTAATACAATATAGTAACGTTTATTTAAGAGTTTAGTTCTAATTTCTTCAAAAGTCGGTATTAAATGAAAATCTTTTTTAATAGCATTATTAAAGTCCGGGGGTTCCGACACAATCGCATACTTTTATCCGGTTTTTGTATTAATATTATATTATTACTTGCCCGTTCTTTTGGGTCATCTACTTATTATATACTTGCTACCAATTTATCTAATTTTGTTTTTAGTGTCATCATTAATGTTTGTGGTAAACGTCTAGGAGGTCTTATAACACCATTTACATTTATTTCTACATTTATTTTACACTTGTCTGAGAATGTACTTATTCCTTCAAATAACATTTTATATTTTTGTACAAAATCATATTTACTACTAGAATTATTAATAGCACTTACTACATTAATGGTATTATGATGATTAACAGTTTATTTGAATTACTTTTATTTGAAGGTAACCTAGAAGCATCAATATTGGCTGACCATTTTCCTTTACTATTGAAAATTCTAACAAGGCTTTTATATTATTTCAGCATTTAATTTAGTCTCAAAAAGAGAAATAGTTTTGTTCCACCATATGCTTTTATACTATTTTTCTACTCCTATGCTTTAAGGCGGTACACTTGTCGGCGTAACGGCATCAAAAACAAGTCTCCGTTTTTCCACGGTTCTAGCTGTAATATTACAAATTAACAACTGAAATTTTAAATGCAGGTTCATAAAGATCTAATTCATACGATGATAAAGCTGTTTTTTAGATAAATTGTACTAAATAAGAAAAATTATTATATAATAATGACAATATTTGCTATTTTTCAACTATAATTTATTTTAAAATTTTAACATTTAAGAAAAAAATAAGGTTTTAGAGAGTTAGATACATATTTATGATCTAATACTCTTTCATTTTTAAAAATATCTTACGTAGTTTTTTAGTACAGAAAGAATAACTAATATGCAATTCTAATACCAGAATGGGCACATATATGTCGCAGGTGTGTATTGCTAGGGTTGATCTCGTTAGCTCCGCCCTGCCTTATCGAAAACTTCCGAATAGAGCCGACAAAACAAGTAGGTATAGAAGCAAGGGTTCGTTATCAAGGTTGGAAAGAAAATTATAGGGAACGCATATTATAAACTAGAGTTATTTTAATTATTTTCGGCAATAAAATTTTAATTTTGTAGATTTCAATGTATTGTTACATAGATAATTAACAGGAAAAAATTTTATACTATGGTATAACTAATCTTTGAGAATAAAAATAGTATTTTTAATCCAGTTTTGAAATGGATTACTAATTTACAAATAATACAATAAAAGTAATTATACACGAGCGAATTTGAAAATCGGACAACCCAAAATAACTTTTTTATAATTAGGTATAATTGAATTTTCTTTTAGGGGCTCATAAATAATGGTATTTGGTATGATGGTAGCACTTCCGGTTGAACCAGATTTTATTTTTACATACTTAATCTGCAACATGAGAAGTTTTATCTGAAGTGGTTTTGACAATAATATGGCCAAGTGGTGTCTGTCATTGTCCACACTGCTGCAAGCGACTTACGAGGGTCGTTTGATAAGTCCGGTAAAATTCTAATTGATGAAGTCTCAATCCCAAATCTAATATGATATTTGTGAAATATTATCTTTCAGTAGGTCACTTTAAAATTTTCACACATTCTGTCATTAAGTTTTGGCAGTCATTGAAATTAGACTACCTCTCGTAATTTTGCAATAATGGAAAAAAGTTAATTTAGTGTGCTGATTAGATATTATTTTTTACGTAAAAAACTATTACGCAGACGAAAACAAAACTTTATACATATTATGGGGACTCTTCGTTATTAATCAAAATGATACACAAGTGGTATACTGATTTTCCATGTGGCCGTACATAAGTACAAGTAGTGCCGAACTTTTAGGACGCTCAAATGAGAAATGATTGATAAAATCCATGACATTGTATTAAAATACCGCAGATTGGAAGTGCGTTAAATAGTTGAGATAGTACGGATCTCAGATAAACATGTGTGCAATATCTTACACGAACATTTGACTATAAAAAGGATATCCGCACAATGGGTGCCGCATTTCCTCGCAGTCGACCAAAAACTAACACGTGTGACAACTTTGGAGTCAGGTTTGGCGATAAACAAGAGTTTTTGCGTCGTTTCATAACTATGAACAAAACATGGATTCATCACTACACACCTGCGATCATAAAACGGTCGAACAGTGAATTTATCTGGCAAATCTGCGCCGAAAAAGACAAATGCAGTCTTATCGGTCAGCAAGACAATGGCCATAGTGCTCTGTAATGCACGCGGCATAATTCACATCGATTTTCTTGAAAAGGGAAAAACAATGAACAATGTATATTATTCCAACTTATTGGACAGTTTCAACAATGTTTTGAAAGAAAAAAGGCCACATTTGGCGCAGAAAAATATTTAATTCAAATTTTATACAAAATTTATTAAATTATACACATTTATTAATATTAAATTCATTTTCACAACTTAAAACGAAAAGTTCTGCTATTTTACGTGTGATTTTGGTAGCGGGTGCGAATATTTCGCGCTGTAGTGTGTAAAATAGTAAAATGTACGTCGTTATGGTTACATCAACGTTGAAATATTGATATATTTCGCATAGAAAGAATAATGCACAAACATCGCCGTTTTCTGACATTTTTGATCTGGTAACAATTAATTTAAATATTACTCAATATTATCTCAACTGTTTTTGCAGCTTGCCTGATATCATGGCTTACTAGGTTAATTATTCGTAATTTTATCTTACGTTTTTGTAATTTATTTCCTCAATAAAAATGCACTTAAACTGGAAGCGCTACCATCATGCCAAATACTATGAGCCTAGTTTACATATATATAAAGAAATTTAAAAAATATATTTATAAATATAAATTATGTTTTAATACATTTTTTGGCAGAAAATAACTTTAGTACCATCTAACAATTAATTTTTAGGAAAACTAGTTCAGTGAATTACCTTGTGTACGTTATATTTATTTATTAGGTTGCAAGAGTCTGTATCTGTACTAATATTTCATATTACATTTTCGCTGTTAATAGTTACTTATATCTATTATTATGTACGAGTAGTACTGCCAAATAAAAGTGTAAATTATTATTACTGATTATTAATATATCAACTTCGCCATGGAAAAAAGTCTTTGCATTATTATTATTGTTGAAATTGAAAGTAGGGGTAGCCCGAATGAAGGGGATAAAAGTAATCAATCATAAGCAATGAGGCTCCAGATACAAGCCCGCCTCCTTGCTACTCGCCACCGCTCACCTTACTAAAAGAGAAGACGTGTTCCACCTTAATGTACCTATTATCTGTCTTCTGTATTGAAAGAAACTCATTATGATATAGATTTTCATTTCGATACAGATTATCATTATGATACATTTTTTTTATTTCGATATAGATTATTATTATGCTATAGATTGACTTTTCATTTCAATACAGATTATCTAGATGAATTTTATAACCAATTTATTGGTTTATAGTTTATTTTTTAATTATTATGAATAGTCGTAGAAAAAATAGTGTATGTAATTCATTTTCTGTTTTCTGCGATAGCAGTTTGCTAGTATTTTGTAGGCGATATCGAACTATCACTATTCCTCTGTAATTCTCAAATTTCGTTTCAAGTTGAAGACATAATAATAGGTATCGGGCCAGCATGAGTTTTAAAAAATTCACCAGAGTAAAGGACCTCGTCTAAAGTATCTCAGGAGAAGAAGCATTATAATATTGTGTACTAGGTGTACTACTATGTAAGATTTAGTTTCATGTTTACTGGATAGGATAAAATGTATACTTATAAGTAATTTTGTAGAAAATTTTTTCATCTTCAACTTTCAATAAAAACTTTTTCTCTAAAATCTACAGGACTGAGTTATATGCTGAAACCTGTCTGTGGCCGCCATTTTACAAACGAAATCCAAAATTCCATCATACGACGACAACACTTAGTCACTTGTCACGACATGCAGACTTGGAATAGTTGGAAAACTATAAGAATGGGGTATACGCCAACAGGCTTTAATTCGAATCTAATTTTCTTTCCAAAAGAACTTTCCAAGTCAGAATTAAACAAAGTTTTTTGCATAAGTTCCTAATAGACAATGAAACACTGCAGGGATCAACAGTATGAGAGTAACCCTTTTCGTAATTGCAGTAAATTCGTTTCTCGGTTAACTACCCAGAGAAATAAAATACTAATTTTATGTAGACGATCTCCTAATCTATACCAGAGGAGAAAACTTAAGATCAATAACGTCTAAACAGAACTTCACAGTATCGCAAGAAATGCATCAAATAACGGTTTCTCTTTTTCAGTCGAAAAGTGTATGGAAATCGAGTTTTGCAAACTAAGAAGACCATATAATTGCCCATACTCTACATATACAAGTAAATAATTCCGTGAGTAGATCAATTAAATTTTTAAGGCATGATATTTAATAAGATATTGACTTGAAAACCCCATATTGTAACTGTAACCGCTAAGTGTAGAACTGCTCTGAAACTTGATAAGATTATTACTCACACTACCTGGTGATCACCCCAGGACGTTCTTGAAACAATTTATTGCTCACTAATAATGTCACGAATTAATTATACGGCCTAGTTGCATATGTATCAACACGGAAACTTTATCCTCTCTAACTTTCAATAACAAACTTTTTCTCTAAAATCTACAGGAATGAAGTTATATGCTGAAACCTGTCTGTGGCCGCATTAATTCAATATGGCGGCGCGAGCGGCGGTTCCTCGAGGTCGCAAACTTAGCATCATAGGTACTCAGGGCTCCCAAGTCTACACTTCTCCCAAGTTTCAAAACTCCTCAATTTTTGCACTAAAACACCTTTTTTATGACTCTAATGAATGTACTGATTACGGCGTGGTATATATATATATATATATATATATATATATATATATATATATATATATATATATATATATATATATACCAAATGGTTTTCCCATGTTAAATTCCTATCTAATAGATTTTAAGCGCCACCCGGTATATATAGGTATAACAGTCCCTGTTACAATGGCGATGGCAGAGCGATCTTTTTGCAAATGGACTAAATTTAAAACTATTTAAGAAATCAATGGGCCCAGCGAGATTGTCATCTCTAACAATAATTTGGATTGATGATTGAAAATGAAGTTGCACAAAATCTTGACCTATCTGGAATAATAATTTTTTGCTATTGTTAAAACAAGGAAAAAATTCTAATATAAATAACATCAATATGCATACTTAATACATATTTATGTAGTTATTAGTTATTCGTTGTTGTGTTTTAACTTTTGCATACGTAGTTCTTTGTTTTTGTAATAAAGAATGTAAATATTTTTTTACATAAATAAATATATATTATTATTATTATTATTATTATTATTGTTATTATTATTATTTAGTAAATGGAGAGATGGGGGCTCGGCCTAAAGTGTGGAACACAGCTGAATATTGCCTTGTTACGCCACTGGTGCAATATACTTTTGAATGACAATATTTTGTATAACAATTATTTAATATATCCTACAGACGATCAATAAGATTGTGGTGTAATATTATTGAATTATAGTTCTCGAGATCCCCATAATGTATACGGTGTCTTATTCCAGGTACTGTAGTAGACTGACTTGTTTGAATGAGCTCTGTAGTGATTGGTAAAGTGTATTTAAGTGAATTGAAGTAAAGTAAAATGAAAAGTGCAATAATTATATCGAGAAAATATTAAGAACGGTCTTCATAAGCAAAAGAATAGGAATCACGGGCAGCTGGTAGGCCATTAACAACAAATTAATATTGTATATACTATTAATTTATGTAGTCATTTTTGTGGTGATCCAGGAAAAGGAGTCGTAAAACAATACTAAATTCACTATATATATATATATATATATATATATATATATATATATATATATATATATATATATATATATATATATATATATATATATATATATATATATATATATATATATATATATATATTAATAAAACACTGGCTCTTATACTATACAAATATATATTTATAAATATAATGAGTTGCATCACTTCATCAGTGTTACGTGTCGTTGCTTGTTGTAGATACGCATGGCCGGTGTCCGCAGCCCTCCTTCTTTCACCACTTCAGTTGTGGCTAATTGGGTGGCGATCTGGCGAAACAGTTAAAGATCCAAAGACCTTTTCTTTGATAGTCCGGGGACCTGATAGGCCAAACTATTAATGATTTAATCGAGGATTTGATTAATTACGAACATTACGTAATATCTATTTGTGATTTACATAATACGATCGATGCACTTCATCCCTTCCTCGTTCTTTTTTTTGTCCGTGACATCTTTCGAATTTTATAATATTAAAAAGTAAATAGAATAAATAATTTAACTGGTTGCTATTAATGCAATTCCATTCTTTCTTTTATTTTTTTAGACTGAAAATATTTTTTCAAAATTCTCAATATTTTTTGGTACATTGCGTAGGTGGCCGATCACTTCGAGATTATCGTCGAATTCATAGTATTACGTTGATTCCAAATATATAAAAATATATAGGATATCCCATTTGAAATATTAAAGTTAATGTCACTTTTGGTTAAACCGGAAACGGTACTATCTTGCTATACACCACGATTTATAAGCCCTTAGTCTTAGTTTACAAATATATGAAGAAAATTAAAAACTACTTAAAATAAAATAGTATATTACAATACGAGGGAAGAAAGAAAGAATTTCGCTCACGCATGTACCAGTTTTGAGCACGAGGCGCTAGATAAATAGTCAAAGGAATTTGTTTTTTACGAGCATTGTACAGCCACAGTATAGAGAATACAAGCAGTAGCGACACTCTTGTCGGAATCTTTGATGTTTCGTTCCAGGCTGCTCGGTGTGCAGGGGGTAATAATGAGGAGCGCGAAATTTGGAGAAAACATAAAAATATATATTTAATATTTGTTATTTAATATCAAATGATAAATGGTAAAAATAGATTAGTGAAATATAAATATGTAAAAAAAAAATTTAAAGCCAATAATATTAAAATTAAATAATTCAATAACCCAGTAATAAAAAAAAGTAATAAATATATTTATAAAAATACGTGTATTAAAGAAGTAAATACTAACAATAACCAAATAACGAGTATGTCAGTGATCGTAGCATGGTGGTAGCGTGCTAGCTTCTTGTTCCAAAGATTGTGGTTTCGAACCCCCGGTGCACTTATTTTTTTTTAATTTTTATTTTTTCAATTTATTTTTGTGTTTTTATTTGTTTTAATATTTTTTATTTGTTTTTATTTATTTTTATTTGTTTCTATTTATTTTAATTGAACAAGAAAAAACAGTAAAACTACAATAAATAGAAACAAATAAAAATAAATAAAAACAAATAAAAAATATTAAACAAATAAAAACAAAAAATAAATTGAAAAAATTAAAATTTTAAAAAAATTGAAGAAGTGTGCTGGGGGTTTGAACCCACAATCTTTGGAACAAAAAGCTATCACGCTACCACCATGATACAATCACTTGCACTTTAAGCTTTCTTTTATAGGTAATAATAATTATCACATTAAAATTGCCATAACATTTTCTTATTTTACTTAATTATTTTTAATTAATTTTAAACAATTTGTTATTAATATGATGCAATAAGTGTTCCCAAACATGTGTTTTACTGCAATAAGTTTTAATGGGAGGCAAATATTCAAATTATTCTTATTTCTCATGTTAAATGCCTATGTAACGGATTTCGAGCGCCACCCGGTATAGAATAAACACTTCCAAGACCTGTGCATAATATTAAAATATATATTTTTTTTATAAAATTATAACAAATACATGATAATTATTACAAATACAATGAATATGCACGTAATATATTATTGGAATCTGATTCAAAGTCCCGCTCCTCATTGTTTCCCCCTTCAACCCGAGCAGGTTGGAACGAAAATCAGCGAAGTGTCGCTACTGCATATTCTCTATACTGTGGTACAGCTGTTTGTTCAATCCTGCTATTGAAGTATTAGAAAAAATATTAAAATTTGTAGTAATAGATTTTGCAGATAATTATTCTGAGAATGATGTACTAATAATTAGCTACTTATTTAATATTCTTTGGAATGGAATGAACAAGATCTTTTGTAACTTGATGTGAATTATTTAAAGTTCTTTAATTTTTATTTTGCATTTTTAACATATCTGTGTTTCTACCTACTCTTTATCACAGCTGTGCTTACGACACCCCTGACATTTAACAACTTGTATGCAGAATAAACAAGTATCATTCAGAATATAAAACTGTTAACATCAAAATAAATTTGGCAAAAAAATACATTTATTATTGTTATTTATTGTTTATTTTACTATTTAAAAGACTTGATATTTTTACAATATTATAGGGGCTGATACCCTCTACAACTGATGCCCCTTAATAATGCGCATGACAACAACGACCGATGAACCTATAGATACATTAGGTAGATAGATACCTGACGTACCCATTATAGCAGTAACTCACATCTTGAAACTCCCTGAATATTGGCCCGAAGATCCACAGCTATGGTTTAATCAGTCAGGTCGAAGGTAGAAGCAATCAACACATTCTCCAATTAAGTAAGGTAACCCATTCCCAATGATCACTACTAAAGCCGTATACAACTAAAAACCTCTCGGGATATTCAAAGAGCAAAATTTTTGTCTTGGTATTTTTACAAGATTGTAGGCGCTGATATCCTCTACAAATGTACTTATGTTACATTATTAGCTCATGCTTCATGCGAGAGTAATATAGAAAATGGCCCACACTGAAATAGTCAATACCGAAAATACATGTTATAAATAATCTTTCTTGTATATGTTATTATTATTTATTAGTATTTATATTGTCCATAAATCAAACAATAAATCGGCTACGAATCATGCAGCACTCACTATACCGGCAGTGCCCGATCCGACATATACGGCGATAATATAAATACATATTACATATGTAATCAAATTTGGTGTAGTTTGAAAACGATGGAGGACAGTTCTGCTCTTCTGAAGAAGAGTTGTTTGTATTTACAGGGTTCTTAGAAGAAGAAAAGAGAAAGAGGAAGAGTATATGGATTCACCCAATAAATTTAAGAGTATAACAAAGAGGATTCGAATATAACAAGCGCGTCCGGCGATCAGTATCACTGCGTGCTACAAGGCGGTAATTTATATACAACGTGCGACAAAGCGCTCAATTTCTACTGACAGCCGGTATTTTTACAGACTACTTCCAACTGTAACTGATGGAGTTTTGTATCTAACTACAATACAATTAGCCCTCGACTATATAACACGTATATCAATCGATAATTAAACATCTAATCAAAAGTTTCAAAAGATTCAAATTCCTCTTTTCGGAGGTATGTAAACAGGCAGATGTTTCCAAACCCCTAATCTACGTATTTACAGGAAATATGGCCTTTATGTGAGAACGGTTTTACATAGGAATATAGGTACTTGTGCCAGATTGACATCATTAACTGCTATGCTTGTTGACTGGAACACCCTGAGTCACTGTATTTGACTCACTAGTTTTCACTGATATTTAGGGTTCATATTAATTAATACCAACACCGTGTAATTTAAGATGAAATATATTAAAATAACTAAACATGTTGAAATACAATTACAATTATACTTTGGTAATAACACATAACACTTATGTTAAAACATAAATTACTAATAGGCGATTATGACAACATACAATGCTGTTTAATTTCTTCATATTCGTACAGCGTCAAACTTAGAGCGTGTGATCAATTACATAACCTATTAAACATGTCGACAAAAAGAACAAGCCTGTTAATGCGATTGCACGTTTAAGTAGCTCCTTTAGGCAACTTGCTAATTTTGTACGAATAGTCTCTGATTATCTGCGCCAGCGAACCACATGTTCGTTGGAAGCATGCAAATTGCGGACTGAACTGTTGTGGGATCGACAGAGACTTCTAAACTGAATTTCTCTGATCTTGCTAAAACTCATCTCTACGTCTCTGGTCTAAATTCAAATATATCTAGCGGAATTTTACAACATGATTTCACCTTACACAAAGTCACAAGAGAAACATTTACTAAATTCAATCATTGGTTTTCTGATCTACAAAAAGATGATTTTTTTCCAATATTTTAGAATGAGTTACAAAAATTCACTGATCTTTATTATTGTCGAAGGTGTAGGTAAACAACTGTGCTAAAGTAGAAAGTAAAATTGTACTCAGGAATGCAGTCGATTAATTATTATTTATTCTAAAGCCAACGTTTCGCCCCCATTTGGAGCATCATCAGGGCAACTGTGGGAAGAAAACGTGGGTAAGCAATGTTACAAGTATGAAAATATAAATACAGTGTGGTACTTACAGAACAAGTTAAAAAGTATAAAAATAATGTCATTGATTTGTTTTATGACATTATTTTGTTCTGTAAGTACCACATTGTATTTATATTTATATTTTTATACTTGTAACATTGCTTACCCACGTTTTCTTCCCACAGTTGCCCTGATGATGCTCCAAATGGGGGCGAAACGTTGGCTTTAGATTAAATAATAATTAATCGACTGCATTCCTGAGTACAATTTTATTTTTTATTATTGTCACCTATAAAGTTACAAAAAAAACATGCGTCTGATTTTACAGCGCCGGCGGCCAGCGTCGTCAGGATAGTGCGTTCACTAAATATACCTATTAAATTATAATATACCGCTGAACCCCTGTCTCTCGTATAAATGAAAAATGGGACTAAAGATGTCTCAACTCAACGCGCGGGAACTATACCGTGCTCTGCCGTGACGGACAAGTGAGCAGCAAGCTTTGTTATTAGTTTTCATATTTTGTTTATTAATTCATAAAACTTGCAGATACAAAAATATTTACATATTCGTATATTAAATGCAAATTATACAGTAATTCAATAAGTATTTCATCTAAATTTCTTTATTTACAATCATCTGTCTTAACGTTCTACGACTATATTTTCCCGTTGCTGTTTTCGGTAAATCTTTTACAAACTTAACTCCTGCACGTAACTTTTTACGATCAGACACTTGATCTAAAAATAAAACAAAAAGATTGTAATTTTATTCTTTCCAATCGACATTCATACCATTAAAATATTGTAGTATGTCACTTGCTGAAACATATTTATCATCTTCGAGAATGATTACTGCCATGGGATGTTCACCGTCTTCTTCGTGCGGATAACCAATAACTAATGCTTCTTTCACTGCAGGATGTTTCAAAAGGATGCTTTCTAACTCAGCAGGAATGATCTTCAACAAAAAAGTATTTTTCAAAATTATTTATGGACAATGTTAACGTTATTCTAAAAACGAAATAATCAAATTCAATTCGCTAACAGCAAATTTCCAAATCCATAGCTTCAACACTTTTCAAATATAAATATGTACGTCATATATTGAAATGTGTATAGTACCATGACCATTAGGTAAATTGAATTTTTATTTTACGAAAAATAGTTTTATAAATAGGTATGTACATATCGTATAGGATGTTTCCTTTAAAACTTCCAATGCTTTTTAGGCCATCCAGGAAAAAATGTTATATACAAACAATGACTAAGAATAAGAAATTAATTTATCTGATTTTAAAGATATAATTTTGTATAGGGTTATATAACAATTATTTTCAGAAAATATACTGCAATGAACAAAAATACAAACAAATAATTCAGGCGACAGATTTCAACTGTAAAGTTATTTTTTAATAATCAGTAATTAAATAATCACGGAAGCAAACAATTAATTACATAAATAACAAAACTATCGCTTTAGAATTATAATTGGATAATTAATTAATTTTGTGATCTAAACTAAACTATATTTTATCAGTGTGAAATTAGCGACGAATTATCAGCGACAAAAATAATCTCCGAAGTTGCAAGTGGGCGGAACATGCGGTATATAATAGACGGAGAGACAGCGATGGATTCATATTATGTTAGACACGTTTACGTGTAAGGAGTAAAAAGGTTTGTGACAGAACCGAACTCACAAAAATTAAACTAAGTACAGAACATACTGATTTATAATAAATAGGAAATTTTCCTTTTATCAAAAGTGGAATGGGTAAAAAGGTTTATGACAGAACGAAACTCACAGGAATTAAACTACCTAACATACTGATTTATAATCTTTGAACCCATTACACCTCTGATAAAAAGAAAATATCCTATTTATTATAAATCAGTATGTTATGTAATTTAATTCCTATGAGTTTCATTCTGTCACAAAACTTTTTACCCATCCGCCCCTGATAAAAGGAAAATTTCCTATTTATTATAAATCAGTATGTTATGTACTCGGATTAATTTTTGTGAGTTTGGTTCTGTCACAAACCTTTATACTCCTTACACGTAAACGTGTCTTACATATAGTATGAATCCGTCGCTGGCTCTCCGTTTATATGTACCACATGTTCCGCCTCCTTGCAACGTGAACGGAGATTTTTTTCGTCGCTGAAAATTCGTCGCTAATTTCATACCGGTCTATATTTTGATGGAATATTACTTACATGCCATGATTTGTATTTAAACATTTCTTTAATTCTGTCGACAATGTAAAATAAATATTCGTCGTCGTAGTACACTATATCCCCAGTTCTAAAGAAACCATCTTCATCGAAAACTTCGGCAGTTTTTTCTGGATCATTATAGTAACCATTCATTATTCTTTTCGTTTTTACTAGCAGTTCACCTTGCTCGTTCTTCCCCAGGATTTTGTTCGTTTCTATGTCCACAACCTAGAAAAAAAAATATTGATAATACTTAGGGAATTGGAACAAAAATTGTGGAATAATAAAAAGTTATACGCAAAAAAACATTTGCGAGCTTTTTTAAATAAGTACTAAGTATTAATTTGAATTAATAAATACAAGTATTATATGAAGGGAGATAATGAGCCCGTCATTTCAGATTTTTCCTCCTTACTTTTAAATACATATGTATACATATACGTATATTAGTTTCATTTATTTTATTACTTCTATCCCATCCAAACAACAATTTCTGTTCTAAAGTACTTATTTTATGCTGTTTGTAATTTTACCTATTTTGTTAATGGGTCCGTCCAATAGGCCTATCCACCATAATCAAATTATGATAAACTTGTGTCAGAAATAGAATTTATATGCTCAATAATTATGAATAGTAAAAGAAGAATGATTAAAAATTTATGTAACACCGAGCAGTACCTGATTAGTTTTGAATGCGCCCCTAGCAAAAATTTACTTGCGCCCCAACCCCCCCTCTACTTGCCCAACTATTAATCAATAAAATAATAAATGACATTCAAAAAAAATATTTTTTATTATAAAAAATTATTTTTCAAATATAAAACCCAAAATCCTTTAATTAAATTCTTTTTTTCAATTCCATGGCTGTCGATATTTTTAACATAATTTTCAACATTTTCGTATTTAATTTCTGTCGTTACAAAGCATATAAAGGTTATTCTGTTTATTGATTTAGATGAAGAATTTTATGCCCTAAAACTTTTATTTGATGCGTTTTTGCTTAAAATATTTAGGCGAGCAGGAAATTGCAAAAAACTGATTTCCCATGTTAATCTCCTATGTACACATTGAAAATAGACACACGGTATAGATCATCATTATCAATATTTCAGTTATTTAGAAAATCAAAATTATTTTCAATTTCACTATACGCAGTCAATCTTTTTTTCATTTCTTGCTCCAATCTATCTACGATCGTGATGTAAGTATTAATTCTCACGTTGTTCGCAGTTCGTCATGAGGTATAGCGTTTGGTTGCTTGGCGAATAGGGTGGGCAGACATCTCGTCCCAGCCCTACTCGATTGGGTTTTGTAAATTTCAGGCACAAAACACAACTTCTATTAGTAACAATATGATAATATTGAATATTAAATGATATTTTGTAATGTTTCCAAAATTCTGAAGCGCACCCTCGCGTTGCAGCGCCTCTAGGCAGTTGCCTAGTGGATAATCCGGCCCTGACTGTGAGATATAAAGCTTTATAAAATTCGTGTCATCAAGACTAGTTTTGAAATGAAGCTTCTCATTGCTAAACAATGAAAGCCCGCTCTCGCCATTAATTCAGAAAGACAACATAATCAATATGCCGAATCCGTAAGATGTAACTGTACATTTGAAAAGGAGATCCACTTCATGAAGGGGCTACTCCTAGTGTAATGTCAAAGTTGTCTGCCACCTGGCCAAAAAAATACCATAAATAACGTCATCTAGAGCACACAACTTACTTTAGGAAAACTCGGGGAGGTTATTGTTGATGAATTCTGTGCCTTAGGTAATGTTATTCGTATTTTTTAAAGTAAGTAAATAGTTACATGGAATGGATGGGATTTTAGTTCATGAAGTGGATGTCCATTTTATGAACTGTACAATTATATCTTATAGATTCGACAGATACAAGTTTATTTAAAACTGTCATTCAGATGTCAGTTTTGAAGGAAGGTGTTACTTTTTTGCTTGGTTTTCATTATTTTCAAAGGAAATTACATGAATCGGAATATTGAACAAGTATAAGATTTAATAAGTATTTAATTTTTCTACAAATATAAAAAGAAGTAAATACAAATCACATGAAAATTAACTGATTGTGTACCAGTGGATAGTACTGTTGTCACAAACCAATCTTAAACTTTAAAAAAATTTCTTTAACCTCAAAAATCTTAACGAACCGTGTTTTTTCTTGTTTTATTATTTTAAATAAATAATATGGCAAATATGGAAGTTATATTTAATTATGAAAAATAGTTCCCAAAATGGCGGACGAGTCAGCTATGTATTATGTAGAAGCTATATTTTCGCCATACAATGAAGTTACGCAAATAATTCACTTTTTTATTATAAATTTACAAATTTTTATATTTATCACTTTAACTTAATTCTTCTTTTATGACTTTCCGTTATGATCAGCTCCAACGCTAGTACATAACTATTTAGAATCTACATGACCATGGATAGAAAGTAACATATTCAGCTAGTGGATGAGTTAGCACTGTTATTTAAAAATAAATACAGATTGAACAAACTTGGAATTTCAAAATATTCATACTTTTACCTTACATGTCGTACCAGGGACCAGTTTCCCTGAAGATTTAATATTTTTAGAATAATGTTCTTTATCTGCTTCGGGGTGAAACAAAGTGAAAGCACCACTAGTATCGGTCATTCCATAGAATTGAGTGACACATGTATGGGGAAGTATGTTTCTTAATTTTGTAAGCAAATCTATTCCTGTAGAGGCACCTCCCAACAGTAATGCCTGCAGACTGGAAGTGTTGTATGATTCAAAAGTTTCCAATGAAATGGCTTGATATGGTGCTAAAAACAAATTGGTAACCTGAAATAGAATGCAGTTTTAAAAAAATTACCTTCTTGAATCAAATTAGAAAGATGCCTAGACCACTTGACCTTGACTTAGAAATTAGGTAGTAATTGATTATATGAAAGCTGTTCTAATTAGTAGACCGTGCTTTTTGTTTAACTTCATCCTTGCCATTTCAACAAAAAAAATCTGATGTGGCCAGCACATGACATCTCGTAAATCCCATGTTTATTATGTTTTTCCTCGAAAATCTATTAGGAGCTCCAAATTAAGTACCACTTCCGGTTTATCATATAGGTATAGTCAAAATCTAATGTTGTTTCAAATTATACACGAGCTTTAAATACCTACTTTGAGAAGTTTTGGAACATGCTTTAATTTTTTTTTCACGAAAATCTGTTCAGAGCTTCAAATAAAGTATCACTTCCGGTTTATCAATTTTAGCGAAAATCTAATATAGTGTTCAACAAAAAGTCTTAAATACTAAATTTTAAAAGTTTTTGAATATATCATAATATATTTATCACGAAAATTTGTTCAGAGCTTCAAGTAAAGTGTCACTTCCGGATTTCCAATTTTAGCCAAAATCTAATATGTTGTTCTCCTTTATATAGAAGTCTTAAATACCAAATTTTAAAGTTTTGGAATATATCAATATATTTTTCACGAAATCTGTTCAGAGCTTCAAGTAAAGTATCACTTCCGGTTTATCAATTTTAGAAAAAATCTAACATGTCATTCTGCTTAGTATAAAAATCTTAAATGCCAAATTTGAAAAGTTTTAGAATATATCGTAATATATTTTTCACGAAAATCTGTTGAGAGCTTCAAGTAAAGTGTCACTTCCGGATTACCAATTTTAGCCAATATCTAATATGTTGTTCTCCTTTATATAGAAGTCTTAAATACCAAATTTTAAAGTTTTGGAATAGATCAATATATTTTTCACGAAATCTGTTCAAAGCTTCAAGTAAAGTATCACTTCCGGCTTATTAATTTTAGCTAAAATCTAATATGTTATTCCTCTTGATATAAAAGTTTTAAATATTAAAATTTAAAAGTTTGGATTATATTTTCATATAGTTTACATTAAAAACTGTTATGGGCTTCAAGTAAAGTATCATTTCCGATTATCCAACTCTTTCCATGAATGCAGAAAGCTTAAATACAGAAAATAGAAATATTTGGAAGTTTGATATAAGAGTTACCGTGGACGAAAAAATCGTTACTCACACACACACACGTGCACACGCACGCGCACACACACACACACACACACACACACACACACTCACCTTCACCCACACCCATCCACACACGCACGCACGCACTCGCACACACACACACACACACACACACACACACACACACACACACACACACACACACACATACACACACACATACACACACACATGCAGAGACATCATCGTAAAAATAGTACAAACGAGTTGTAGGGACCTTAATTCGTGCTTATTTACTGAAAACTCACTATCGAATTTTTGGATCGATAACATTACCTCCCTTACCTACGGTATGACGGGAGGTAAATACATCGAAAACATATTGTGGCATTTTGATAATTAATGGTGACCATAGGGCTTTAACTTGGGATTTTAATGTTATGCAATTTTCTACAAAAACAGTAGAGCGAAGTTGTTCAGAGTTATTGTTCTAGTTTCTTCACAATTTTAAAACTAAATTCCGAAAGTTCAGTTAATTAGTAGCAAAATAGCCATGAAATTATAAAAATGAATATTATTTTATTCATGTTTTATACTTTTTTTTCTAAAAGTAAATTACATAATATATGTTTATTCGAATTTATTAATTATTGTGAAAATAGTTATCAAAGAATACGGGATTTATTTTGATGTTTATAAATAATTTATGGAAACAAGACAGAAAAACAAGTGTCATTGTTATTGTTACGAAGCGACAGAAATTTTAAAATTTCTTTTTAAAATTGTGTTGTAACTAGAAAGATATTACAATATGTAAAAACAGTTTTCTATGTTACTTACTTCTGAACAACTTTGCACTATCGTTTTTGAGGTCCGTGAAGTTGGCGTATTCATAGTAATACAATTAATTTTTTTTATATCTATAATTTTGTGCTCATTTTGTGCTATTTATTGCTGTATTGTTCTAATTTTGTGCTCATCTCCTTTAATTGTTATAAACAAAATAAAATGAATACGCCAACTTCACGCTTGCGTATTCATAGTGAAAAATTACTTTTTATTTATAGCTATAATTTTGTGCTCATTTTGTGCTATTTATTGCTGTATTACTCAAATTTTGTGCTCAACTCCTTCAATTGTTATAAAAAGAATAAAATGAATACGCCAACTTCACGCTTGCGTATTCATAGTGAAAAATTAATTTTTATTTATAGCTATAATTTTGTGCTCATTTTGTGCTATTTATTGCTGTATTGCCCAAATTTTGTGCTCATCTCCTTCAATTGTTATAAACAAAATAAAATGAATACGCCAACTTCACGCTTGCGTATTCATAGTGAGATATTAATTTTTATTTATAGCTATAATTTTGTGCTCATTTTGTGCTATTTATTGCTGTACTACTCAAATTTTGTGCTCATCTCCTTCAATTGTTATAAACAAAATAAAATGAATACGCCAACTTCACGCTTGCGTATTCATAGTGAAAAATTTAATGTTTTAATAGCTATAATTTTGTGCTCATTTTGTGCTATTTATTGCTATATTGCCCAAATTTTGTGCTCATCTCCTCAATTGTTATAAACAAAATAAAATGAATACGCCAGCGTCTCGCTTGCGTATTCATAGTGAAAAATGTTTATAATAGCTATATTTTTGTGCTCATTTTGTGCTATTTATTGCTGTATTGCGCAAATTTTGTGCTCATCTCCTTCAATTGTTATAAACAAAATAAAATGAATATGCCAACTTCACGCTTGCGTATTCATAGTGAAAATTTAATTTTTTATAGCTATAATTTTGTGCTCATTTTGTGTTATTTTAAGTTTTACATGTTTATTATGACAAAAATAAGATATTCTTTATTTACGAGTATCTAATGGAGAAAAGACGTGGATCTTATGTGCTGTTAAGACCTTACCCGTCTAGTCTTTTGAGTTGGTGAGAAGCGAGCTAGCTGGTGGGTAGGCTTGGAATAGTTTACCCCACAAAAAAAATGTCGAGTTAGGCGTTACTATTTTCTTAGCCAGTACCAAAGTGACTGTTGTAGGGGTGTGATCGCGCTTTTCAGATATTTTTTTTCTCAAAGCTCATTAAATTCAACGATTTTTTAAATATCTGTAAATTTTTCTTTTTGTTTTATAATATGTATTTATTATTAGATATTGTTTATAGAGCTGCATCTAAAACAATAAATAAAATAAATAACTATAAATATATCATGGCATATTACCCATTGCTGGGTGTGCCAATCTGCTTTGTTCGCAGATATCGGTAATGATGATGACATATTTGTATCGTACGGGCGTTTACCAGGCGTCGCCTCACGGGCACTCATTGCTGGCGTGAAGAGTGCACCACAGAGATCAATGTTGTGCCATTTAAAATTCGAAATATTTGACGTCGGTCGGGATCGAACCCGGTTCCCCAGATTCGCGACCAGACACTCAGGCACGCGGCCACGAGACCCCATAAATAATAATTGTTCACTTATACAAAAATTACAAATAAAAATAGTTTGACAGATAAAAATAAAAGTTTGCTAATATTTTATTTTTCAAATAGGTACTGAATCAAGAAAACGAATTTTTATGTTCCAAGTTTAATAAAAGTGCATATTTGTTATTTCTTTAATTTTTATAAACAAAATATAAATTGTATAATAACAATAAAGTCTATTTACGTTTCGGAGAGAAGTAATTATTTTCAAATATACCACATGAAATATTTAAAATGTTGAACCAATGATTTAAAAGTTAGGGGCATTTGATTATCAGCGTTGATTTGTTTGATTGGAATGATACATCTCGCCATATATCTTTATATTTTCTTAAACTAATATAAGTTACTAGTGATCCCAAATACTGTCAATTTCATCAAAAATAACCTACTATCCATTTCAGAATTATAGTCAGTTTAGTTTGAAACTAGCTTAAAAAAATTAAAACATTATGAATCACTCTTTCAATTATTGACTTATTTCAAAATTAATTAATACAAAAATATTTATTTATTTATTTATTTAAGAATAGACTATCCAACAGGTCAAGCCCAATGACTGGATAGCATAAGAACAAAAATACAAAGCATATACATTGTAAAACTTATACACATTAACACATTTAATAATTAATAATGTTTTTCTTAAACGTTTTAAAGTCCGAACATTGACAATATACAGGTTTATTAGTGGCAATAGCCATGATACTTGTCTTCTTTTTACCTTCCGTCACCTTTAGGTATGGAATGTATTGTCTTTGGTCAAAAAAATCGGTGGTGAGTTTTTAATGAATAAGCACGTTTTAAGGTCCAGAGAATACAGTTTTACTATTTTTACGATGATTGTGTGTGTGTGTGCGCGCGCGCGCGCGCGCGCGTGTTTTTGTGTGTGTGTGTGTGCGTGCGTTCGTGCGTGTGTGTATGTGTGTGTGTGGGTGGTGTGGGTGGTGTGTATGTGTGTGTATGAGTCTGTGTGTATGTGTGTGTATATATGTGTGTATATGTGTGTGTATGTGTTTGTGTGTGTGGGTGTGTGTGTAACAAAATTTTCGTTTACGATAACTAATACTACAATTCCAAAAATTATAATTCTTTCGTATTCCTCTTTGCTGCATCCATATGAAGAGCTGATTAGATTTTGGTTATAATTGGTCAACCGGAAGTACTCTCATTTGAAGATTTTAACAGTTTTAACGATGTTAAATGTCATTTTTTACACTTGATGTTATTATAAATATTAAAGAACAATATATTCTCTATACCATTTGACTGCATTTTATATTTCATATTAAATAGATATAGAGTTATAAAATGATAAAGAAATAAAATTTCATAAATTAGCTAGCTATGCTAGAAACAGCTGCTATATTAAGAAAATTCTGATTGAAAGATGTCAGTGTTAATTGACATATTCGTAGTTTGTGTTATAATTTTGCTCGAAACCTCGAAACATAGGATATTTTTGCTCGAAACTTTCTGTATGGAATTTGTGTAAAATACATACAACTGTCGAAAGGTAATGTACATACAAGAAGTTTAGAATCTTTTGCAAGGAACTCTCTATGGATTTTATAGAAAATACATAGGCATTTACGAAAATTCTACCGGTAAATACTGCATCTACTGACTGTGTTCGAAAACACGAGTGGTAAAAAGTTACGGTGTTCGAAAATTGTATGAATATATAATGTAATTTGAAATAATAATTCGCGGTAGTGTAATGTGCCAGTAAATTCCCAATAGATTACACATTGATCTCAAACACACTTTATCTATTTTTCGAGAAATGTTTTTGTCTACGAATTATTTGTTCTCGTGGTCAAGAAACATTCGATCCTATTATTTTAATTTTATCACTGTATGTAAACTTAAAACCGTATATATACTGTACATTTTGTTAGTCTAAGTAGAGTACAATACATTCTATCTCGATTCACACTTACGACGTTACGCTGCTGGCGACTCTGATATTAATAAATAATATATATATTAATCAAACTTCAACAATCGACTATTATTCAAATTACTAAATCACGAATCCGTTCCTCTGATCTTCGAGTACATTACATAAAAATTGGTGTCAGAAGTGGGATGTACTAAAACAATCGGGATTTAATACAAGTATTTCGCGTCGTTAAAACTAATCGTTTTTCGCGTCATCAACGTTATTCCGAGTTCACGGTACATTCACCTCCGATCACGTCTACGACCGATTCCGAGGTATTCGAATCGATCTCCAGGACATCAGAGCCGGACCACATCTCCAAAGTCTTTCAATCCAACCAGAGAAGGAAGTCATCACCTTCCACCGCCAACAGCAGAGCAGCACAACTCCACAATCTCCAACTACATCCAATCTTCAAACCCCGCACAATGCAAATCTACATGTAAGTTGCACCACAATTCTAGTATTCAAACTCACATCGACTCAACCAATTTAAATTAAATAATTAACTCTTTCAAAAGTCAAATTAATTAAATAATAATTCATAATGCCTTCAACCGATAATGCAAGTTCTTCCAGTTCGCAGCACTACATTTCATTAGAAATTGCTGAGAAAATGTTATTTAAATTTGATAGAAATAAAAGTAGATTATATGAATTCATTCATAATTGCACTAAAGCCATGACATTAGTAAAACCCGAACTCAGTAAAATTTTATTAGCTATCATAGAAACTAAATTAACAGATAATGCCAGTATAATTATTAGGAATCGAAATTTTGATGATTGGGAAACCTTAAAAACTCATTTATTAGATGCTTATTCTGAAAAACGAACTACAAGTCAATGGCAACTCGAATTGAACTCTTGTCGTCAACTACAAAACGAAAATGTATTATTTTATTCAAACAAGGTAGAGAATTGTTATATGAAATTAATAAATTCAATTAATACATCACTTGAAGAAGAAGAACGTATTGTAGCCACTAACTTAATAAAAAACGAAGCACTAGAAGTATTTCTTAATGGACTTAATCCACAACTAGCATTAATTGTCAAATCTCAAAAACCTTCAACATTAGAAAACGCAATTTCACTTGCGCAACAAGAAGAACAAGCTCAAAAATCTCGTTTTGAAATACAAAAATACCAATTAGTAAATTCATCAAATGCACGATTTTGCTCATATTGTAATAAGTCAGGACACACTTCTTTTAATTGTCGTAACAGACCAAATCCTAATTCAAACTCAAATGTCCGCAGACCTAATCATTACACACAAAATGTGAGACATGTAAATAATCCTCAAAACCAGCCAAATTCCAATTTTAATAATCATCCTCGCCAATCTACTTCTAATTATAATAATAATCCTAACAGTCAATCAAAGTTTTGTAACTATTGTAAAAATCTTGGACATTTAATTAACGAATGTAGGAAAAGAGAATTTAACAATAACAGGAAACAAAATAATCCAAATACTGGTAGATTTACAAACAGTCAGAATCAACAACCGCGTGGTAACACTAACCAACAATCTTACTCAAATAATCGTTCTTTAAACACGAACGGCCCCCAAGGACCTTCGGCAACCTTGAGGACTGCCAATTTTCTCCAGGCCGACTTCGAACATTAAATTTCACAGGTATTACTTCATATATAATACTTGACATTCCAGAACTTAAACGACCAGCTAAATTTTTAATCGATACGGGTGCAAATATTTCCTTAATTAAACTATCACTTTTAAATCCAGATGTTATATGTTATGAAGATAACCCTATTAATCTTAAAGGTATTGATGATGTCGAATCTCCTCAACAAACTGTTTGCTATTCTCTACTAAATTTAAATCTCCCAAACAATAATTCTCTCCATATTTTTCATGCTGTACTCGACAAATTCCCCATTGAATTTGATGGACTAATAGGAAACGATTTATTAAAATCATTTAATTCAAAAATTAATTATGAATCTGATACATTATACTTGGATAATTTTCCAATAAAATTACATATCACAACGCAAATTGTAAAAGGCAAAGATGCGCCAGAAATAAAATCAAAAATCGTTCAAGATAAAACCTCTGTCAATGAAGAAACCGATAACGACCTTAAATCTCCTATTCCAAACAATAAGATAACAAATGATAACATCACTAACCCAAATGCAACTAAGCCAGCCAATAACGTTGAAACCAAACAGGAAATTCTTTATAAAATAAAACCCAGATGCGAAGCAATTGTCAAAATTAATATTCTAAATTCTAATTCAGACTTCGCAATTATTCCAAACGCAACGATTCTTGATGGTGTTTACTTATGTTCAAGTTTAGTAAAAATTAATAAATCCAATAACACTGCATTAACTTCTATATTAAACACAACCGATAAAACCGTCAATATAAGACAAATTGATATTGCCGCTGAACCTTTTGAAATTAGTAACTCTACAGATCAAAACTCAGCGTCAATAAATCCTATTTCAAATAAATCAGAAAATTTTAACTCTTCTAGATTAGATAAAATTTCAAATTTATTAAGAACCGATCACATGAATGAAGAAGAAAAAAATTCAATAATTCAAATTTGTCACGATTTTAACGATATATTTCATCTAGAAGGCGACAAACTTTCTTCTACTACAGCTGTCATGCATGAAATTCCTACTACTTCCTCTATTCCGATTAGTACGAAAACCTATCGTTATCCTGAAGTTCATAAAAACGAAGTTTCAAACCAAATCAATAAAATATTAGACCAAAACATTATTTCCCCCTCCAATTCTCCTTGGAATTCTCCTGTCTGGGTGGTCCCTAAGAAACTAGATGCGTCAGGTGAAAGAAAGTGGCGAGTAGTAATAGATTACCGCAAACTTAATGAAATTAGTATCGGTGATTCTTACCCCCTTCCAAATATTACAGAAATCCTTGACCAATTAGGACACTCCAAATATTTTACAACTATTGATCTTACTTCCGGATTCCACCAAATTCCTATGCATCCACAAGACGCCGCCAAAACCGCATTTTCAGTTCCTTCCGGACATTATCAATTCAATCGCATGCCCTTTGGATTGAAAAATTCTCCAGCTACCTTCCAACGCCTCATGAACACTGTTCTTGCAGGAATTCAAAATTATCGATGTTTTGTTTACCTCGACGATATTGTCATTCATGGTTCAGATTTAGCCACTCATAATAAACGTCTCATAGAAATTTTCGATCGTTTATCTAAATTTAATTTAAAAATTCAACCCGATAAGTGTGAATTCCTTAGAAAAGAAGTCATGTATCTTGGACACCTTATCACTGAACACGGAGTTAAACCCGATCCAAAGAAAATATCCGCTGTTCTTAATTATCCTCAAATTAAGTCTCCAAACGACATTCGTTCCTTCCTAGGACTCGCAGGTTACTACCGTAGATTCATCCCAAACTTTAGTAAAATCTCTCAACCTCTCACAAATCTTTTGAAAAAAGACATTCCTTTTAATTGGACCTCACAACAACAAAAATCCTTCGAAACTTTAAAAACTACCCTCACATCTGAACCTCTCCTCCAATATCCTGATTTCTCTAAACCCTTTTACCTTACAACCGACGCTAGTGATTATGCTATAGGCGCTGTTCTCTCACAAGGTGAGCTAGGTAAAGATCTACCTATTTCATATGCTAGCCGAACTTTAAATAAGACCGAAGGTAACTATAGCACAATTGAACGAGAAATGTTAGGCATTGTTTGGGCAATAAATCATTACAGACCATACCTTTATGGACGTAAGTTCACTATAATCACAGACCACAAACCCCTCCAATGGTTGTTTAATATAAAAGAACAAAATAACAAACGTTTGTTTCGTTGGCGCGTTTCTCTTGAAGATTATGATTACACTATAGTTTATCGAGAAGGTAAACGTAATCAAAACGCAGATTCATTATCACGTATTAGACAATCAGACCCCATTCCACTTTCTCCTACCTCCAATATAAACATAATTAAAAATCCTTCTATATCAAACGATAACCCTTCCTATCAAGACTTTTTACACAAAACCAAATCAACTATTATATTAAATAGCAAAATTGACGAATCAAGCGATCATTTTCTTAAAAGTAAAAACGACATAGCCTTATGTATTCCAGAAGATTTAGAGTTCATGGAAAAACCACAATTAGACTTAAAATTAAAATTTAATCATATTGATAAACTTTCTAATCAAAATTTAAAATTAGAAGATATATTCATTTTAAAAGAGAAAGATCAAAATATCGTGTATATTATTAATAAACAATTCTATTGGGAAAATGTAAATTATGAAACCCTTTATAATTGTTTAATAAAATTCAGAGATGTTTTAATAGAAAATAACATAACCTCAATAAATTTACCTAGACTAGGTATTGGTTTTGATAAATTAAATTGGACAAAAATTCGATGTATGTTACGTTTTATATTTCAAAACTCTGACATAAACATAAAAATATTTCATGACGTACTTACCGAACCTACTGAACAAAATATTCCCAAAATTCTCAAAGAAAACCATTCCAACCCTACTTCCGGTCACTCAGGTTTTCACCGTACATATAACAGAGTAAAAGAAAAGTATAAATGGACGACTATGAAATCGGATGTCAAAAATTTTGTAAAGAATTGCATAGAATGTCAACAAAACAAAGTTGTTCGTAAGAAAAACAAACAACCCATGGAAATAACAACCACATCTACGAAACCCTTTGAAAGAATTGCTCTCGACATCGTTAGCGGATTTCCAATTTCAGAATCAGGAAATAAATGTATCCTCACACTTCAAGACGATCTAACCAAATTTACCCAAGCTTACGCAATCCCTGATCACGAAGCTCCTACTATCGCCAAGATCCTTGTTCATGAATTTATTTGTAAATTCGGTATCCCTAACTCCATCCTTACCGACCAAGGTAAAGACTTTACCTCTAATCTCATGACAGATGTTAGTAAACTTTTTAAAATAAAGAAAATTAATTGTACAGCATATCATCCCCAAAGCAATGGCGCTCTTGAGAGAGTCCACTCAACCTTAACTGATTACCTGAAAAATTACGTAAACATCAATCAAACCGATTGGGATCAATGGTTAGACTTCGCAACCTTTGCATATAACACTACAACACACACTTCTACTAAATTTACCCCCTTTGAATTAGTATTTGGTAATAAACCATCAATTCCTTCTGAATTCGACAAATCCCCTGAATTTAAATATTATTACGATAATTATGTCGACGAATTAAAACTTAAACTTCAAAATTCTCGCCAAATTGCACGCGATCACTTAATTAAAAGTAAGGAAGCCAATAAGACAATATATGATAAGAAATGTAAAAATGTTAAGTATAAGATTGGAGATAAAGTATTTTTAACAAATGAACAAATCAAACCAGGAAAATCACGGAAACTTTCGAGAACCTATAACGGTCCCTATAAAATTATAGAAGTCAATTCTCCTGTCACGTACACCTTGTTAGTAAATAACAAGAAATTGAAAGTTCACTCTGATAGATTAAAAGACGCGTTTGTTTCAGACTAATTCTTATATTGTTCGCCACAACGTGTGATACTTCACCTGTTACCTCCAAAGAGATATCTCCCTCACCAGGTGTCTTCTATGAAAACCTAGGTAACACGAAATTTTACGATAACTTTTGGAATATTATTACTTATCTCGATTTATCAAACTTTGAATCAAAATTATCCCTAGTCACTTCCACTTTCAAAAAGACAGAACTCCTTTGTAGTCATTCTACCTATGTTTCTTTTAATTTATGTAATAACTCCCTCAAAATTCTTTCTCACACCATCCCTAATCTCGTCGAAAAGGACTTGAGTTTAAAAGAACTAACAAAAGATGAAATCGTAAAAACTAGGAACAAGAGAGGCCTAATAAATGGTTTAGGTTCCGCTTTCAAAATTTTATTTGGAACTCTTGATTCGGATGATGCTGAATATTATAATAAAATAATTGATAATATATCAACTGATGAGAAACAATTAAATTCACTTTTAAAGGATCAAATCCAAGTTGCAAAAACTACTATCGAAAATTTTAATAGCACTATTACTAATTTAGAAAAAAACAATGATATTATTCAACACAATCTTAAAAGAATAGAAGATTTCGCTAATACGGAAAACCAGAGATATTTTAATCTTAATGCCAAACAAAACATGGAAGAACATTTAGCATTCCTATCTCTTTTGACAACTGAATTAGATAATGAGTATTCGACTGTAATAATCTCAATCTTATTTATTAAATCAAACACACTTCATCCTTCAATTATGTCTCCACAACAATTTATAAATCAACTCTCAAAGGTATCAAACCAATTACCAGTATTAACTACTTTCGCATTACCACTACACCCTAAAAATGCGTTTGAACTTTTATCAATCGCAAGAATCTCCGTCTATTATTTTCAAAATAAACTTATATTCAAAATTTCTAATCCTTTGATAATTCAACAAACCTTTGATTTATTTCATATTATTCCATTGCCTACTAAAATTGATAACATTCACCATGTTTTTATCTTAACTCAAAGTAAATACTTAGCTATGTCCGAGTCTAAATCCCAATATGCTCCCTTGAATAATTTAGATCATTGTCACACCCTATCTAATAAAGATATTATTTGCTATTTGACTACTCCAATTTATGCTACTCGAACAAACAGTTTTTGTGAAGTAGAGCTACTCTTAAATTCAGATCACATTCCATCCTCTTGTGACACACGAGTTATTAAAATGCCTCTTGAAACTTGGCACAAATTATCTTCTCCAAATAAATGGTTGTTTGTATTAAAGAACCCAGTAGATATCACTGTGAATTGCAAAAACGAAAAACCTATTGATGTTGAAATTAAAAACACAGGCATTTTAACAATCAGACCTGCTTGTAAGATTTATACTAGTATGATTATTATTAATGCTAACAATGACAATTCTCTAACTAGTGAAAATAATATCTTCATTCCAAATTTCGATATAGTAGACGACGACTGTATCAAAACAAGTAAACAAAATTTCTCTGAACTAAAATTAATAAGTAATAACGCCTTTTCTCTGGATAGAGAAAGTTTAAAAATTGCTAGTCATAAACTAGATAGAATTAACGAAAATTTAAATGTCTTAGAGTCAAATCAAAATTCTAAATTTAATAAAGTGATCAATCATCCTTATTTTGCCTATATATTCTTGACTTTATTCAAAATCCTCATCGTGTATGTTTTATACAAATTGTTCAAAAGGTGTAAGAACCGATGTTTAAATAATAAAGTATACCCATTAACTCATAATCATGAACGTAGTACAATTATGAACTGCATTACTTTTAAATTATGTAAAAAGAATAACACTACCCCCCGAATATCTAATACCGATGTGAGATTTGAACTAGATGAACAGCCAAACTGTTCAGGTGTAACTGACAACAAAAATTCCCCTGTCAGTGAAACTAACTTACGAAGAAGCACACGTTTAGCCAAATTAAAAGACAATTTATAGTTATAAAAAAAAATGTATACTAATATGTAATCTTAATATGTATGTTAGCTATAAGAATTTCTTTTCACAATAATAATAAATAAAACCCTATATGTATATCCTTATGTATCTTAATCTTTTATCTTTGTATTATGTATCATATTGTAAAGTTATTTTAATGTTAAAACTTAACCATATTAGAGAAAATTAAAAGAACTCCTTTCAGTTTTACGTTCTTTTAATTTCTTTAAGGGGTAAGGTGTAATGTGCCAGTAAATTCCCAATAGATTACACATTGATCTCAAACACACTTTATCTATTTTTCGAGAAATGTTTTTGTCTACGAATTATTTGTTCTCGTGGTCAAGAAACATTCGATCCTATTATTGTAATTTTATCACTGTATGTAAACTTAAAACCGTATATATACTGTACATTTTGTTAGTCTAAGTAGAGTACAATACATTCTATCTCGATTCACACTTACGACGTTACGCTGCTGGCGACTCTGATATTAATAAATAATATATATTAATCAAACTTCAACAATCGACTATTATTCAAATTACTAAATCACGAATCCGTTCCTCTGATCCTCGAGTACATTACAGTAGATACATACCTACTTAGTGTAGACACATTGAAAAATGAACATGGAATAAAATAAAAAACATTCCAGAGTGAATGTGAATCGCAACGCAAACAATTTCTAGCATAATACCGAGCATAATACAGAGTAAAAATAATGCAATATGCGGTTTTTGTCGTAAAGAACAAAACAACTAATGAAATGATGTTATCAGAAGGGTAAAGTAAATCAATGTAACGACGAGAAAATATTAGAAGCCAGTTACAAGTTCGGGGGGCCCCTTGCAATGTTGTTAGGTGAATTGTGAAGGGAGGTTGTCTAATTTGCAGCTTTTCCTAGAATGTTTATAAGGAGTGATTTGTGAAGGTACGTCAGGTAATGTGAACATTCACAATTCACCGCTAATAACATTATTAGAAGAACTATAAATTACGCAACCTCTCTCCACAATGCACCCGAAAACATTTCAGAAAATTCTTAATTAATTATTCAAAATAAATGAACAGTGAAATAAAACACCGTGAAATATCCAATAGTCTTGTTGACGGTAAATTATATTTTACGTTTATAATTATTTAAGGTACCTAACCTAACTGTACCAGGAGAAATAAAATCGGGATCGAACCCGGTTTGTCAGATTCACTACGACACTCACATGCACGCGGCCACGAGACCCCATTAATTTCTTATTATCTAAAATATCAATGTGATCGACTAAACAAAACTATTTTCAACTGTGTTATTAAATTTGTTTGTTACATAGCTTACTTTCATATTGTAAAATTATTTTTTCTAATGTTGAATATCATTTTTCTCGAAGAAATGGGGTGTGATCAAATTTTTATTTCTACATAATATAATACTAGATCGAAAAATAAAATACCAATATTTTTTTAAATCGATTAATTATTCGTACTTTACAAGAAAATAATTATTTAAAATTTGGGGAAGGGATTTGTGACGTGAGCATGGTAGAAGCGTGGAATAAGACGTATTGACTGCGAGGGAAAGAGATAGTTTTAGCCAGCTGTGGCCGTGCCACGCCCTGCCACATCTACCACAACATAATCGGGACGCTGATCGGCTGATCTATAACTGTCTTTTTCCTTCCTGCAGTCTGTTTGTCCTCTTCCACGATTCTAACATGCTTACGGTATATCCCTTCTCCCAAACATATTGTTAATAACAATATTGTTATAAATTAATGTTTAGTTTTTATTATTACAATGAGAAGCTATAGTGTTTTTTTTTAAATATTTTATGACATATATTGAAATTCGAATATGGTCACATATCTCATTTTTACACAACCCCATGCAACATTTATGTCGTTGATATAGAATAATTCTTTATCTAATGGACCCAAATGACATAAAAATATTATATTTTACTAGTAGTTATAATGTTGAAAATGTTGATGTTGAAAATATGAAAAATGAAAACAAAGTTATATATTTTCAACATCAACATTTTCAACATCATAACTACGAGTACTAGTAAAATATAATATTTTTATGTCATTTCGGTCCATTAGATAAAGAATTATTCTATATCAACGATATAAATGTTGCATGGGGTTGTATAAAAATGAGATATGTGACCATATATATATCCAGGATAACTCTTCTAACATGGAGATGTATAACAGATACGAAGTCGGTTAAATTAGACTAAAGTTGTCCTATTAGAAGACCATGTTAATATTATTACTGTTTATTAACAAAAGTTCAAAGCTACTCTTTTTGGAAAAATTGTTATGTAATAGTAATACAATATTGATATCAATAGAAAAAATTCTCCTCTGATGAACTAAAAAGTGCATAATGGTCATTTAAAAATACATAACTTTATTACCATGCCTCCCAATAGAATTGTGTCCCCCTTCATCTTGTACAAATCCCTATATTTATATTTTTCTACTCACTAGAAAGCTTGAAAACCAAGCTATTACTGTTAAAAAATATATATGTAGTTTCAAAATTTTCTGAATGATAGTATTTTAGTTAGAGTGGAGGATCCACCCACACATATACACAGACATCATCGTGAAAATGTTAAAATTGGATTCTAGGGACCTTAAAACGTGCTCATTTACCAAAATCTCGATATGCGATTTTTAGCACGATCCCTATACCTCCCTTACCAAGGGTAGCGGGAGGTAAAAATACTTTTTATCATATCGCCCTTGACATGTTATAGTGAGTAAATTGTAAGTTAAAAGTTTACAATAAAAAGTATTGAGCTAGAAAGTTATAAAATGAATTGTATCTATCACATAGAATATAATAATGGTTTCATTTAGAACAATACAGCAATAAAAGGCACAAAATTATAGCTATAATTTTTTTTAATTTTTCACTATGAATACGCATGTGTGAAGTTGGCGTATTCATTTTATTTTGTCTATAACAATTGAAGGAGATGAGCACAAAATTTGAGTAATACAGCAATAAGTAGCACAAAATGAGCACAAAATTATAGCTATTAAAAAAATTAAATTTTCCACTTTGAATACGCAAGCGTCAAGTTGGCGTATTCATTTTATTTTGTTTATAACAATTGAAGGAGATGAGCACAAAATTTGGGCAATACAGCAAAATAGCACAAAATGAGTACAAAATTATAGCTATAAATAAAAATTAATTTTTCACTATGAATACGCAAGCGTGAAGTTGGCGTACTCATTTTATTTTATTTATAACAATTGAAGGAGATGAGCACAAAATTTGGGCAATGCAGCAATAAATAGCACAAAATGAGCACAAAATCATAGCTATTGAAAAAAATCATTTTTCCACTATGAATACGCAAGCGTGAAGTTGGCGTATTCATTTTATTTTGTTTATAATAATTGAAGGAGATGAGCACAAAATTTGGGCAATACAGCAATAAATAGCACAAAATGAGCACAAAATTATAGCTATAAATAAAAATTATTTTTTCACTATGAATAATCAAGCGTAAAGTTGGCGTATTCATTTTATTTTGTTTATAACAATTGAAGGAGATGAGCACAAAATTTGGGCAATACAGCAATAAATAGCACAAAATGAGCACAAAATTATAGCTATAAATAAAAATAAATTTTTCACTATGAATACGCAAGCGTGAAGTTGGCGTATTTATTTTATTTTGTTTATAACAATTGAAGGAGATGAGCACAAAATTTGAGTAATACAGCAATAAATAGCACAAAATGAGCACAAAATTATAGCTATAAATAAAAATAAATTTTTCACTATGAATACGCAAACGTGAAGTTAGCGCATTCATTTTATTTTGTTTATAACAATTATAGGAGATGAGCACAAAATTAGAACAATACAGCAATAAATAGCACAAAATGAGCACAAAATTATAGATATAAAAGAAATTAATTGTTTTACTATGAATACGCCAACTTCACGGACCTTCGTTTTTGCCGTAAAATAAAGAGGACAGTAGGAAATTGCATAAAACTAATGTTGAATACTTATCTTCACCCCTAACCATCTCCACTCGGTATAATGACGTATTTATTTTTCTCGATAACAATGCACTACTAAAATGATCTAATGGCGCATCTAATTTAACTGAATTCTTATCTCTAATAGGATATCTAAACTCTGTATGACGAGACAAAAATATTTCAAAGAAATATAAAAAGCGTGCAGACTAATCTATGGTCGAATCTGTACTTTGTTATGGGTCGGAGTCGGAGGTATGGACACTAAATACAGAGATGAAAAGAAGACTCATAGCGGTCAAGATGGATTCTGTCAGAAGTGCCAGAATCTCCAGATTGGAGAGAAAAACTAACGAAGTTGGAACTGGAATGAATGCTAGAGAAACCTTAATAAAAATAATTGAAAGGAGAAGTTTAAAGTGGTTTGGGTTTCTTCTAAGGGTGCCAAAAGAATGGTGGCCGAAAAGAGTATACAAATGGAGGCTGCCCGGTAAAAGAAAAATAAATCGACCACGACGGTCATGGAATGATGAGAAAAGAAATCTAGAAGTCCATGTCATGAATAGAGAGGTTTAGCGGAGGGGGACAGGAATACGGCAAGACGCAAGAAACTGTTCACAATTTACAATAATTGTGTATTATAAATTACATATCATAAGTATTGTAATATTATACCTGTAATGTATGCATATACAGGGTGTTAATGAATACGTTTTACAAATTTATAGGGTTCATAGGGGATGAAAAATAGATAAAGTTTTACTAATAAACACACATGCACTGTTTTCGAGTTACAGGCTCTTAAAAATGTAATTACCTTAATTTTAGTAGGCTGTACCCATCACTTCAGTTATCAATTTTGTTTATTACCTCCCGTCATACCGTAAGTAAGGAAGGTAATGTAATCGTGCGAAAAATTCGATGGTGAGTTTTCAATAAATAAGAACGAATTAGGGTCCCCACTACAAGTTTTTACTATTTTTACGATGATGTCTGTTTGACTGTTACTTGAAGCACTTAACAGTTTTTAATGAAAAACTATATTAAAATATAATCTAAAACTTTTCAGTTTTAGTATTTAAAACTTCTATATCAAAGGGGAGCAACATATTAGATTTTGGCTAATATAACAAACTAGAAGTGACACTACTTGAAGCTCTGTACAGATTTTCGTGAAAAATATATTATGATATATTCCAAAACTTGTCAAATTTAGTATTTAAAACTTTTATATAAAGAAGAACAACATATTAAATTTTGGCTAAAATTGATAATCCGGAAATGATACTGTAAAGTTTTTATTTATTTGGGTGAAGTTTAAATATTAGACAATTATTATGAATTAAAATAAATGTTTTTTAAACTATAAAGAAAATGACTATTACGAATATAAAACAATTATTAAAATCTTAGTAAGACTAAAACTATAATTAACTAGATAACACTACACTTTTACTTAACCAATTAACACTACTATTTATCTCCACGATATTATTAATTAGTTATTTCACTACGCGCTTCAATCTTAGACTGCCGCTCTGTTGCAGACTCTTGTAAGTAGACTGTTTAAGCGATATTTATATCACTACATACTTATATCATGTTCAACTGTCTGCCTAACGACCTCCACAGCTTCTATATACACAACTGACTCAACAGAGTCTGTATATTCAACTGCTCGGACAGAAATCACACCTTTCACCTTAATGTCTGACTATTTATGTAACTTACTATGTATGTAACTAATCCTCTGTCTAACTTCCACAGCCTCAGTATCACCGACTGTCCGTATGCCACAATTCGTCAACACCACAGCCTTTAACAGCTATCTCGGTATACCAGTAACTTCCCGACTCGCCGTTACTGTCCTTATACACTACAGCTTCCCAATACTCGTCAACACTACCGAGTATTTACATCCACAGCTATACCAATATACCAGTAACTTCCCGAATACCTACTCGACAATACCTGCTTGCGCTCACTACAATACTGCTGTGCTTCTCGCTAACACTTTACTAACACTACATGTAACTAACTTTATGACTGTATGTAACTCACTAACTTCCCGAGAATAGCTGCGTCCTTTTTATACAGCTGTCATTATCTTCTAGAAAAGCCCTAGAATGTTAAACCGCGTAATAACAATGAACACAAAAGGTTCAGGCGACCGGAAGTAATTAAACACGTCGCGACCTGTTCGCTTACGTCGCCCGGCTACTATTACGTCACCGCTATAAATAGACACTCGCTTACAGTGGCAGCGACGGCGGGCGTTCCACGTACAGTGCCCCCTCCTTAAAGCCTCATCAACACGTTGGGCCAACTAACGCCAATAAACCAATATAAACAAATACCGACGAGGCAAAGCAAGGCGAGTCGGCGCAAGTATTTTGCGTCTATACGTTGGCAAGTATTTGGCCCAGACACTCAGGCCAGTATCAGACGTTTCTCGTTTCTTTGACTCGTGCACCATTAACCGACACTGAGGCGAGCGTCGGCAAAAGGCGAGCGGCCAATGCGAGTCGCGACGAAGTTAGACAAAAAGCTTTTCCACACGTTTGTTATCACTATGCTTATTATATAGCCACGTAATCAATCTATATTTTTTTCTGCGTCCAATATCTTACGATAACATAAACAAAGTATCTTACTTCGAATGCTGAGGCGACAGTTTCTTCTGATGACGTAACTGCGACGTCACAGAATCGTCACGCCACACCGATGTGTGAATGCAATCCAACTGTTCAACCTAGAAACAGTGAGTTAACTTGAGCAACAGGCTCAGTGAATGCCAACCCAGCTGGACAACGCTTTTCGTTGAAATTACAAACAATAATAATAATAAGCATACATTCATAATACTCTCACAATTCGTAACGTGTCGCAGGATGACAATATATTGTAAAATATAATTTGTCGGTCGTGTAACCAATGTTCGCATTACCCAGTCAGTACTAGGTCGTGAGACCCGCATGGTCTCTCGTTGGAGTAGCATGTTTACCCTCGGAGTAACTCAGAGGCTCCCATCGGTGGGGATTCAGCATGAACCCCAGTCGTCAGTCGGTCGTGAGACCCGCATGGTCTCTCGTTGGAGTAGCATGTTTACCCTCGGAGTAACTCAGAGGCTCCCATCGGTGGAGGATTCAGCATGGACCCCAGTCGTCAGTCGGTCGTGAGACCCGCATGGTCTCTCGTTGGAGTAGCATGTTTACCCTCGGAGTAACTCAGAGGCTCCCATCGGTGGGGATTCCGCATGAATCCCAGTCGTCAGTCAGTCGTGAGACCCGCATGGTCTCTCGTTGGGGCTGCATGTTTACCCTCGGAGTAACTCAGAGGCACCCATCGTTGGAATGCATTCGTATTCACAATGTATCGTTCGTTCTTGTATCGAGTACAATTGTCAGTAATGTATGTAATGTTGAGAATCGTGCATGTACGCAAATATAAATACAACAACAATATTTATTATAAAAATAATATGCATTCATTTACAACTTAACGCGTTATTCAACAAATACAACTAAATTAGCACTCACCTTCTGTTGCTAAGAACAAAATCCCTCCGACTCACATCACAACACTCTTAACACTGTTGATACCACTAAGTCGAATGACGGATTCAGCTTACTGTGCTTTATTTGAATGAATAGGGCTTTCATAAGAACAACGCATACGGTCACGTATGTTTAGATTATTTTATTCCTATCTAATTGCCAGACATAAACATATGAAAATGGAACATAGTTTTGATCTATTAAAATTATTTCCTAACATTCGGCCATCCTGTCCTTGTCCTCGTCCTCGAGGACGGTAGCATATTCTTCATCGTCGTTGTCGTTGCTGGATTCTGAGAGTGCACCAGGGGGGATGTATGGTTTCATTCGGTCTACCGCGATTACATTTCTGTATTTCGCTCGCTTACTTCGCTTAGGCCCCTTGATGTCTGTTATTAGGTATCTATCGTTCTGTAAAACTTTCTCAATTACGAATGGTCCATCATACGGGGCTAATAGTTTTTTACTTCCTTCGGCAGTTGGTTGTTTTTCTATTAAAACAAGCTCACCTACTTTATAGCAACGAGCTGGTTTGCGTCTCAGATTATAACGCTTTTCTTGGCTGCGTTGATCAGATCGAATCTTGTCAGCAGTTTCGTTTCGAATATCGATTATATTCTCGATGTGAGGACGTTCTTCCTGTACTGCCGTAGAGAACGGTGCTCCAGCTATTGCTCTGGGTCTATAGCCAAAAATCAACTCGCTGGGCGTTTTACCGGTCGCCTTGCAGAGAGTATTGTTCATAGCGAATTGTAGTTTGTCTATTTGTTGATCCCAATATTTGTCGTTGGTACTTATTGTTGCAAGAGATATTATAGCGGTTTGATTAAATCTTTCCACCTGTCCATTTGCACGAGGCGTCGCAACTGCGTTTTGGATATGTTTAATACCGTGTTGTTCGCAAAAGTCGTGGAATGATTTTGATGTAAAACTTGTACCTCGATCTGAAATAATACGTGTGGGAACACCGAATATTGTGAACAATCCCTTCATCATAGTAAGGACATATTTCGTTGAGGTATTTTTAACAGCTCGAATAAATGTATATTTCGTAAACGCTTCCGTTAATACTATAATTTGCGTATTTCCTTTGGAACTCCTGATGAATGGTCCAACATGATCCACATGTACTGTATGGAATGGTATTGGAACTTTTTCTATAGGGTGAAGTAATCCTTCTTTTTTTCCTTTTGGACGTTTGAAGTACAAACATTGCGGACAACATTGAATGTAGCGTGTAATATATTTACGCATATCTGGAAACCAGTAGGTTTCCTGAACTTTATTGATGGTTTTATCAACAGCAAAATGACCCATTTCATCATGGCACCATCTTAGGATTGATGATCTTTGTCCTTGTGGAATGTAAATTCTTGGTCCTGCTTTGGTGTTTTTATATACGCGTTCGGTTTTTAAACTGTAGGCCTTGTGAACTTGCTTTTCTCGTTCACTTTCCGCAACTTTTAATAATATGTCTTTGATTTCACGAATATTCCTGTCTGTCTGCTGTCCTGCAAGGATCCAATCAATTTTCTCTACCAGTAAAATATCCATTTCTTCTTGTGGAATTTCATTAGCTGACGGATTTCGACTTAAAGCGTCGGCATGTTTCATTTGTGTTCCTGGTCGATATATGACTTCAAAATCAAATTCAGATAGTTGTAGCCACCACCTTGCAATTTTCGGTACAATATCTTTCTTGGTCTGAGCCGTTTTCAACGCATTGCAGTCGGTAATAATTTTGAAATGTATTCCTAATAGGTAAACGCGAAATTTCTTAACTGATTCGACAACTGCAAGAGTTTCCAATTCGTACGAATGGTAGCGTTGTTCGCAATTGGTAGTTTGACGACTAAAATATGCCAATGGCTGTAGACGTCCGGTGTCTTGATATTGTAATAATATACCAGCTATTCCGCGCTTACTCGCGTCCGTATGTAATTCTGTCTTCGCATTTACGTTGTAAAGCGCAAGAACAGGTCTGGTTAATAATTTTTCTTTTAATTTTTCGAAAGCTTCTTTCTGTTTTTCGTTCCAAACCCAATCACAATCTTTTCTAGTTAACTCTGTTAATGGACGTGCAATCATGGCGAAGTCTTTGATAAATTGACGGAAATAAGACGTAAGTCCAAGGAACTGTCTAACAGTGTGTACATCCGTTGGTTCGGGAAATTCTTGAACTGCTCGAAGTTTGTTTTCTCCAGGGCGAATACCGTTTTCATCTACCTCGAATCCTAAATATGTGACAGATGTTTGTAGAAACATACACTTGCTCAATTTCAACGTTAAACCTTCATCTTGGAACGCTTTCAAAACATCTTCTAGTAAGGTTATCCCTTCTTCAATTGTTTTACTAGGAATTAATACGTCGTCGAGATATACGCAAACAGCGTCATGACGTAAAGCTCCTAAAACTTGGTTCATCAAGCGAGAAAAGACACTAGGCGCATTGGCTAATCCGAAAGGTACTCTATTATACTCGTATTGGCCGTCCGGTGTAATAAATGATGTCAAATATTTGCTATCAGTAGCGATAGGAACTTGATGATATCCGGCACATAGATCTAATGTAGTAAAATATTTGCAACCGTATAACCGATCCATCTGGTCGTCGATCCTTGGCAGTGGATAACGATCTTTAACGGTAAGGGCATTTAATTTCCTGTAATCCACGCAAAGACGATGTTCACCATTCTTCTTCTTAACAAGTAACATGGGTGAAGCATATGGTGACTCTGATTCTCGAATTATGTCATTCTTTAGAAGATCTGACAGTATCTCGCGAGCTATGTTACGTTCATGAATGGACATCCGGTATGGTCGATATGTAACAGGTGTATCTGTGGTTAGTTTTATAGTCATTTCTGTAGATTTTGCAGTTCCTAATTCCTCCAGAGTTTGTGCAAAACAATTCCTATATTTATTTAATAGAGCAACCAGTTTAAGTTTATGTTCATCTCCGATTGGTCCACATGAGATCTGGTCAGTAGGTAGTGTTGATAGTTCACATGTGTTAAGTTGTAAAACTTCGGTAGTAGTTGCATCTTTCATATCTGTACCTGGTAAACAAATCCATGCATTGGCCATTTTAGTTTTCTTCGGAAATTTCATATCTTTAGCAGATAAGTTAAGCACTGGTAGGATGCTTGTTTTATCGGGATGAATATGGATGACTGATGCTGGCATAAAGCTCTCCAATTCCTCATTACCCTTCAAATTCGAATCAATAAACAATTCACCGACAAACTTTTCATTATCTACGCTTACTGGAACATGCCCTAGGTGATTCGGTGGGATAACGGTTGCTGATTTGGCCCAAAGACAAACTTGATCTGGTGGTGGTAGTATGAAACTTTTCGCATTCTTGTCGGATTTATCCATTATACGTAAATTACTATTGGTTTTGATGACGATGATGTTAGGTGATTCAGTGAATGGTTGTCCAATAAGTAACGGTATATTCTGAATCTCATCTGTAACGACTTCTGCCTTTACTTCAACTTCCGCTTTATCAACTTTCAGTAAGAAAGTGGTTCGACCCAACGTCTTTACGGTTCCTCCGCCAAATCCTTTAATAATGGTTACTGTAGAGTTGTCAATTACTAGGTTTAATTGTCGAGCAACACTCTCCTTAATGATGACGCATCCACTTCCGAAATCCACATAGGCACATTGATTTCCGCATGTACAAAGAATTTTTCATTTTCGGTATTCTCCTCTCGGTTGACGTACAAATTAGTTTTTGAAGTAGACGGTTTACTTAGGCAACGAACTTCTGAGTGACCTGATTTTCCACAGTGTCTACATAGTTTTGGACATTGGGATGCGTAATGACCATTTTTATTGCATCGAAAACATGTCACCTGTTCGTTCTTATTTGATGTTACTGCTTGTGGTTTTGATATTGAATTATTACGTCCTTTTGTGTGAAAACGAGCCTTCCGAGGATCGGAAGATGATTTAAATCGATTTTGATATCCCATATTCTGTGTCCATGACTTACTCGTACTGACGTCTTTAAATGAACATAGAAAATTATATAAAGATTCCGGGGTTTTATGGTTCCCGGCTCGAGCGGCTGCTTGAAACGTATCATTATTCATACCGCCGATAATGCATGAAACAGAATTTTCTCCAACTATTTCACATGCATTAAGAAGAGCCACCTTCTCATAATAATATTTTGCGTAAGATTCATCCGGCTGCTTCTTCCGACGGATCATATCTTCGATCCGTGTGCAATAATCTTTTTTCGATGGAAATGCTTGCACTAATTGTCGCTTCCACTCGGTCCATGTGTAGCGTACAGATGTCAATCCGTTGTACCAAGTAGCGGCTAGTCCCCGAAGTTTACCAAGAGCATGGTAGATTGTAGCTTCTTCCGACCAATTGAATACTTCACGTAATTCGTCGATTTTATTGAGCCATCGAATAATATCGCTATTAGGATTTTCCGGTTGGAATGGCACGATGGCATCACCGCGGAATGAATTTACAGTTGCCGGTTTATTTGTGTCTGGTGTTTGACGACCTACCGTTTCCGCTAATTTTTGAACAATCGATGCCAACTGCAAAAGTTGGCCATCTGATTTCCCCGAATCTGGCGATTTAGTATGTTGACGGCGCTTTGTTTTCTTCGTACGATCAGGCTTTGTCGATGTCCCTTCACGACGACGTTTTGTGGATTGACGTCGCTTTCGTGGACGATCGTCAATTTCAGAACTATCCTCTGAACTGGAACTCATGTCTCAACAGTGGGACAAGACCAGAGCAGCAAGTCACGTTGTTTTTGTATCCCACTTCTGAAATTGTTATCAATATGGTTATAATACAGCCACGTAATCAATCTATATTTTTTTCTGCGTCCAATATCTTACGATAACATAAACAAAGTATCTTACTTCGAATGCTGAGGCGACAGTTTCTTCTGATGACGTAACTGCGACGTCACAGAATCGTCACGCCACACCGATGTGTGAATGCAATCCAACTGTTCAACCTAGAAACAGTGAGTTAACTTGAGCAACAGGCTCAGTGAATGCCAACCCAGCTGGACAACGCTTTTCGTTGAAATTACAAACAATAATAATAATAAGCATACATTCATAATACTCTCACAATTCGTAACGTGTCGCAGGATGACAATATATTGTAAAATATAATTTGTCGGTCGTGTAACCAATGTTCGCATTACCCAGTCAGTACTAGGTCGTGAGACCCGCATGGTCTCTCGTTGGAGTAGCATGTTTACCCTCGGAGTAACTCAGAGGCTCCCATCGGTGGGGATTCAGCATGAACCCCAGTCGTCAGTCGGTCGTGAGACCCGCATGGTCTCTCGTTGGAGTAGCATGTTTACCCTCGGAGTAACTCAGAGGCTCCCATCGGTGGAGGATTCAGCATGAACCCCAGTCGTCAGTCGGTCGTGAGACCCGCATGGTCTCTCGTTGGAGTAGCATGTTTACCCTCGGAGTAACTCAGAGGCTCCCATCGGTGGGGATTCCGCATGAATCCCAGTCGTCAGTCAGTCGTGAGACCCGCATGGTCTCTCGTTGGGGCTGCATGTTTACCCTCGGAGTAACTCAGAGGCACCCATCGTTGGAATGCATTCGTATTCACAATGTATCGTTCGTTCTTGTATCGAGTACAATTGTCAGTAATGTATGTAATGTTGAGAATCGTGCATGTACGCAAATATAAATACAACAACAATATTTATTATAAAAATAATATGCATTCATTTACAACTTAACGCGTTATTCAACAAATACAACTAAATTAGCACTCACCTTCTGTTGCTAAGAACAAAATCCCTCCGACTCACATCACAACACTCTTAACACTGTTGATACCACTAAGTCGAATGACGGATTCAGCTTACTGTGCTTTATTTGAATGAATAGGGCTTTCATAAGAACAACGCATACGGTCACGTATGTTTAGATTATTTTATTCCTATCTAATTGCCAGACATAAACATATGAAAATGGAACATAGTTTTGATCTATTAAAATTATTTCCTAACACGTTGGTGTAAACTCGACGTTGGCTTTCATTCGCCTAATCTCGGCCAACGTGTGGAAGACTGTTTCGTCCCGGAACAGTTCGTGATGACGAAATCCGTATGTTACCCTTGGCGTTTTTAGAATTTTTAAAGACGTGGCAATTGATGGTTAGTTTAAGATATTCTCTTTGGCCGCGAAGTGTTGTAAGTACAGAACATTTTAGTCTTGAGACTATCCATACTCCTTCAGATGTTTTTCCAAGATTTATGTGTTCAACCGGTCGAATAGATCGTCCCCTAGTGCTTCATTCTCCATGAACATCTGCAGATTCTAGAAAACGCGTTTCTCCAGTGGAACCTCATTGTAATATTGGATAGAATCTTTTCCGAGGGATAATCAAACATGACGAGATAATACTTCTCATCCTCCTGTAGCTTTATATGCTCCGTTGTCAATGAGCAATAACCCACAGTATCCGCTTGGTCTGCCCTTTTCATTACAAGCTCTGAGCGTCGGCTCAACAATGAACTACGATGCCCCCCGCTGCCAAGCTATTTCGCCTTTCAGCTTGCTGGAGGTGTACAGAATCAAACATTTGACTTCGCTCCGGATGTTTCAGTCCAAGAAGCAAGCCAAGTGACGGGGGATCGTGGCGGATTTCTTATCACTTGTGATCAGGAGATACTTCAAGATACCAATCTTCTCTTTAAGCTTATCGGTGGTACAGAATCCATACTCTTTTTGTAGCTCTTCATTCTTCTTCTTCAACTCAATATTCTCTTCCTTGGTCCTTTTCCCATTTTTCTCTGCAACTTCCCTGAAGAATGTGTGCATCTACTTGAAGTTACACTTCTTCAGATCAGTGATGGTGGATCTCTCTTTCTCTGTCATGCACTTTCACCAGTTCTTGAAGATGATGTTTTTGAATACGCCCTTGGTTGTATGGTCGAGCGTCTTAGCGTATAAACCAACGACTTCTTTAGCGTCTTGACAAGCTCATTCTTTCTCCCACCATTTCCACACGTCCTGTTCCTCTTGGGCTTCTTCTTCTTGACTTTCTTCCTTGCGATGAGAGATAACGTCATCGTCGTCATCTGATTCTAGTTTTATTTTTTTCCACTCAAGCTGTCCACACGCGTCTTCTTCGCTGTCTTCTGACTCCGTTTTGAAATTACTTAGATTGTGATTGCAGCTGCTCGTCTGGGACTATTCATTTCTGGTTGGCTTCTCTCTTCTTCTTATTCTTCTTCCTCTTCTTCTTCGGCAGAGTCCTTCTTAATTTCCAGCTGATCTTTTTGTTCATAGTCTTTTTATATTCTTCTTTTATCTCTAGAATTTCGTCTTAAATTTCTTCTTAGTCACTTACTTTACGCGATCTCGTTCTCTCTCTCTCTCTCTCGTTCTCTTCCTTTTTCTCTTTCGTCTCCTTTTGTAAGCATTCTCTCATTCAATTCCCGTACCAGTGTTCTAGAATGTTCCATGACTTTTTCTTCCAGTACACCAGAATTATCCTCCGCTATTCTAGAATTTTCCTCCACTATTCTAGAACTTTTCTCCACTATTCTAAAACTTTCCTCCAATTCCCTTTTCAATGTTCTAGTATGTTCTATTCATTCTTCCACCGGTGCTCCGGAATTTTCCTCCGCTTTTCTAGAACTTTTCCCCAATCTCCGCTCCAAGCTTCTAGAACTTTCTTCTAATATTTAGTTTAATAGTGTAAAATGATCATCTACTATATGTTCTAATCTTCTAAAATGTTCTTTTACAAATTTACAAATGTCGGATGGCTCAAATAAGTAATCGTTGGGATTTGCACCAGAATCGATTATAGCTTGCCGCAGTCTTTCTGGAAACTCTGATTTCTGTCCTGTTGTTTCTAAATCCCGCTCTTCCAGTTCTCTTTTAAGATCACTTACTTTTAAATCGCTTAATTTTAATTTCGACATTTTATTTTTAATTAACACTTCACATTTTATTAACCCGAACACCTGACATCAATTGTAACGTTTTTATTTATTTGGGCGAAGTGTAAATATTAGACAATTATTATTAATTAAAATAAAAGTTTATTATAACGATAAATAGATATTAAAAGATCATTGAAAAACAATAAATTTTATTTACACTATGATTAAACAAATATTAAACACTAATAAAGACTAAGAATATTATAAAACACTATTTATTTAACCAATTAATACTACTATTTATCGCCACGATATTACTAATTATTTATTTCACTACGCGTTTCAATCTTAGTCTGCCGGTCTGTTGCAGACTCTTGTAGACTGTTTACGCGATATTTATATCACTATACATATACTTATATCATGTTCAACTGTCCGCCTACCGACCTCCCCAGCGTCTATATACTCAACTGACTCAACAGCGTCTGTATATTCAACTGCTCGGACAGAAGTCACATTTTTCACCTCAATGTCTGACTATTTATGTAAATATGTATGTAACTAACTCTCTGTCTAACTTCCATAGCCTCAGTATCACCGACTGTCTGTATGCCACAATTCTTCAACACCACTGCCGAGTATTCACTTCCACTTGCCGTTACTGTCCCCGTCTACCTAGCCTCCCAATACTCTTCAACACTACCGAGTATTCTCTTTAACAGCTAGCCCGGTATACCAGTAACTTCCCGACTCGCCGTTACTGTCCTTGTACACTATAGCATCCCAATATTCGTCAACACTACCGAGTATTTACATCCACAGCTATCCCAATATACCAGTAACTTCCCGAGTACCTACTCGACACCAACTGCATATGCTCACTACGATACTGCTGTGCTTCTCACTAACACTTTACTCTCTAACACTCCATGTATCTAACTTTATGACTGTATGTAACTCACTAACTTCCCGAGCATGGCTGCGTCCCTTTTATACATCTGCCATTATCTTCTAGAAAAGCCCTAGAATGTTCGACCGCATAATAACAATGAACACAAAAGGTTCAGGCGACCGGAAGTAATTAAACACGTCGCGACCTGTTCGCTTATGTCGCCCGGCTACTAGCGCGATTACGTCACCGGTATAAATAGACACTCGCTTACAGTGGCGGCGACGGCGGGCCTTCCACGTTACAATACTTTACTTGAAGTTCTCAACAGATTTTCGTAAAAAATATATTATAATATATTCAAAACTTTTAAAATTTGGCATTTAAATTTCTATATGAACGTGAACGACATACACCGGAAGTGATACATTACTTGAAGTTCTCAACAGATTTTCGTGAAAAATACATTATGATTTATTCCAAAACTTTTTAAATTTGGTATTTAAGACTTTTATATTAATGAGAACGACATACTAGACATTTTCTAAAATTGATAAACTATTTTTCAGGAAGCTAAAAACAGAGTTTTTTGAAGAAATATGTTAAAACATTATTAAAAACTTCTCAAATTTGGTATTTAAAACCTGTGTATAATTTGAAACAACATTAGATTTTGATTATACCTATATGATAAATTGGAAGTGGTACTTAATTAGGAGCTCTTAACAGATTTTTGAAGAAAAAACATTATAAAACATAATCCAAAATTTGGTATTACGGACTTTTCTATTTATTGGAACAACAAATCAGATTTTGCTACCAATGCATATGTTGCTGTTGAATTCGCGGCCCTCGTACGCCGAAACTACTAGTCAGGAAATATTTTTTAAAAACCAGTTTTTGGTGCAATTTTACTCAAAATGGCATCATTTTTCATACCGGTACAAGGTCGCAAAGTGGATATTCTGTTAAAGCACCGCAAAATCTACAAGACTACCAATTTTCAAAATTTCCGCTAAACTTTCTAAGCTTTCTAAACACCAAATGACTATACTATAGGATTTGTTTGAATTTCTTGTGCTGCCGTACATGGGGCCGTACATTAATACCATGTTAGATTAACCGCGAACAGGATGCTTATTTATAATGCCTGTGCAATGCAATGCTAAAAGTTAAAAGAAACAAAATAATAACTAAAGTGATAGGTTGGACACAACCAACTAAAATTAAGGTACATAATTACTCCTTTAAGAGCCTGTAGCTCGAAAACGGTGCGTTTCCGGATATGAGCTTATTAGGAAAAGTTAACATATATTGCATCCCCTATATACTCTATAGATAAAACAATTTAAGATCGCTGCGCCATCGGTGTACAGGTGTCTCATTTTCGATGTTTTTATTAAGGTATCTTGGGTAATATGAACGATAGATCAAAACCGTTTGCAAATTGCAAGGTCAACTTTTTGAGAAAAGCTTAATAGTAACCATAGGAATTTTCGATCTTCTTTTGTTTTTAAGCTACAGGCAAAAAAAGGGTTTTTCGCTCATTTTGAAAATATGTCATATCTTATTTATTATGATAGTTAGAGAAAAATTGCTTTTACAAAAAATTACCATTTTTTAGATAGAATAAAATGGCGTAATTAGATTTTTTTAACTTAATAATTCTGGAGATGTAACACTTATGATTTTTTAAATGGGAACCTATATTGAAAATAGTCTCATCTCTTTTCTTATTTTATAAGCTTTTCAATAATATATAACAAGTTTGCACTGTTTTGTTTTAAACATGAATAAAAGATGATTTATTAATTTATTTGGGTGAAATAATTTTTTCATTTGTTTCTTGATAATTTACAATATTTTCACCTCAAAAAATTAATAATTCGTCTTTTATTTACGTTTAAAACAAAAGAATGTAGACTTGGTATATATCATTGAAAAGCTTATAAAATAAGCAAAGAGATGAGACTATTTTCAATATAGGTTCCTATTTAAAAAATCATAAGTGTTACATCTCGAGAATTATTGAGTTAAAAAAATCTAATTACGCCATTTTATTCTATCTAAAAAATGGTATTTTTGTAAAAACAATTTTTCTCTATCATAATAAATAAGATATGATATATTTTCAAAATGAGCGAAAAACCATTTTTTGCCTGTAGCTTAAAAACAAAAGAAGATCGAAAATTCCTGTGGTTACTATTAAATTTTCTCGAAGAGTTAACCCTGCAATGTGCAAACGGTTTTGAGTTGTGTTATATTTCGAGACTTAATAAGTTTAATAAAAATCTAATTACGCCATTTTCTCTATAAAGAACGGTAAAAAATTTGTTAAAACATTTTTTCTCTAGCTATCATAATAAATAAGATATTTTCAAAATAAGCGAAAAACGAGTTTTTGTCAGTAGCTCAGACATAAAAGAAGGTCGAAAATTCCTATTAAACTTTTCTCGAAAAATTGACCTGGAATGTGCGACCGGTTTTGCGCTATCATTAATATAACCCGAGGTACCTTAAAAAAACATCAAAAATGAGACTGCCTGTACATTTTGTGAACCATTCAATCCAGGATTACTGGTTAAGATACGGCAAGCATATAAGTAACTTTTGAGTTGATATACATTTTTTTTCTGCCTTATTAACGCAAATTATTTGTTTTTTAGTAACAGAAACGACATAATAGTATGCTTAATTAGTTAGCATAAGTGAAATATTCAATAAATACGAAATATCATTATATTGTTAATTTCATATTTCTAGGTTATGAATGCCATTAATTTTTCATTGATTTATTTTATAAATTATATTTATTGAAATGTTAAATCGCAATGTATTTATGAAGAACAAAGAAGTGGTTTGTAGGTAATACTGGTTCCATTGTTTCATGTGGTTTCGCCAAAATCAGGAGCACAATATAAAAAATTTGATTGTCTTACAAACATTATCACACAAAATTAAACGGAAATTTTTAAAATGAAAACTCTAAAGTCCAGGTTAAAAAATGCTTTGTACGAGTAAAGCGGGTAATATACTTATAAGCCGCATTGATTCGTTGTATCAGGATTATAAATAAAATGTCTTAACAAAGCGTGATGATTTCAATTAATGTTATATCTTAATTTACGTGTTTTGGTGTTTCTACTTTTGTTTTGTTTCAGGATTTCATTGGATAAATTGGTGTACATATCCCAAACATAATTAAAATGTACGTAATTCTCGTAAAAAAGGCAACTAAAGATACCTTGTTTTTCAGAAACCAACACTCAACACAGCGATCACTATTAATCACTTTTATTTTTTAAACGCGCTTTTGTGTTTTCAATTCAAAATACTGTTTCAATTTTCCGTGGTGGTGATTATAATGCACTTGTCTAAAGACACAATGAATCAATTTTTAAGCTTTGCACTTGTTTTTCAGTTAAACCACATAAAATAATGCGACCAGCATTATAAACGTTCTATCCTTTATAAACACGTCTAGATCTTGATCTTTCATTTCCATCCATGTAATTTATAAACTATATCAATGAAAAATGAATAGCTTCTATTACCTAGAAAATGAAAGGAACAATATGACGATATTTACTCTTTATTCAATATTTAACTTAAGCTAACTAATTATTCCAAGTACTATATATCCAGTCTTACTAAAAAGCAAATAGTTTGCAATAATAAAACAGTAAACTATGTATTTTAAGACAAAAATCATTTGTTTGCTTCCCGTAACTTTAGCCACATCCTTTCGCTGCATTGGATCAGATCCATCTTGCTTGGATCATGTTCTTTCGAATTCGGATCGGTATCCCCAACCCAAGACTAAGTAATCCAAATTAGTGGCATCTACGCCAACAAAAATTTGGATTCGAAGTATCAGATCATTTTAAATTCAAAAATGGCGGAGCGGTGGAAGAACCTGTCATATTTTATGACAGTCAATTACGACAAAAGGTTAAATTTATGCATTTATGGTTCCGAAAGAAATTTAAACAAGAATAAACAATTGTAAATATAGGAAACAAATTCATATATTTTTTTCATTATTCGACTTCTTGTAAAATATAACCTATAATTTCTCAAACCATACTAATAACTTGTGTTCTTTCGAACAAACTAATCTGTGTCCATGTGATCTGATCTGATCTAATCCGTACGATCAGTTGGATCTGATCCAACGCAGCGAAAGAATACGGTTTTTAACAATTAATCCTGGATCGAATATTTCTTAAAATATCCGCCAGGTGGTGTAGCGCTTATCTGGAGTTGTCTATAAGTTTGTAACACGTATTCATTAATACACTCGGAGGTGGATTAACCAGTAAGCAAAAGAAGTTAGCGCTTTGGGCGCCAAAATTTGAGAGGCGCAAAATTTTCTGCATTTTTTTTAATTATTTAGTTTTAAATTATTTAATGAAATTTCATAAAATAACAAAAATCTCAAAAAAGGTGCATTTTAAACAATATCTCCGCAAGTCTGAAACTAAGTAAGAGAGTATCTCGTTTTCTCGAAGTAGTATAACCCCAACGTTGCACGACCAAGAATTGCCACAAGTCCTACGCATGTTTGGTGCGCTCGGCAAAGTTCGATTTATACTGGGAAAAAAATACAGTAGAAAGTTAGTTTCCACATTAGAAGACTAGATGTCTCTTAAACGAAATTTATATACTGAGCTACCAGATGTTTAAATAATTATTAAACACTTTTGGAATTAAATATAGATATATGTAATATAATATAGATATAAGGACACACAGAATTTTTGTCTAACATTAAATTCAAGCCAGGTATCCCAGGTATATTAGATCTATAATAATATTTATTAGGTATTGTTACAGGTTGTTTTATTTATATAAATAAATATTCATTATTTGAAACATATTAAATACGTATGTTTTAATTTATTTATAAGATAATTTTCAATTTGATGTTCAACAAGTCACTTGTCACAAAATTTTAGTTGCGTAATATGGATTTTAAAAATTTCTTGGTTAGAAAACGAAACGTGTTCGGTTGTCGCCGTAATTAGACTTTTTAGAAGTTGTGTAAAAATTTGCTAATGCAAAAGCTAGAAAGAAATCCTTTTCGTAATTGTGTTGTTGACTGCTTTTTTATTTAACTATCGCTTTTTTCATTATGTTTATTTTATATTCAGTTTATATACTTTTAAGAAAAGAAAACCTTTTTATTTTGTTCATTTTATTTAGTTTAAAAAAAACTAATGTTTTTAGACCTAAGTCATATTTTGACTTTACATTTTATTTGTTTATATTTTGTATTCCGTTTCTTGAGTGGAATAAAAATCTATTTGAAAACATTTTATTTTTTATTTCATATTTATGTTAAAAAAGACAAATAAGTTGGGGAGAGGAGGCGCGCATTTTTGGTTCAGCTTAGGGTGCAATATACCCTTGATCCGCCTCTGAATACACTGTATACATACGTATCTCATAGTTGTCGAAATACTTACTTTATAGTCCTGTACCATCTTTAATACTTGGCTAGGTACAAAACTTTTATTTAAAATCATTTTTCCTCCAGCCGCAACTATACACGAAATTATACAGAAATTTGATATCCAATATGGACTAGTGTAAAATAAAGCACTTTTGAAATTGTATGTTGCCCTGGAAATAAAATATATATATCGTCTACATTTTTTAAAAAGAATCAAACATACCCGCAAATATTCACCCCATTCATTATTCCATAATGTGATAAACATATACCTTTTGGTAATCCAGTAGTTCCACTAGAAAATAATATACAAAGGGTATCGAAAATATTTTGAGGAATATATGGTTTAAATTCTTGTTCTCCATCATGTGGATTTAAAAAATCTGTAAATGGAATATGCTTGGTAGTTTCTCCAAACACAACCAATTTCGTATTCAAATTTAACTCATTAATAACATTTTCCAACAATTCAACACTTTTAGGAATACAAAATATTAGTTTGGGTTTAACTAAATTTGTCAAGTGTTTCATGTCATCTAAAATAAAACAAACATTAGTGGTAGATACGCTGAATTAAAAAAAAACATAATTATTACTCTGCGCTAACGATGGATCTAGGTTTGCAGTTATTATTCCAGAAAACACTGCAGCCCATAACGGAATGCATGTGTCGGGATGTAAATCTGTACATAAACTTATAACATCGTCTTTTTGAATTCCCATTACTTTCATATGTAAGGCTGCACGGATACTTCTTGTCAGAATGTCTCCATAGGTATCACATTGATTGTTTTCTGTATAAACCTTAAAAAATGGGTTTGATTTAGTACATATATATATATATATATATATATATATATATATATATATATATATATATATATATATAAGTTTTTAGTAGTGTAATTAGTGATATTTAATGTTAATTGTGTAAAAATATGTACAAATAAAATAACAATAGCAAAATTGAAAAATAGGAACCCTGACTGTGACCATCTATACTTGGCGGCGCAGACACGGTTACCCGTGAAGCGGCAAAAGTAGGTAAGAGCAGATGAAACTACTTCAAATGACATATGAAATCATTCTACAGAACGGCAGAAGCAGCGAAATGCTATCGCCAAACTTGACTTGAGACATCGGCGGCGGTTACTCTCCATCTCTCGGACGAGGACCCTTATGGAGAAGTCTGCTCGGAGATAGTACTGTTAGACCAAGAGGAGCTAGGAACTGAACTCTCTCGGGGAGACTGCCCATAGATTAGTTACAATTTGGTAAGTTACACGAGACTTTTACATTGCACTTTGCTAATCAGGTTATCTTTGCAGTTTTTAATATTACAATAATTATTTCCATGTACACTGCACAACTAAAACACAGGTGAGTACTTCGTTCGTGTTTAACAATAGCACAAATATTATATTTTTCAGATTTTACATGATAGGTATATGTGCGATTGGATCACTCAGCTCATTCGCAGCAGCTTTAGGAGCTGGATCAAAGTTTTAACACGAAATTTGAAATTTGGCTTTCCAGACGACAACTGCGACTTTACGGTTTCAAAGTAAAGTATTGATATTGGGAACAAGGGTTACTTCGTCACAGTACATACTGTAACGTTTTTATATATTTGGGTGAAATGTAAAAATCAAAGAATTATTAGTAATTAAAATTAAAGTTTATTATACGATAAATAAATAAAAAAATAATTAAAAGATATTAAATTTTACTAACCCTATGACAAACAAATATGAACACTAATTTAAGACTAAAAATATTATAAAACACTTAAACATTAAGATTATTTATTTAAACAATATTTATTTCGCTTATTTATTAATATAGCTAAATTTATTCACGTTTATTACTCGTTGACTGCTTGTTTATGTCACAAACTATTCAGTTCACGACGCTTGTTTGTATCAGACTGCCCGCTGCCTTCCTCAACACGAGGTTTATATACTTCAGCGACTTTGTTCGAGTAACTACTCGAATATTCTTCACGATAAAAATATCGAATACAATACATCACGTCGCCGAAGTAATTAAATAAATCTGAAAATGTTTGTTTACGTCATCAAGTTGCCCGAGGTGATTGCGTCTAGGGTACCTTTATAACCAGGGTATGGCAATGGCGTGGCTCACGTTTCGTCCGCCATTACCGGCCCGTCTGTTATATGTGTTGTTCTTGCGCAAATTATTATGTATTTTCGTAGCTATTTGTTTTATTTTAATGAAAAACACATTTAATTATCATTTTAATATGTATTTAAAGTGTAAATAATATATTTTATTTTATTGTGTAGTTTGTTACGATACCCACTACGATTACTGACTTATTGCAAACAACTATAAATTACCAATATTAAGCACAATCATTTAAATTTTTAAAAGGCAAGTTTAGTATATACAATTATTATGTAAATAAGAACTACATATATGTATTAAATTAGATGTGATGATAACAACCCCTATCATATATTCTACATAACCTCTAAATGTATGTCTTAATAATAATTATGTATCTCTTACATTAATTAATTTTTATTACCTTTATAAATTCACAGTGTGATAATTTGATATTCTTTTATAATATAATATCACATTTATTACAAATAAATAGGGAAATGAATTACCGATAATGGCGGTGATCTTGGCCTATGGCCATACCCTGGTTATAAAGGTACCCTAATTGCGTCGTCGCTAAAAATAGACACTTGCTTATCGCTCGCACGGCGGTGGCGGCGGCGGCGATGTCCGATGTACAATACACTCGTATTAGTTCAGTCATTGGGTAGATTTACCATTTACCCTGCAAAAGGTCGGGTATTTTTGATTTTTGAATGTTATATATCTATGAGCCCTAATAAAAATACCAGTTTTCGATCTTGGGGCCCTGGAAAAAATGATTTAAAAAATCGTTTTTCTCAAAATACCTTCACAAATACGCATTAGGGCAACAATAGTTATTTTCGAATATGTTGGGAATACAATTACCTACAACTTTCATCTAAAACATTTTTTCTTTATTATCTTTACCCCAATGCTTATTGGTGATGAGATATTTTGGAAAAACCGATTTTTCGCGCCATTTTCCAAGATGGCGGCGCTTCCCGAAGGGCTCCAAAGTCGAAAACATGTATTTATTATTAGGACCCCTAAATATATAACATATTCAAAAATCTAAAATTCCTGACCTTTTGTGGAATAAAGCCTAATTTTTCTACTCAATGACTGGACTATATAGCTATATTTACAAATACAATACGAAGCGTGTTTGGTTGTCAGCGTTTTGTAGCTAGTGGGAATTGTGTTAGGTGGAAAATAGGTGCAACGTAAGCTACGCACTTGTCATTTCTACGACGCGTGGCTTGATGAATGGCAATTTTTTGTTTGGCTTGGACAACTCTCACGCTTTCGAAAACCAGCTTAAGTGAAATGACGTGTGATAAAATATTTGATCCATGTCTACTGACCACGTTAAGTTTAAATTCAGTTTTCAGTTAAAGACCGTTTAGATTATGTTTGTTATTTATTATATTTAATCTAACATAAAGCAATTTGTGTTGCAGTTTTGGTGGTTTTGCTATTTGATGGAGTTTTCAAAGCTACGATTGTTCAGTTTTTATGATAGGAATTTAAAATACGTCACGTATTATACCACGCCATTTACGCGTAATAGTTAAATACGTATACAGGAATACATGTGTCTCAATAAGCTTGCTCACTATTGGTAACTTCTTTATTTGAAGAGATACGAGTTTTATTAAATGAGCAAAATTGTGCTATTTTGAATTACAAAACTACTGATATCAGCACATATAAATTAATATCAGCGGTTCTCAAAATATGGGATCTTACTTTTTTATTTTAAATAGGAACATATAGAGAGACAAAAGAAAAGGTTTACGCCTGCGGATGAAATTTGAAACCCGACGCGAAGCGGAATCCTTTTATTCGTCCACAGCTGTAAACTTCTTTCGGCCTGAGGTTTGTAGCCATGTACTCCAAAACGCTACCAGAAACCGCGGTATGTACGAGACGAACAAAGTGAGTCACGTCGGCCACAAACTCTCGAAGGCTTTTTTCAGTTCTTCCAGAAATCTTCTCCAATCCTTGTTCCAATGTTTGTCCCAGAATTTCAGAATTCTCCACTACTTTTGCAGAATTCACCTCAAATCCCTGTTCCAAATTCTGCTCCAAAATTCTAGAGTCTTCAATTTTTCTAGAACTCTCATCAAATTCCTGTTCCAATGTTCTAGAATGTTCCATTATCCTTCTTCCAATGATCCAGAATTTTTCTTCGCTACTCTAGAACTTTCCTCCAATCTGCGTTCCATACTTCTAAATCTTTTTCCAAATTATATGTTAAATTTGAAATTCAATAAACCAAATAATTCAGAAACAAGTAATATGATTTTTTTTTGAAAAATATATAAAAAAATCTGATGTGGCCAGCACATTACCTTCCGTCAGTTCTATGTATTTTGTACAAATTTCATACGGAAAGTTCCTTGCTAAATTAAATATTCTATTTCTTGTACATTACCTTCCGGCAGTTGCATGTATTTTATGCAAATTTCATACAGAAAATTATTATTTTGTGACGTTTTCTATATACAGTGTAATTTATCTGCAAAAATAAAAGATTTATTATTATTATTATTTCTTGTACATTACCTTAAAGCAGTTGTATGTATTACAAATTCCATACAGAAAGCAAAAGATCCTATATTTCCAATAAAAATTATAAGACAAACACACTATGTCAATTTCACTTGACACTGACATCTTTCAATCAAAATTTTCTTAATATAGTAGCTGTTTCCATAGCTATGGCTACTTTATGAAATTTAATTTCTTTATAATTTTTTAACTCTATATCCATTTAATATTAAGTATATAATGCAGTCAAATCGTATAGAGAATAAAATATTCTTTAATATTTAGCATAACGTCAAATGTGAAAAAATGATATTTAACATAGTTTTTTCAAGAAAAACTGTTAAAATCGTCAAATGATGGTACTTCCGGTTGACCAATTGTAACCAAAATCTAATCAGCTCTTCATATGGATGTAACGAAGAAGTACACGAAAAAATTATAATTTTTGTAACTGTAGTATTAGAGTTATCGCAGACGAAAATTTTGTTACACACACACACACACACACACACACACACATCCACACACACACACACACACACACACACACACACACACACACACACACACACACACACACACACACACACACATACAGACATCATCGTAAAAATAGTAAATTCGTATTCTAGGGACCCTAAAACGTGCTTATTGATTAAAAACTCATCATCGAATTTTTTGACCAAAGACAATACCTTCCTTACCTAAAGGTGACGGAAGGTAAAAAATTAGTTGAAGCTGCTGCTAGACAAAGCCAGAACTTAAGATATATAAATATGAAATATATTAGATATTGCATACAAATATTTTACTTATTATATGTGCTCTATGTTATTGACGTTATGGAGCCGGCAATCATAAAATCTTTTAGAATTATTAGAATTAACTTACCGTCAATGTGTTAAGTAGTGAAAAACTTTAACTTTAACATAATTTATACTATGGATTTTACGGATAGTTGCAGAAATTAGTAGTTTTATCAAACGTATAATACGACTATTTATGTCACTATTTATTTATATCACTATTTATATTTATTTATCACTAATTTATCACAGTATTTATTTATATCATATTGGACTGTCCGAGCTCCGACCTCCGCAGCGTATGTATATTGAATTGACTCCACAGCGTGTGTATCCTCAATAGGGTTTCACGGGCTTGGCTTGAAGCTTGAAAGCTTGGCTTGGCTTGAAAAAGCTTGAAAATCAAGCCAAGCCTGCCGTTCAAAAAAGCTTGACTTTTCAAGCCAAGCCAAGCTTCTGTTCCACCAAGCCCAAGCCAAACCAAGCCTAACATTTAAAAAAGCTTGAATTTTCAAGCCAATCCAAGCCTTTGACTGTCAAGTAGCTTGGTCGAAAACAAGCTTTTTCCAGCTTTCCTTAAGAAATGTTGTCGAGGCCGACATAACCGTAATTTTATGGTGATAACGTACTTTCTCACTGCTTCGGCACATTTTTGCGAACTTCTAAGAATTGGAGTTTCCAAAAGGACCAGCCTTCATTACCTGCCATTCCAGTATGCTTCAAAACTTTGTAAATAGGACACTATACCCTTCATCATTCTTATTATGCAAAGACCATTTGTTTTCTCAATCTGAACCAACTATCTGTTTTAACTATAGAGTGGTGGGAAGATAGGTACAGTTTGATCTTGTTGTTACAAGATCAAACAGCAACTATCTTCCCACCACTCCTGTAGTTAAAACGGATAGAATATAATCAATATTCATTTAAATTTTAACTAACTTGATTTTAAATACCAAGCATCAAGCTTCAACACATAATATTTATTACTCGTATTTATTGGAATGCTACAAATAGATAATTTTGATGCAGAATAAAAATTATAAAAAATAATAATATACTCTACACCGTAAGGTAAATTGAGTTACAGACTACATAAATAATGATAATTATTGCATTTAAAAGTTTCATTTTGTACATTGTTTTGTTATTCTTGTATTTCCGAATCATAGAGACGAGATAAGTTCTGTTTGTGGATATGTATATTTATATTCAAAGATTTTCAATGCCATTTATAGCTCAACCCCTAATGTAGCCCTAATATAAACCGATCTTGTCTGTGACAGGTATAATAGACAATAACAATGTACCGACAAAGAAAGCATTCTCTTTTAAATATTACCTTGATACAAGTTTTCATTGTTTCCAAAAATATGTATTAATAAATAAGCAAATAAATATATAATCTGGACTTATTACCTAGTTCTGGAGGTTTTTAATTTGCTTTTATTCATAAATTTCAGTAATAACGACATATTCGTATCGTTGAGGGTATTTACTTTTGTATTATTTGAATTTGCAAATGATTACTTTAATTATATTTATGTATTTAACTTACATGATTCTGTACTGAAAAATCAGTAGAAATTTTATAAGAGGCGAGTAGGTATTTGTCAGGATCAAACAAAATTTCGGGGAAATTTCCGTCTGTAGGGTTTTATGATTTCCAGGTGTATTTAAAGTAGGTATAAAAGATCAGTTTCAGGTCATTTTCATCCCATTGTACATTCCAAAATATTTATGTATTTATTTGAACACTGTTGTTGCGTGTTTGGAGTCTTGAGTTTTTTTTTATTTATATAGGGTGAATATGAACTAAATAGTATGACAAACTTTAACAGTTTGTTGGGAGGTCATTTCGAGGTTTTAGTTAAAATACAATAAAGTCCAACTAATGGATATGCCTACTTGAATAAATGCAGTCAACGAAAATAATAAAAGAAACATGAAAATTGAAGGGTAAATATTTAATAAAAGATAATAAATTTATGCTGATTGTTTACAGTTAAAAATAAAATAAATGAATAAAATATACATTTCAATATTTTTATATTTTAATAATCACAAAGAAAAAACACTTGGTGTAAGTTTCATAAATTTTATTTTATCGTTTTGTTTATCTTTACGCATAAGAAGATATTTTTCAATTGTACCACAATAAATTTATATAAAACAAAACGTGATTTGTACATTATTACGATACAATGAAACATCGACATAACATATCGATATATTATACATCAATATTCCAATACATCGATATATCGGATATATCAGTATATCGATATATTTAATTTAATTCACATCGAATATTTATATTAAAATCTTGATAACGAACAACTACTACTGGTTTTCAAGACCTATAACCTACTGTGCGCATGAGCATTTATAAAGCTTGAAAAAGCTTGAAATAGCTTGAAAAGACTTGAAAAAGCTTGATAAAGCTTGAAAATCAAGCCAAGCCGAAAATAATTAAAGCTTGAAGTTTTCAAGCCAAGCCAAGCTCTGTTTCCATCAAGCCCATGCCAAGCCAAGCCTCACATTAAAAAGAGCTTGAAGTTTCAAGCCAAGCCAAGCTTTTTTATTTCAAGCCAAGTAGCTTGGCTTGGTGAATCCCTAATCCTCAACTGCCCGGACAGAATTCACGCATTACAACTCTCTTCAACTCCACTAATTGACTTAGTTCCGATCCAGAATGACAGACTGTCCGTATGCCACAACTCTTCAACACCACTGCCGAGTATCCACTTTTACTCGCTGTTACTCTAGTTTCTCAATACTCTTCAACACTGCCGAGCAGTATACCCTGTAACTGTATCCACTCGACACTATACTGCATACGCTCACCATGATACTGTTATGCTACTATGCTACTAAACTCACTAACTAATTGACTGTCCGAGTTCACTAACGCAACTGTACTACGCTGAAACAGTCTCTGTATACTCAACTCAATCAGGGACTCAATTAACTAACGGGCAGAGCTCCGTCCTCCGTTCCTTTTATAATAGCTGCCTATTACCTTCCCGAGAACTCTTAAACATTCCATCAAATTCAAAAGCTTCAGGCGACCGAAAGTAATTAACAGGTCTTTTTTTAAATACATTTTCAATTGTATTTTTCACGTTTTGTTTACTAGTCGCCGGGCTTTCACTCTACTTTACCGCCCGCATGTTATACTTTAAAGACCGCTTGTGCTATTTTATGGCCCACATGTGCTACTTTACTGCTGGCAAGGTCTAATCTTTCAGTTTCCGCCATGGTAACTTATATGTAAACAATTAAATAAACAATTTTTATATTTAATGCAGTTGTCCGTAAAAGTTATAACAAGCACTAAATACTAAAATATTCGATTCTTTGGTAAATAAATAATGTATAGATATAGTACATAAAATATGTAATCTACCATGGAAATAATACTATTACTATACAGATAACAGATCAGCTACCCATCGTTGTATTTGTTTAACAACGTAATCACATTTTGTAATTTTATATAAGTACTATTATTGATAGTGTTATGTTGGGACAAAAAATAGATCTGCTGAATAACGAATATTCGACTAAATTTATACCGAAAGGTATATTTTTCGACAATAAAAAAAAATTAATAAAGCAATATATATATATATATATATATATATATATATATAGAACATTATTTGTAAAAAGCAAAATCTATCACTAATTGGTTTCCACTTAGTAATATTCCTGCTAATATTTGAATTAATTAATCAACAGTTAACTTACCTGAGCAATTTCGTCACTAAATTTTTTCATCTTATTAAAACAGTAGACTCCATGCCCCTTAGGATAAGGATTAAATTTGGGATCATCAGGAATATCCAGAATTCCATTTCTATCAGTTAAATACACCATCTTATTAAATGACATTCACAGTGAAGTAGCACGACTAAAAAAATAAATATTTGTTAAATCAAAATATATACTTACTTTTATGAGATAAAAATTTATCTCTTACAAGTTGTAAGTAATTATTAAGAGTTTATGTAATAATAAAACACTACTACTATGAAATAAAAAATATAAATTAAAATAAAAGATAACTAATTTCTTCAATTGCCACACAAATATTGATGAAATTTCACGTTTATAATTGAGTAATGGAATGTTGTAATCATAATTTCGTTCAGAGTATACATTCGCGGTAAAAACCTCAACCAAACAGGATCCAATTGGCCAAATTTAAATAAAACACTGGGACATGCTTGTGAAAACCGGAACTTTCGCGGGCCAACAGGGACATCTGGCAAGTCATAGTCATCAACAGGGATATCTGGCAAGTCATAGTCATAACCATAGGCGCCGGAACAATGGCTGCGCAAGCACCCAGAATGGTTTTGCTAGGAGATGGGTGATGGCATAATAAAATAAGTCGGCTCAATTTTTGAATTTATCAATTGCTAGAATTACTTTATAACAATAATTGAGTAATAAACAGTTACAATGATCGTATAACTTTGTTCGTTTTAATTATTTATTTAGAAATGATATTATCGTACCGCAATCACGGTGTACAAATATAGAAGGTGGGACAACTCATCAAAAATATCCGTGTTTACGAAGTTGGCATCCGCCAGATGTCTCAGCGTGTAAGGTTAGAAATGTTCCGAACACATAGGTAACTGTCATCTGTCAATTTAAATTGGAATTGACATATGTTAATTAATTTTATGGAAATATTCGATAAAATGTAAAAATATCGAAAATATTGTTTCGTTGAAGATTTTAGATCAGTAAAATCACCCAATGAAGAACAAAATTCCAATTTACCATCTTTCACAAAACGTTGTGATTGTGAATACCTGGCGGAAAGTTGTACCGTCTCCAGCTAATAAAATCTTGACTTAGAAATATAAAGACTAAAAAAGGATTTTTGGCACATCCTAATACACATATATATGTATTTAATTTTAGTAGTGGAAGCTTACTTTTCAAAAAAACATTAAATCTTCAGAGGATAATGATACAATAGAATTCATTATTGAAAATTATAATATATTTACTTTCCCATTTAATATTTATAAGAATAATATTACACTATTACATTTTATTACGATAGCGATAATATTACAAACCAAAAACAGAAATACGAAAAAAAATCATATTAGACAAGTCAGGCATAGCCTAGGGGCGGCAAAAATTGAAGGGATATCATCAGAGAAACATATGTTAATTAAATTAGTTGTACAATTATGTACATAAGCCCGGATTATACAGTGACATTTAACTTACTATTTGTCAAGTTAGTTCTAGGATGTTATGTGGTAGAGCACATTGTATAGAGGCGCTACATGCATGTAAGGTTAGAATCTCGGCCTACTGATCGCCGACATCAATCTGTCAACAGAAATTGATGAGTTGTCACACCTATATTTTTACACCGTGTCGCTAGTATTATTGAGAATATGACACATGTTATTTTTTTAGAATTTGTTTTAAATATGTTCTAATAATACCTATACTTCACCATTCTTTCCTTCTACTTCTTAAAAACTCAACCCAATCTTCTTTTGGAATTCTTTCAAAATCATCATAAAATGCAGCATTAACTTCTCTATATATTTCGCAAATATGGAAGTATGATATTATCAATTATCATCAGGTATCATGAAAAAAAGAATGGCTTCCGGCACTTTTTAATAGTGTTACAGTTTCTTGGAAAAATTTTACACGTTGCACTTTTTGGAAATCAGAAAGCTGATGTAGCTCAAAATGACTGATAACTTTTTTAAATCCATGTGATCGTATATGATTCTATTAATAGTTGACTGTCTAGTCTTCAGTCGATCGCTATTACTGTATAACAGGCTTTATTTTCTTCTTTGATTATTTTCTTAACAATAGCAATGTTATTTTCGGTAAAAGTTGTAGGATACCCTTCTCCATTTTGATGTTGAACAGATTTATTTTTTCATTTAAATTCATGATACCAGAGGTAAATTATAGCCAAAGAAGGCGCTTGTTTATTAAAAACTAAATCTAAACATTATTTGTTCTCATAAGCTTAAACCTCGGCTTAAACCTTTTATGAAATCATAATAAATCATGATTCGAGAGTGCTCTCAGGTTAATTTCATACATTCACTCAAAACAATATTTAAAAAAAGAATGATTAACTAAATTCTATCCAGCTTAAATTTTGCAACATAATTTCAATTCACATAAATAACTGTATAAAATGATAATGCAAATTTTGTTTTCCTTGGCCTATCTGATTTTCTTATTTTTAATAATTTTAGCGTGACCCTCGTATATTATTAATTTTGCTTTCCGCTCATGACGTGTTGCCGGACTCACTTTATTCACTTTTAGAGCGAAAAACATCATTTTATACTTAAACTCATAAATAGCTATTATGCTATAGGTTGTATTTTGTTTGGAACCTGACACCCAAAGCAATTTTCTTGTTCCGGCGCCTATGATCATAACAGTTGTTATGATACGTAAACTGTTATGAAGATTATAGTCAATATCTTATCTTATGACCTTTACTCGCCTCTATCAAATATTTGGGTATTTAATTAATGTCTAAATAAACATTTTTTTGTGCAGTCATTTTCATTTTACATACTTAAACTCGTCGAAAATGCTAATAATATGTATTAAATAACAATTTTATAAATTAATAGTTATTTTGGAAGAAGAAAAATAATCACTGATTTTCCATATGCAGGAAAATTTGATTCATTCTGTAGTAGCCGGGCCGTCATCTGCATCTGTAACTGTAACTTCTACGACTTCGATATAATGGGACAAAAGTTGTCATAATAGAGGCATATTTAAGTAACACGCACTTTTATTTTTATTTTTCTAAAAAGAGGATAGGTTACTAAATAGTTACAAGGTACTGATTTTGGTCAATAATTGTTCAAATAACTTCTAATAAACTATCAGTGGCGTTCAAAATTTTTTTCCGTAAATTTTTAAGATATAATGCCTGTATAACAACATTATAATTTTGCTAATAAATTTGTTAATAAAATTTGGTGATCGTGTCATACAGATTTATAATGAAATTTGTTGTGGAATTACTTAGGTATTCGTTTCCAATGAAAATGACAAAATACAGAAAAAATAACGTGAAAATTAAATTTTGGGAGTAAAACAGATATGAAACACAATAATCTTTATATCATTTAAAAGAGAAAAAATATTACCTCCTAATATAGCATCGTTTGTCCTATACCAGGGATGGCGAACCAATGGCAAGCGACACCATATTTTGGGCACGTCACTGATCACAAAATTAAGATAAGATAATTCAGCGCATCAGAGATACTCCTCTGTCCAGAAACACAATAAAAGAAAGAATCTTAAAACTGGCCGAAAATGTAACAGATCAACAAAAAATTGACATTAGCTCTGCTTCTTTTATATCGCTATGTCTTGACGAAAGCACTGACGTCACTAAATCTGCACGTTTAATTGTTTTTGCTCGATATTGCGTTGGAAACGTCATTAAGGAAGAATTAATTGCGATAAAATTGTTGCTAACAACTACAAAGGGCACTGATATTTGCACGGCTGTTAAAAATTGGCTTGCTGAAAAAGAAATTGTTTTGAAAAAAATTGGTTTATTTATTTTTATTAGTTCAAAGAATTATCGGAAATACTCAAGTTTATTATGTACCCTGATTTGACGTCATTTGATAAACTGAATTTGTCCCAATTCGATTGGTTGGAAATTGAAGAATTTGAAATGCAGCTGATTGATTTCCAGTCTAGTTCAATATGGATTCAAAAATTTATTGGAACAAGGAAAGAGTTAGAATTAATTGAAACAGAAAGATTGACAAGTAATATAAGTGAAAATGCTAATAAAAAAATTTTGGAAACATGGAATGCGTTACCAGACACATTTAATTGTTTGAAGAAGCTGGCTCATGCTATTTTAACAATATTTTCATCAACCTATGCCTGCGAGTCATTATTTTCAGAGATGAAGAACATTAAAGACTCGGTTAGAAACCGTTTGACAGATGACTCCAGTTCAGCATGCATTCTGCTAAAAGTAACATCTTACAACCCTAACATATGTTATTTGTCATCTAATCTGCAACAACAGAAGTTACACTAATTTTGCTTTAATTTAAATTACGTGTATAATTGAAACATTGCAAAATGTTCCTATTTATTGCAGTAAATAAAGAGTTTTGAGTTGATAGTATTTATTAATATTATTTTCCCAATAATCACAAAGTCAAAATTATTTGATCTCATTAAACATTTCTCTAGAAAAATGGCACGTTGATACGTAAAGGTTCGCCATCCCTGTCCTATACCACCGAAGTTGTAGTACTTGCAGTCAGTTTGTGAGATACTTTTGATGTTTATCCACGTAATCTTTTTCTGTATTGTTGTAAATTTATTCCCGTCCAAATAACTGGGTTCACCTATATGGATATGGTATTGTAAATAAATAAAACAAGAATAATATCTTCAATAACTTTTGTTATTATTTTTTATTTTTTCCCAAATGAACATAATACACAAAACAGTCCGAGCTCATGGTTTCATTTGCAAAATTAGAGCTGCATTGTTCACTTAATTTATTTTTTAAACGTGTAAGGAACTATTGGTTTTTCTTTCCTAGTTAAATTTCATTATTAATAATCATTTGTCTCATTTTCATGCGACTAAATTTTCCTGTGGTGGTTCGTGGGAGTCTTGACGCAAATTTAATTCCTGCTCGTAATTTCTTGTAATCTGCTACTTGATCTAAATGTAGAAAATTTGTTAATAAAGTAAAGTATATTAAAATAAGTTCACTCACTATCAATAAAATTAATAATATCCGCTTCAGAAAGATTGGTTCCATCTTTAGGAACAATCACTGCCATTGGACGGTCAGCATCTTCTTCATGAGGATAACCAAGTACCAATACTTCTTTTACTCCTGGATATTTTAGGATAATATTTTCTAGTTCTGAGGGTATAACCTTAAGAAAAATGCTATTTTATTTATATGTGCATATATTACAATTTTCAATAGGTTTGTTCCAATGATCTTATACTACTAAACTACTAGATGTGCCGTAGATAAAGATCAACCCGTACATGCGACAGATTTATGATACCACGTGATCTATGTTAGAACACTGTGTGCTGAGCTGAGCAATGATTAATTACTAACTAAATTACTTTTTTCCCAAAAAGTAATTTGCAATAATTTACGTTGCAGAAAAAAGGAATTGTACTCAATAATTTTTGAAAATTTGAAAAATAATTGAAAATGTAATTGAATTTTCAAATACTCATTACTGTTTAGAACCAAAAAGTGAGGGAATCCCCGGGAGCGTAATTTTTTGAGTGTAACGACAGGTTACAGATTCTATCTATGCGCAACGGCGTTCGTACCTCTACTCGTATGCAGGAAATTTTTACTTTAGTTTATATTTTTATTTAGTTGTAATGCAATGTTGATAAGTCTAAATTATTATACGATTTACCCTTTGTATAATTGGTGAAATGATTAAATACTTAGCATTCTTTTTTGTTTTTTATATATAAACGTAAGATAAATGATTAAGTTAAGTAAGTAAAATTACAATTACTATTTAAAAGTAATTAGTAATTTAATTATTTTCCTTGCAGTAATTATTTTGTAAAGTAGTTTAATTAAATTTTGGTTCAAGTTTATAGTAACTGTACGGAATTACTTTTTAAACTAATTTGCCCATAGCTCTGCCTCTGACTGTATTATTTCCGCAGAAAACGTATTTCTCAAGACAAATGGTGAAACTAAAATTTATTTTAAAATAAATAAATATATCATCTCGGCATATTATCCATTGTTTTTATTTTCTCAATAGAATACACTACTGAAATATAGCCCTGAGTGAATTAAAAACAAGAATGAGGCATAAATATTCACAACTAACTTTATTTAAACACTAGTAAATAGTTTGTTTTATGTATGTAAATTATACTAATTATTATAGTTATTTTTCAATACATCGCATTACGATAAATATTTCTTTATTTCACATTTTTTATAATAATTATATTATAGAAACTGTGTCATAATTTCAAGAATATATATTTTCATATTTTATGTATTTTAAATGTAACATTTTACTTAAGAATTCACATAATATTACGGCGAAACTATATCATATATCACGTGACTAACAGCATTGTCACAAAGCATCTCTCTCTTATGGTTCGGATCAATAAGTTAAACGAAACAGCGCAATGTGCATTTAGTTAGTTAATAAATATATATATATATATATATATATATATATATATATATATATATATATATATATATATATATATATATATATATATATGCGCATACGGTACCTAGTCACTTCATATACGGGAACCTACTGGCCGTTGTGACTTCATATATAACGTTGTGACTTCCGAAAGTGGAAGTGACAACGTTTCCCATGTAATTTTATTTTTTTCTACCACTACAAGGCTAAACAAGTGTAAATACGAAAATTGTGTTGGAAGTCAAATATACCCCCAGTACCCTTAAATTTGTCACTTTAGTTCATGCGTTTACCGCTGGCGTTGTAATCGCTATTAGTGTCAGGTATACGCAATGCGATGTTACTTCCGACGTGTATATAGCATTAGGAAGTACTTAGTCACTTCCGAAACTTGGCAACAGTGTATTATAGTACGTAATTGTAGTTATGTTTTTTCCAAATATGAGTGGGACTGGAAACACAATTTATGTAATAAATTTTTATTAACAATATACAAATAAAAAATATCATATATTAATAATGGATGAAAAATTCACAAAAAAATACCACTGTTATCTGTAGCACATACGAATTAATGATTATTTTAAACACATATTTAAAAATTTTAGCCAATAAGTATTAATAACAATTAAATTTCTTCTTATATATCAAAATTTTTCAATGTGTCAAACGTTACTAACTTCAAAATTTTGTCTAGAATAAAATTAGATTTTCCAATTTAATAAGATATACACTGTCAACGAAAAAATATTGTGACTAACACATGTGTTAAATGGCCATTAGTGATCTCAAAAATTAAAATGTCTCAATCATTAATCAACCTCCTTAACACACGTAATAGTAATTATCAGAGGCGTTAACTTTTAATTTTGGCTGTGGGTGCATTATTTTTATTTTAAATATGGGTACCTATATGTTTTTATAAATGCAAATAATACAGTAAAAAAAAACATTCCTATTTTATTATACATATATTATATTATATGTACATTTAACATATATAAAATTAATATCTATTACAAAAAAAAATTCCTAGTAGTTATATACAGTTATCTCTAAAACACGTAGACATGGCTTAAGAACAGATTCCTGGGCCCAAAGTAACACGATATAACTTAATTTACCAATATGCAAAAAACCGAAAGTGTACCATTTAGTAAAAAAGTATAATTTTGCTTATAATGACAAAACGCTTTGTTCGGTTTGAATGAAATTTGCTATAATAATCCATATGGATGTCATCTTTTAAGATAATATTTGTTATTATTAGTCAGCTACTACGGTATGAAATTTAGGGGTCACGACCATGATATACAATGGTAAACTTTTCTGTCTCTGCGTAAGTTGTGAGTGATATCTGTAACGATTTAGGCTGAAAAACATAAAATATAAGTGACTGCACAGTGCAATTTATAAAATAAATTGCATCTAGCAATCTATCCAAATGTCAATCAACTAATTTTTAATGCCAGTAACAATAGACTTTTTTAATTTTAAGGGATAGAAGATATGCGTAATGGAGATCTGCGCACAGTAAGAATAACTGAGATCAATGGCGTTTGTTTCTCAAAAAATTAGACGTAAGATGTGAGATATATATAAGATAATTTTAAAAAGTCTTACCGAAATAAGTTACAAAAGCTTTTATTGAATTTAAAATGTCTAGTGATGCAATTTTTCACCGAGAATACAGGTATTTTAATGACTGCAATATTTTTGACTTGAAAAATTGACAAATCATTTTTACAATGTATGAAATATAATTAAAATGTTAGGGTGAAATTAATGTGGGTGCTGCTCTTTGGGTGCATGTGCGTCCGTGCACCCACGTAGTTTACGTCCTTGGTAATTATCATCTCTAGCTAATACAGCCTTAATGGAAAAACGTTGGCAAAAACCACTACTATTGCCTCTAGTAGAGGACAAAAAAATTTAGGGATGGAACTTTAGCCTTGGCAATAAAAAATTAAAAAATACTGCTATCTGGGAATAAAAATGAAAATGCATATAAATTATTATCACAGTGTACATTGGCACTTCTCATCATTTTTAATAGACGCAGAATAGGGGTCAGTAATGCGTGATAATATAACCTATTAATAAACTGTCAACGGAAATAGTAAATAGTTACCTTGCATGTGATGCCCAATATTTTACTTGTTACTCACGTGCAAACTAGATTAAAATAATATAGGGTAATATTAATGATAGATCAAAACCGTTTGCACATTCCAGGGTCAACTTTTCCAGAAAAGTTTAATAGTCACCACAGGAATTTTCGATCATCTTTTGTTTCTAAGCTACAGTCAAAAACACGTTTTTCGATAATTTTGAAAATATATCATATCTTATTTATTATGATAGTTGGAGAAAAATTGTTTTTACAAAATTTTTACCGTTTGTTAGATTGAATAAAATGGCGTAATTAGATTTTTTAAAAACTTAATAATTCTCGAGATATAACACAAAATTTTGATTTTTTAAATGTGAACCTATGTTAAAAATAGTCTTGTCTTCTGGCTTAATTTATAAGCCTTTCAATGATATATAACAAGTCTACATTCTTTTGTTTTAAACATTAATAAAAGACGAATTATTAATTTATTAAGGTGAAAATATTGGAAATTATTAAGAAACAAATGAAAAAATGTATTACAGTACGTAATTGTAGTTATGTTTTTTCCAAATATGAGTGGGACTGGAAACACAATTTATATAATAAATTTTTATTAACAATATACAAATAAAAAATATCATATATTAATAATGGATGAAAAATTCACAAAAAAATACCACTGTTATCTGTAGCACATACGAATTAATGATTATTTTAAACACATATTTAAAAATTTTAGCCAATAAGTATTAATAACAATTAAATTTCTTCTTATATATCAAAATTTTTCAATGTGTCAAACGTTACTAACTTAAAATTTTTGTCTAGAATAAAATTAGATTTTCCAATTTAATAAGATATACACTGTCAACGAAAAAATATTGTGACTAACACATGTGTTAAATGGCCATTAGTGATCTCAAAAATTAAAATGTCTCAATCATTAATCAACCTCCTTAACACACGTAATAGTAATTATCAGAGGCGTAAACTTTTAATTTTGGCTGTGGGTGCATTATTTTTATTTTAAATATGGGTACCTATATGTTTTTATAAATGCAAATAATACAGTAAAAAAAAACATTCCTATTTTATTATACATATATTATATTATATGTACATTTAACATATATAAAATTAATATCTATTACAAAAAAAAAAAATCCTAGTAGTTATATACAGTTATCTCTAGAACACGTAGACATGGCTTAAGAACAGATTCCTGGGCCCAAAGTAACACGATATAACTTAATTTACCAATATGCAAAAAACCGAAAGTGTACCATTTAGTAAAAAAGTATAATTTTGCTTATAATGACAAAACGCGTTTTTCGATAATTTTGAAAATATATCATATCTTATTTATTATGATAGTTGGAGAAAAATTGTTTTTACAAAATTTTTACCGTTTGTTAGATTGAATAAAATGGCGTAATTAGATTTTTTAAAAACTTAATAATTCTCGAGATATAACACAAAATTCAGATTTTTTAAATGGGAACCTATGTTAAAAATAGTCTTGTCTTCTGGCTTAATTTATAAGCCTTTCAATGATATATAACAAGTCTACATTCTTTTGTTTTAAACATTAATAAAAGACGAATTATTAATTTATTGGGGTGAAAATATTGGAAATTATTAAGAAACAAATGAAAAAATGTATTACAGATCATCCTTTGTTTATTTTAATTCTATATCTATTAATTGTGTTTAAAAATTATTCTTAATTAATTATTTTCGTGTTAGTTAAATTACTATTTATCTACGTTACAGTTGGCTTTGACACAATCCGAAAAAAATGATTTAATATGCCTTTGAAGTAAATAAATTGAAAAAATGTGTAAAACTGAAACAAATACTATTAGAAATATGCAAATGATGATCTGTAAGAGATTTTTTCATTTGTTTCTTAATAATTTCCAATATTTTCGCCCCAATAAATTAGTAATAATTCGTCTTATATTAATGTTTAAAACAAAAGAATGTAGACTTGTTATACATCATTGGAAGGCTTATAAATTAAGCAAAACGGCGAGACTATTTTCAACATGGGTTCCCATTTAAAAAATCAAAAGTTTGTGTTATATCTCAAGAATTATTAAGTTTTCAAAAAATCTAATTACGCCATTTTATTCAATCTAAAAAACGGTAAAAATATTGTAAAACCAATTTCTCTCTAACTATCGTAATAAATAAGATATGATACATTTTCAAAATTAGCGAAAAACGAGTTTTTGCCTGTAGCTCAGAAACAAAAGAAGATCGAAAATTCCTGAGGTGACTATTAAACTTTTCTGGAAAAGTTGACCCTGCAATGTGCAAACGGTTTTGATTTATCGGTAATATTACCCGAGATACCTTAAAAAACATCTAAAATGAGACATTCTGTACATATTATTTGTTAATCGTAGATAAAATCATTTTATCTACGACTAACTAATAATATATTCATTAATTATGTAGTTTTAGATATATAATGCTAAGTATGAATCGCGCAGGGAATAATGACCCGGGAATAATAGTCATGATTCCCTTCGATGTACTAATCACAATATTTTGAATAAAACAAATATGCTAAAAAATTGAATTTTCAACGAGAAATATCTTCATCACAATGGTTACATTACTATTTTAATAAAATTAAGTAAAACAATTTATAAATTAATTATTTTATAGCTAATACAAAAAAAATGAGAGAAAACCTAAAATAATTAATATGGGGTTTCCGTATGTTTCCAGTCCACAGTGGATAAACAGGCTGACTTTTTTCAAGGTGTACATTAACATGGGAAATCAATTTATTGCAAACCGTTGCCCCACATTTTAACTTACGGCAATGATTGTGGTCTCAATACAAAGATAAAAAAATCCTCATCCGAAAATACCAAATAGGTGGAAACTATCCAATATTTTAGGCCCATAAATAATTTTTAAAATTCACTCATTTTCTTATTAATAGCAAGAGACATGCTCAATTTGAACAAAAATATAAACAAATGCTTTTTATCTGTCATAATAGGTTATTTGACATAGGGGCCTATTCTGTAATTCAGTGGTTAATTTTTAACCATTGGTTAAATTTTTTAACCAATCAAGTATGTTGACATAAAACAAAAAGAGGGATTTTTAGTTGTCAAATTAATATCTATTGGATAAAAATTTGAACCAGTGGTTAAAAATTAACCACCGAGTTACAGAATAGAGCCCATTGACAGGTAAATTGTCATGTATTTGTTTATCTTTTTGTTCAAATATGACATGGCTATTGCTATTAATAAGAAAATGAATAAATTTTAAAATTAATTTATGGGCCTAAAATACTGGATAATTTTTACGTATTTGATATTTTCGGATGGGGAAATTTTTTATCTTTGTATTGACACCACAACTATTATAAAAATATTTACATTTCTAATTTGTTATAATGTTGATTAAACAGTACAGTAAAAAATAATATTTATACAAATTGATTTTATTTCATGTTTTGTTATTTAAAGATATACAAATAATAATAATAAATTTAACATACAGGCTGATTTTTTTCAAGATGTCCAACAAAATTATAATTTTTTAAACAAAGATAATAGCTCAAAATTCGCCATTATGGCGCTTCACAGAGTAAGATCTTATTCATGTACGTTATTTGATGTTTTGTTGATATGTGGTTTGGCTGACATGAAATTTGGCTACGTTGCGGAAGTCAGTCATACGCTTCAATATCTTGTACACAATTACAGTGATGGAAGTGACTTTGTATTTTAAGTATGTACAATTGTTTATTAATTTTTAAAATAATATTTTTTTACCCCTCTTTTGAAAACCTTAATATAGAAGTTCCCCTAAGCCTATATATGTAATTTTTAATAATATATATCCATTAATTCATATGGAAGTCAGGACGCCTTATATACTTCACGGAAGTGACTCCTTAACAAATGCCAATATATATATATATATATATATATATATATATATATATATATATATATATATATATATATATATATATATATATATATATATATATATATATATATAGGATGTTTCCTTTAAAACAACCAACGCTTTTTTGGGCGAACTAATGTTATATGCAAGAAATGATCAAAAATAAGGGGCTAATTTATTAATAATAACAAACCGAAAATTCGACCAGTGGCTCTCAAACGGCAGAACAAAATTTAATTTTTTTAATGGTATCCTATATAATTTTTTAGCCCATTAGATAGAGATTTTTTTTTCTGATTTTAAATAAAAAATAAATAAATATATCATCACGGTTTATTACCCATTGCTGGGTGTGCCAATCTGCTTTGTACACAGTTGCGGTAATGATGAAATATTTGCACCGTGCGGGCGCTTACCAGGCGTCACCTCACGGGCACTCATTGCTGGCGTGGAGAGTGCACCACAGGGGTCAATTTTGTGCCATATAAAATTCGAAATATTTGGCGTCGGTCGGGATCGAACCCGGTTCCCCAGATTCGCGACCTGACACTCAGACACGCGGCCACGAGACCCCATGATTTTTTTCTGATTTTAACGTTATAAATATGGTATAGGGTTGTATAATAATTATTTCAAGAAAAATGGTATTAAAAATAATGTTATAATATTACAATAGGCTATGCAATACACAAGTATTGACACGTTTGTTGCCTAGTTGCGGTAGTAGTAAACCCATTTTTACCTCTCCCTAAGAGAGGTATTGAATTCATGATATAAATCGCATATCCAGATTTTAGTGAATAAACACGTTTTAAGGTCCATAGAATCCGATTATAACATTTTTACGATGATGTCCGTATGTGTGTGCGTGTGTGTGTGTATGCGCACGCACGTGTGCGTGTGCATGTGCATGGGTGTGTGCGGGTGCGAGTGCCGGTGCGTGTGCGTGTGTGTGTGTGTGTGTGTGTGTGCGTGTGTGTGTATGTGTGCGTTGGATCCACGATTTCTCAAATACTATAAGACTTAAGACATTTTTAACTACGGATTTCTCAATCTAACAATAATGGGAAGAGTTGATTAAGTTTTGGTAACAATTGGACAACCGGAAGAAGTAGTTACAAGAAAAAATCATCTAAATATTATTTATCGAAAATTTATGTAAATACTTATATTAAAGAACGTTAAATTCTTTATTCGATAAATATAAATTCATTATTGTATCTTCTATAGATTTGGAGATAAATAAATGCATATAAAATAATTTGATGTAAAAATTCTCAGATTAAACTACTTCAAGGCAAGAAATTCAAATGTTTGTAATTGACACATAAATGTTACTGTCAAAAATATTTGTATGTCACTGTCAAAAATATTTGTACATCATTATAAAGATTATGAAAATAAAAAAATCTGATGTGGCCAGCACATTACCTTCCGTCAGTTCTATATATTTTGTACAAATTTCATACGGAAAGTTCCTTGCTAAATTAAATATTCTATTTCTTGTACATTAGCTTCCGGCAGTTGCATGTATTTTATGCAAATTTCATACAGAAAATTATTATTTTGTGACGTTTTCTATATACAGTGTAATGTATCTGCAGAAAAAAAAGATTTATTATTATTATTTCTTGTACATTACCTTAAAGCAGTTGTATGTATTTTATACAAATTCCATAGAGAAAGCAAAAGATCCTATATTTCCAGTAAAATTATAAAACAGACACACTATGTCAATTTCACTTGACACTGACATCTTTCAATCAGAATTTTCTTAATATAGTAGTTGTTTCCACAGGTATGGCTACTTTATGAAATTTAATTTCTTTATAATTTTTTAACTCAATATCCATTTAATATTAAGTATAAAATGCAGTCAAATCGTATAGAGAATAAAATATTCTTTAATATTTATAATAACATCAAATGTGAAAAAATTATATTTAACATAGTTTTTTCAAGAAAAACTGTTAAAATCTTCAAATGATGGTACTTCCGGTTGACCAATTGTAACCAAAATCTAATCAGCTCTTCCTATGGATGTAACGAAGAAGTATACGAAAAAATTATAATTTTTGTAACTGTAGTATTAGAGTTATCGCAGACGAAAATTTTGTTACACACACACATCCACACATCCACACACACACACACACACACACACACACACACACACACACACACATACAGACATCATCGTAAAAATAGTAAATTCGTATTCTAGGGACTCTAAAACGTGCTTATTGAGTAAAAACTCATCATCGAATTTTTTGACCATAGACAATACCTTCCTTACCTAAAGGTGACGGAAGGTAAAAAGTTAACAACGCAAAAGAATATACGTAAAAAAGAATAAAAAAGGAATTTGCGAAAAAATGACGATTATAAAGAAAAAGAAAGTAGAAAAAGAAAATTTCAAGATATTGAATATAAAGAAACATGTATGTATTGTACATAATTTATATTAAAATATCCCATAGATTTTGCAAATATATGTGAGAATTATTTTGTACTGAGATATGAATATATGTATATGTATTTAAAAATATTTTTCGTCTTATGCGTACAACCAGGTAAAATATCTGGCGAGAGGTTATGTGCTGGCCACATCAGATTTTTAATTGCATTTTTTCTATTTTTTAATACCATTTTTCTCTAAATAATTGTTATACAACCCTATACTATATTTATATCGTTGAAATCAGAAAATAATATTCTATTTAAAGGGCTAAAAAATGATATAGGTTGCCATTAAAAAAATATAATTTTGTTCTACCGTTTGAGGACCACTGGTTAAATATTCGGTTTGTTACTATTGATACATTATCCCCTTATTCTTGATCATCTTTGGTATAACACATTTTTCTCTAAAGTTGTTAGGTCGGCCAAATATATATATATATATATATATATATTATAAGATAAGATCATTGGTTTGTTCATAAAATAGGTTAAAACTATTAGAAAGCATCATAGACATGCGCAGTTTGATAAAAATATTCATAGTAACTTTCTGACTTATAGGAAAATTTCCAAATATGGAAGAAATTTTTAGTTTAACCCATTACTGCATATAGTATCTTATAAAGGACGCCAACATTTATTTTTTTATGACGTCACTTATGCAAGTATAAACAATTTTATACGCGAAATTTCTTCCAACACGAGTAAAGAACAATATATCATCAGTAGTTAAATAGATTTTGAATTGTGAAGTGCTTTATTAGCTCGTAAATGGATCCCAGTTGGTACTCTACGCGACATGGAGGGTAAGTAATTTTTTTCAATATGATAAAATTAAATTTTGTAATATTTGTTTGTGCATTTGGTTTTATATGAGTGTGTAGCTAATTTCTATAAATTTTATTTTAAAAAATATTTTGTTTTTCTTATATAAAATTACAATAATTACTTGCGTCCTTTATAATGGACGCTATGCATTGTGGCTATAAAACCTTTTTTCTTTTAGATTATCTTTACATCAGTTACTAGAGATTTTGGAGGCGGATGACGATGCTGACCAACCCTCTATGGTTTATATAACGCCTCCTGATGAGAAGTCAGCGGAAACGGAAGAAGATAGCGACAATTCCGATGAAGAAGCTGGAAATCCAAATCGCATATCGAGAGGAATTTTGAATCAGCAATGCGAAGTTCGGTATGAAGAGTCGGATTTTAGTGAGGATGATGACAATATTTCTCTATCTATTATAAAAAGTAATTTAATTGCGGAAAATAATGCCACGGCGGGGCCATCAACTTCGGCTACGCATTATGGGTCCCATATAGCAAATCTTCCACCACGTAAACGTGCTAAAAACTCGTCGAAATGGTCAAAAAAATTGCCGGCTTCTAACATGAATAAAATATGTTCCCCTAGACTACCTTCAGTAGAAGCATATCAAGCTGAGACGCCATTAGATTTTTTCAACCTTTTTTGGGATGAAGGCATCATACATAACATTGTCACACAATCAAACATATACGCGCAACAAAGAAACATAAACCTAAATCTAACGAAAAATGAATTATATGTAGTTTTCGGGGCAATGTTATTATCAGGCTATACAAGATGTCCGAACAAAAGGATGTATTGGTCCAGTTCGGATGACGTTCCAAAAATATTGTATAATAGCATGAGACTAAATAGGTTTGAAACAATTTTACGAAATCTACATTTTAATGACAATTCTTCTAATAATAATTCTGATAAATTGTACAAATTGCGCCCAATTTTATGTCATCTGAACGATAAGTTCAAAGAGCACGGTGGCTTAGAGGAACATATTTCAATAGATGAAAGTATGATCCCATATTATGGCAAGCACTACGCAAAACAATATATCATAGGCAAACCGATTAGGTTTGGGTTTAAAAATTGGGCCTTATGCACAAGTTCAGGTTATTGTGTAGCATTTGATCTATATACAGGGAAGTCTGGAAATGGACATGAATTTGGCCTCGGTGGAGATGTAGTTCTATCACTTTTGAATAAGGCAGAAATTGGATCTAATTTGGGTTATAAAATATTCTTTGATAATTATTTCACGGGAATATCACTACTTATTCATCTTTCTGATTTAAAAATATGTGCGACCGGTACTATTCGAGACAACAGAACAGAACAATGTCCATTTCCAGATAAAAAAGTTTGGAATAAAGAAAAAAGAGGAACTTACAAATTTTTGGGAAGTGAAGAACTATCATTAGTCCAATGGAAAGACAACAAAGTTGTTACAATGGCTTCTAATTTTTCCGGTAACAACATTGTTAAAACAACTCGCTGGTGTCGAGATACCAAATCAAGAAATCTTATTGATCAACCAGAAATGATAGCAGTTTATAACAAGGGAATGGGTGGAGTCGATAAGATGGACGGATTAGTAGCAGTATACAGAACGCGAATACGGCAATAGAAATGGTACTGGCCTATTTTTGTTTATCTGTTTGACGTTACTGTTACAAATGGTTGGCTGCTGATGAAAAGGCTAAAGCCTAAACACCCTAATTGTGCCAGCCTTTTGGTATACCGTAGATATTTGGCTCAAAGTCTGTTACAAATGTATGGAACTCCTACTGCAAGAGGACGAGTATCCACAACTACAACAAGTGATACTCGATTTGATAACATGGGACACATTGTTGTCTATTCTCAGACACAACGAAGATGCCAACATTGCACAAATAAATGTAATTTCATTTGTGAAAAATGTAATATAGGGCTACATCCAAAGGATTGCTTCAAAAAGTATCATTCGAAATAAATTTTCATTAGCTTAACTTTTTTCTAATAGCGTGTAATAGTATTTTTATGGTGGTTATTAATCTTGTTTTATTTTTATTGTAATAGTTGTTTATGTTTATTACTTATATCAATAAATACGGTACATTTATTTGACAATTTTTTTTTTCGAAAATGTCCGCTATGCATAGCGTCCATTTAAAGGGACGGCCCGTATTGGCAAATCTGGCAATTCAAAAAATTTTTTTTTCATAAATAATTTGTTTTTTTACTCTAATGAATAGATATCTGCAAAAATAATATTAAAATTAAACACAAAATCACTTCATGCAGTAATGGGTTAAGGTATGCGCATTTATAATGTTTTAACATTTGTTTCATACACAAAATTTGTACATATTTTAATTTGGTGTTTAGTTACGCTAGAATGATTGAGAATAAGAATTAGATTTTTATCTTGAATATGTTCAAAGTATTTCCCTTGAGCAATAATACACTTCACTATTTTTTCGTTACATTTCTTAAAAGTTCCCAATTATCATCTTTTGTATTATTTTCAAATTATTCTTGGGAGATTTCCAAACTGTCAAATTAATTTCGCATGGCTTAAAAACTGACAAATCTGTCAAACTAATTACTGTTAACCTAAAAATTGTCAAATTAATTTAAGGCTGACTGTCGAAGCTGTCATATTATGCAACATAATTCAAATATACACTGGATAATTTCAAATTTACCAAATTTTCAATACTGAAAAATTAGATTAGCAAAGTTCTAGTTTACAGCACGACGCGAAATGAATGATTTTTAATGGCACTTATATAAGCTTGTCTTGCGCTATTTTTTTAATTACACCTGCATATCTTTCAATGACTTGCGAATCCAAACTAGTTATTTATGTAACAAGCAATAAAATCTATACATGTATACATACTTACATGCCAAGATTTATATTTAAACATTTCCTTAATTCTGTCAACGACATAAAAACAGTAGTCCTCATCATAGTATACTAGATCTCCAGTATGAAAGAATCCGTCCTCATCGATAGCTTCAGCAGTCCTTTCAGGATCTTTGTAGTAACCGCTCGTTACACGTTTTGACTTCATTAATAGTTCTCCGGGTTGATTAGGCCCAAGAATTTTTTTCGTTTCTATATCGATAATCTGTGTAAAACATATATTAAATTTATAATAATTTATAAAGGATGACATTAGCAAAATACAGTGTTAAAATGTTAAATTTATATTAGGTAAAGACATTTTTTTAATTTTGATGTTTTCAGGAAAAATGTTTTTTTTTGTGACGTAATTATGTAAGTAAAGACATATTTTGTCAACAAATGGAAAATTTAGCAAATGAATTGTTAACCGAATATGCTAATTTCTGTGAAGCCATTCAAATTTACCTCTATGCGGTTATATTTTATTTATTTTAACTAAATTGAGATTGTGTGTACAAAATTTACAGTTTCCCGCCCATTTGGTAACAAATACATATATCTCAATGCATTTGTCTTACAAATGCTTTGTTATATTTATAATAATCAAACAAAAAATTTTTAATTAAATTGCAAAATAAATTTTAAAATAATTGAACCTCAAAATAATGTTGCGCGTTACGGATAGGTCCTTCAGAATACTAAAACCTCAATTGCACATATCTTTAGCGTCATTTTATTTAATAGCATTATTAACCCTTAAGTGGTCCCACCTATTTTTGAAACGTAAGTGGTCGCGCGGAGCACTGAGTGCACCTCTCTTCAAATATGGCTATATTGCTAAATGTTTTCGATTTTGATTATAGTTTTTGTTATAACTGGATGAATTAACATTATTACTATTTGAACACAATATTTATTAAGAAAAAGAAACAAAACAAAAAAAAATAACCAAATAAAAATATATTATCACTTCTTTGGTAAAGGCGAATCAATTCCCGCAATGTGAAATATTGAAAATTCGAAACACAATAATTGTTCATAGAGTTATAAATTATAATATTTTTTTTAAAACACGCTCAGACGCTTTCTTCTTGCTCTGACTCCATGTCGTGATTGCTATAAAGTAGAACCTCTTCTTCAAAATCTTTCGAATCATCCTTTCCCACATCGTAAATATAAACTGTCCACTTCTTTCTCCAACCTCATCAATACTCCATCTTCATCCTTGTCTATTTCTAAATACTTTGCAAGTTCTTCGCCAGTCAGCTGTTTTCGAATTTTGATCGTTTTAAAATTATGATAAAATCGCATATTTTCACTTACAATATATGCAGTCCCAGGACAAGCTTACGCTATCGTTATTTATATCTGTATCTAGGGGTTTACCGACATGCCCGTTTCAGCTAAAATAATTTCAAAACATTAGCACTTCCAGTTTACAGGAAGTAGACCCTAACTTTCGTATTTTAAATAGAATGCTTTATTTTTTATTTTACCATTGAATTGAGCAGAAAATTTTACATATGAAACCATAAAAAAAATTAATCATTATCAACCACTTCCGGCGCATATATTTTTTTTGTTTTTTTCTCTAATACCAGCCACTTTTTCAACACTCTATATCTCGGGAATGGAAAAGAATTTCTATAACCTGTAAAAACAGTTTATAAAAAAAGCTTTTGTTTACAATAATATTATTTAATAATCGACAAATTGTAATTTCGACGTGAAAGTACAATTAAAGTTCACAGAATTTAAAAAACTCATTTTTTTTAATGGAATACCTCATTTTTACCTCTCGTCATACCGTAGATAAGGGAGGTAATGTTATCTTGCCAACATTTCGATGGTGAGTTTTCAGTAAATAAGCAAGAATTAGAGTCCCTACAACACGTTTTTACTATTTTTACGATGATTAAATATTTCTATTTGCCGCATTCATATAAAGAGTTGATTAGATTTTGGGTAAAATTGGATAACCGGAAGTGACTCTTTACTTGAAGCCCATCACAGTTTTTAATGAAAAACTATATTCAAATATAATCCAAAACTTTTCAATTTTAGTATTTAAAACTTTTATATCAAGGGGAACAACATAAAAGATTTTGGCTAAAATTAATAAACTAGAAGTGACAGTTTACTTGATGCTCTGAACAGATTTTCGTGAAAAATATATTATGATATATGTACTCCAAAACATATTAAATTTTGACTAAATTGATAATTCGGAAATGATGCTTTACTTGAAGCTCTCAACAGATTTTCATGAAAAATATGTTATGATTTATTCCAAAACTTTTCACATTTGGTATTTAAGATTTTTATATTAATGAGAAGGACATGTTAGATTTTTTCTAAAATTGATAAACCGGAAGTGATACTTTACTTAAAGCTCTCAACAGATTTTCGTGAAAAATATATTATGATATATTCTAAAACTTTCCAAATTTCATATTTAAATTTTTTACATTAATGAAAACGACGTTATATTTTTTCTAAAATTGATAAACCGGAAGTGATACTTTACTTGAAGCTCTCAACAGATCTTCGCGATAAAATATATTATGATATATTCCAAAACTTTTCAAATTTCGTACTTAAGATTTTTATATTAATGAGAACATGTTAGATATTTTCTAAAATTGATAAACCGGAAGTGATACTTTACTTGAAGCTCTCAACAGATTTTCATGAAAAATATATTATGATATATTCTAAAACTTTTCAAATTTCATATTTAAAATTTTTACATCAATGAAAACGACATGTTATATTTTTTCTAAAATTGATAAACCGGAAGTGATACTTTACTTGAAGCTCTCAACAGATCTCCGTTATATAATATATTATGATATATTCCAAAACTTTTCAAATTTCGTACTTAAGATTTTTATATTAATGAGAACATGTTAGATATTTTCTAAAATTGATAAACCGGAAGTAATAGTTTACTTCAAGCTCTGAACAGATTTTCGTAAAAAATATAATAGGATATATTCCAAAACTTGACAAATGTAGTATTTAAAACTTTTATGGAACGGGAAGCAACATATTAGAATTTGGCTAAAATTGATAAACCGGAAGTGATACTTTATTTGAAGCTCTGAACAGATTTTCGGGAAAAATAAATTGATACAATCCAAAACTTTTCAAATTTGGTATTTAAGACTATTATATTAACGAGAACGACATACTAGATGTGTTCTAAAATTGATAAACCTGAAGTACTACTTTACAGGAAGCTAAAAACAGATTTTCTTGAAAAAATATATTAAAACATGATCCAAAACTTCTCAAATTTGATATTTAAGACTCATGTATAATTTAAAACAACATTAGATTTTGATTATACCTATTATGTTAAACCGGAAGTGGTACTTTGGTTGGAACTCTTAACAGATTTTCGAAGAAAAACATAATAAAATATAATCCAAAATTTGGTATTACAGACTTTTCTATTTATTGGAACAACAAATTAGATTTTGTTTACAAACAATCAACTGGAAGTGATACTTTACTTAAAGCTCATTGCTATTTTAAACAAGGAATTGAGGGGAGGTCATGTGTTGGTCCCATCAGATTTTTTCTTATATAAATGTATTCTTCGTTAAAAAATAAGGGTAGTTTGTGTAGGATGTTCTATGTTGAAAGTTGATAGATTTTTAGTATTTTCAATTAAATTTAATAACTAATGTAAATAAATGCAATTTAAATATTTTCCACTTTACTGAAAATCTATCAACTTTCAACATAGGGCATGCTACACATAATAAAAAAGGGCTGTTCCATTTAAAAAAAAAAATTTGAATTTTGTGAACTTCAACTTTACTTTCGTGTAGAAATAACATTTTTCAAAAATCATTATTTTATTTTTCTTATTAATTTATATTATTGTAAACAAAAGCTTTCTTTATAAAACTGTTTTAACAGATTATAAAAATTCGTTTCTATTCTCGAGATATACAGTGATAAAAAAGTAGCTGTTATTAGCGAAAAAATCAAAAAAGTTTAATTATGCCGGAAGTGATCGATCATGAGTAATTTTTTTATGGTTTCATATATATAATTTTTTGCTGAATTCAATGGGAAAATAAAAAAATATAGTATCCCATTTAAAAGTTCGGATCTACTTATCGTAAAACCGGAAGTGTTACTGTTTTGAAATTATTTTAGCTGAAACGGGCATGTCGGAAAACCCCTAGATACCAAATTTCGTAAAATAATATTGAACAGTTTTCAAAATAACGATAGCGTAAACTCGTCCTGGGACACCCTGTGCACACCGCTCGAACATTCTGCTGAAGAAACGTCTATATTTTCGAAAAGAGTGGTGCAAACTGAAACCATCGTCGGCAGTGCACGGTAGACATAATAGCCACAGCATAAAGGGACATTCAATTAAAGAAAATGTAAAAAAGTTACAGAGCTTTAATAAAAACGGAGCATTCAGTGCACCCGTGTGACCACTTAAGGGTTAAGTATATTTAATAGTTAACTGGAGTGAAGGCACATATTAAAATTTAACATACAAATAAGTACTTTAAACTAGCACTTTATTGTAATTATTACCTTAGCTATAGTATCAGACAACATTCTTCCACAAGAAGTAGCTTTAGGTTTTAACAAGTTCTCATTGTTTATTGGGTGGAAACAACTGAATAATGAGCTTATTTCTGTTAACCCATAACATTGTATTAAAGAAGAATTTGAGAAAAGTTTATACAATTTTTCCAACTGGTGCTGCCCTATACAACTGCCTCCTACAACGAATGACGTTAGGCTGGATGTATCAAACTGATCCTTGCAGTTTTCTGTATAACTTGTGATGGCGTATGTGAATGATGGAGGTAGAAATGTAAATGTAACCTAAAGATAAGGTGACCATTTTTTTCAAACTTAAAACCAGGACATGGGGGGGGGGTTGGCTTAATAATTTTTTTTTCATTCAAGGTCAAATGTCTTATAATTAAAAATTACATTTTTTCAAGGAATGTGAAGATGTATATTTTTCCCCTTTCATCTTTCATGTACAAAATTAAATTGCCAGATTTTAGAAAAGAAAATATATTTTACGGATTGTATGTATTCTGTATCGTACCATGTTAATTTTTACAGCCTGTTAAAATTTGTAGCCAGTAGAAACAAATGTATTATCTGTCATTTAAATTTTTTATTCAATGTCTACTATTAGTAGTGAACAATTTAAACAGTATGTTAAAATTAACATGACGAGTTACAAATTACACCTCAAATACGACCCCCCCCCCCCTTTGAGTGCGCCCTTGTCAGTTAGCATGAATAATAGTCGCTATACATACTTAGGATTTCGGGTTCCAAGTAATAAAGAAACAAGTCTACTCGTAGCAGTAAATGAAAATGGTTTTAATAATACAAAAAGGTACAAAATGACTTAATCTACATTTTTAATTTTGCTTCTTATATTTTTGTGAAGAGTGGATTGATTTTAATAAGAGTTCATTTTCCTGAATGTTTTTATAAAATTCCATACAAGTTTGGTTAAAATTATATTTAGCTATTAGCAAGCATTTTAGAGTTTCAACATGTAATTGTGTTTTATCAGTTGACCACATATTGTTCATCAAAGAAAAAAGACGTTCAGCAGGTGCATTAGTTCCTGGTAAACAGAGACAATATTCTACCAATTTGCCAATATTTTTGTAGGAAGCATTATTTTCACCGAAGGCTTTGAATATTTCAATCTATCTGTTGGATACTGGTACGGAATTTTGTCTCCAGTGAGTAATCTTTTCATCTGTAATGTAGCGTAGTAAAAAGCAGGTTTCATCAAAGAGTTCATCTTCTACTAAATTAATTTCAGAAAAATGCTGAAGAATGTAATCACTGCAAACCTGAAAATTGTCATGGATGGGTTTAGTGTTTAACAAAATCCAGTTGAATTTTTCGGTATGCTTATTATATCCTTCCCATTCCTCTAGATATTGTATACATGTGTCATAAAATTCCACCACTTTTTCTTTAAAAACAGAAGGTTTTAATATGCCTTCTTCCTCAAGTTGCTTCAAATTTTGCCGCACCTGTAACGGTAAGAAAACGTTTGCTTTTCTGTCAGCTAATTTTGTTTTCAAGTCATTATAAATATTGCTGGTTTCTATAATAGAGATGTCCTGTCCTTCTATTTTCAAAATGGCATTGTGGAATAATGACGACACGTTATGCAAAAAGTAAAGCCAAGACTCTGTTTCTGGATTATCAAAATAATTTGTGATAATTGTAGGGCTCTTCTCGTTTGAGATAAAGTATGATTTCAAAGCAGGATATATTTGTAGGACGCGCTCAATCGCGGGCCGTAACGCCAACCATCGTGTGGCACTGCATCCCAAGACTTTCTTATATTCGATGTCCACAAATTCACAAAATTCTTTCAATTCATTAACGCGCACTGTATATATATAAAAGTACGAATAAATCTTGATGATGAAAGTTTGCACATCAATTGGTACACAGTCGGCTGCAGTTTGTATAGCATTGTTCATAATATGAGCGGCACAACCAATTCCCACCAGCTCTCTGCCACCCAAATTTAATTTCAGCTTTGTAAAAATGTTATTTTTCCCACTTCTTCGCATTCCTCCAAAATTAGTATTAGTATTATCTGCACAGAATCCAAGTACCTTGGTATCTAAACGATGTTTTTTTAATACTTCTAAAATATATTCAGTAATTATGTCAGATGTTTCGCCCGGAAAATCTCTTACTTCCAAAATTTTGACGTGTATTCCCGAATGGTACGAAAAGTATCTTATGATTATCGGAATCACCTTTACTTCTTTGTGGTTTGATGCGTCCGAATAAATAGAAATAAAATTTGCAGCAGCTAAATCCTCTTCCAATAATTGTTTCGCATAAGGCACCAGCACATCTGTAACTATTGCCTCGCATTTTGTTCTAGAACATGTAAACTTGGCATCAAAACATGTTTTAATCAGTTTGCAGGTACAATCCATTGATCGGAATGAGTGATTATGTATTACTGTGTGGTACGCCCATAAACCTTCAGCTGCAGCTAGTTTTCTTTCAGCATCTTCAAACTGTTTTTTCTTATAATATGATGTCACACTCGTACTTGCGATTGCTGCAGACACGGCCCGTTTATGTTTGACTGTTTTTATGTGGTTTTCAATATCCGTTTTTCCACTGTTTGCAATAGAAAATACACTTCTACATTTTACACATTCTACCTCACTATTGTCATTATTAGAACTTGGTTTAAGGAACGTATATTTTGTTTTTAATTCGTCATTGAAGACGCACTTTCGCCGTTTTGACGCCATAACTGTCTGTTCTAAGACTGATTGCTGGCTCTGGCTCTACTCTACCGATCAAGCTGAATAACACACTAAATACCGAGTATATCCGAGCCGCAACGAAGAGAACCGACGTGTAAAATAAAACTGAAACTAGAATTAAATAACAAAATTGATTTAAGACTTTTCCAAGGATTAACTACTCGACCGTTTAACCTCTGATGAATTAATAATTTTTGATTTTGTATTCCTAAACTGTCCTGGTTACTTTTTACGATTAACCAGGACCAATACCCAAAAAACCAGTACTGTCCTGGTAAAACCAGTACGAATGGTCACCTTACCTAAAGAACAAAAATAATATCATTACATAAAAAAATGATGTGTAAAAAAATGGTATATAAAGATTTTTTATTAATATTTTACATTATAATACAAGATAACAGGTATGTTTATTTCGTAACTTTGCGTCTACGGTTTAATGCCGCTCTCGTACATTTTGTATGGACACGGTAGTAAACCGTAAACGCAGAGTAGCGAAACAAGCAGACTGAATAACAGGTTTATTCATTTTGCTACTTTACCCAGGTATAGTAGGCGCAGAGATATTGTAAAGTACATGTAGAAAAACGGGTATGTATAAGGCATCGACCTTAGATAGGGCATCCAGCCAGGCAATGGGTTAACGTCATCGTTTAGAGATTTTTGAAAATTTCTTTACATTTTTAAATATATTTTATTAACGGTATTTTATTGGTTTTTCTATTATTAATATGTATTTGCGTCTCGCGTCAACAACCTCTCAATCGACAATGTCCCATTTTGCGTTCTTAATACACAAATAGCTATTTACTTCTAAACCCACAAAACACACCCGATTTTGATGAATTTTCTTAAAAATGTTTATTATAGTCAATTATTCAAAATCAGAAACATTCCAATTGGGACACTCAATTATTTATACATATAGCGTGGCCGGATTTGGAAAGACACCACTGGTATCTTGGGAAACTATAAGAGATACGACTTCGGTTATATAGGACATGTCGTGCGTCTTTGGGGGGGCATCTTAGATATGCTTTTGTATTGCATAATCTTCTCATAGGTTACTAGATAATGGTGGATTACTGAAGTTGATCGTTTTTTATCATTTCGAAATTATTTCTTAAACTATCAGTAATAGAGAAAAATGTGTCAAATAGAAAAGTTAGATAATTTTAGTGTCTATCAAGTGGCGTAGGAAAATAATTTGTCTGTTGGCAATTTTTCGAGATATAACACGTAAACTTACATTTTTTTAATAGAACCCGTATTTGATTTTTACTTTGAAAAAATACTTATTTTTTATTTCTTTCGATTGATATAAAGGTTATTGTTTTAAATATGTTTTACCCTTGAAACCTTACATTTTCACAATAAATTTTATATTGTGTTGCTAATTAATATAAAATATAATGGAATGCAATGGTTTTTGTAATATTATGTACTTTGTATCTTTGTGTACAATCAAAGGCCTACTGTTTCGATATCGTAGTAACACACCAATACTCAGACCTGCGAAAAAAAATCCTTTCATGATTATGGTAAAGATTGGTCCAAATATGTAAGTAAAATATAATAAAAAATGAAATTGCCGATAGAAAACTTATTTTCGTACACCACTGAATAGACAATAAAATTATCTAACTTTTCTATTTGAGACATTTTTCTTGATTACTGATAGTTTAGAAATAATTTGAAAAAAAAAAAAAACTTCAGTACTCCGTCCTCCGTTATTATCTAGCAACCCATGAGAATTTTTGGCAAAACAAAAGCACATCTAAGATGGCCTCCCAAAGACGCACCACATGTTCCATATAACCGAAGTCGTATCTCTTATAGTTTCCGAGATCCCAACGGTGGCTATCAAGATCTGGACAGTAGACATTCTGTATAAATAATTGAGCGCTCCAATTGAAATGTTTCTGATTTTTTAAATAACAAATATTTTTTTTAATCATTAAAATCGGATCTGTTTTTGTGGATTTAGAAGTTTTAATGAATATCCGCTTCATTGACTCGACTATTTGATTAATATAATGTCCTTAAAGCATGTGAAATCAACTCAAATAAGGCAAAAAATATCACTTTTACATCTTTTATATACCGATAACTAATTTACGTTGGTACTGACTAGTACTGAGTACTTGTACACTTAGTTAATCCTTGGTATTATGTCCAAAATTGGCGAATTTGAGTTACCTACATACACCAATAAATTCTAGCAGGACAAAATCCGAAGCCTTGAGACTAAATTTTACACTGTTATTAATTAGTAAACATGATTAAATAAAGCTATAATACATTGAAATATTATTTTATGTACCTATACACTGTTATTCGAGAATATTTAAAAATTTAATTTACGATTCACAAGAAATTGACAAAACGGACATTGGCCCTTTTAGCACCAAGGTACAGAACTATGTAATTAATTATTTTGAACTAATTTTCTAATCTTTAACAAAATAATCAAAATTATTATTTTAAATAATTTTATAAAATAAGGTTTGAAGTATTTAAAAATGTTATCTTTAGAATATGTTATCAACGACACAAATAAACTAAGAAAAATGTACTCGTATGATGAAATATGTCAGTGCCAGACATTGAGATCTTATATAAATGTTTTTTATTACTTCAACTGGTTCAATGGGCTGTTTCATCTTTTTAATTTGAAACTAAACTCCTTTTTACCTTCCGTCACCTTTAGGTAAGGAAGGTATTGTCTTTGGTCAAAAAATTCGATGATGAGTTTTTAATCAATAAGCACGTTTTAGGGTCCCTAGAATACGAATTTACTATTTTTACGATGATGTCTGTATGTGTGTGTGTGTGTGTGTGTGTGTGTGTGTGTGTGTGTGTGTGTGTGTGTGTGTGTGTGGATGTGTGTGTGTGTGTGTGTAACAAAATTTTCGTCTGCGATAACTCTAATACTACAGTTACAAAAATTATAATTTTTTCGTGTACTTCTTCGTTACATCCATATGAAGAGCTGATTAGATTTTGGTTACAATTGGTCAACCGGAAGTACCATCATTTGAAGATTTTAACAGTTTTTCTTGAAAAAACTATGTTAAATATAATTTTTTCACATTTGATGTTATTATAAATATTAAAGTATATTTTATTCTCTGTACGATTTGACTGCATTTTATACTTAATATTAAATGGATATAGAGTTAAAAAATCTGATGTGGCCAGCACATTACCTTCCGTCAGTTCTATGTATTTGGTACAAATTTCATACGGAAAGTTCCTTGCTAAATATTCTATTTCTTGTACATTACCTTCCGGCAGCTGCATGTATTTTATGCAAATTTCATACAGAAAATTTATGTCTTAAATTATTATTTTCTGACGTTTTCTATATACAGTGTAATGTATCTGCGGAAATAAAAGATTTATTATTATTATTTCTTGTACATTACCTTAAAGCAGTTGTATGTATTTTATACAAATTCCATACAGAAAGCAAAAGATCCTATATTTCAGTAAAATTATAAGACAAACACACTATGTTAATTTCACTTGACACTGACATCTTTCAATCAGAATTTTCTTAATATAGTAGCTGTTTTCATAGCTATAGTTACTTTATGAAATTTAATTTCTTTATAATTTTTTAACTCTATATCCATTTAATATTAAGTATAAAATGCAGTCAAATCGTATAGAGAATAAAATATTCTTTAATATTTATAATAACATTAAATGTGAAAATATGATATTTAACATAGTTTTTTCAAGAAAAACTGTTAAAATCTTCAAATTATGGTACTTCCGGTTGACCAATTGTAACCAAAATCTAATCAGCTCTTCATATGGATGTAACGAAGAAGTATACGAAAAAATTATAATTTTTGAAACTGTAGTATTAGAGTTATCGCAGACGAAAATTTTGTTACACACACACACACATCCACACACACACACATCCACACACACACACATCCACACACACACACACACACACATACAGACATCATCGTAAAAATAGTAAATTCGTATTCTAGGGACCCTAAAACGTGCTTATTGATTAAAAACTCATCATCGAATTTTTTGACCAAAGACAATACCTTCCTTACCTAAAGGTGACGGAAGGTGAAAATTATAAAGAAATTAAATTTCATAAAGTAGCCATAGCTATGAAAACAGCTACTATATTAAGAAAATTCTGATTGAAAGATGTCAGTGTCAAGTGAAATTGACATAGTGTGTTTGTCTTACAATTTTTACTGGAAATATAGGATCTTTTGCTTTCTGTATGGAATTTGTATAAAATACATACAACTGCTTTAAGGTAATGTACAAGAAATAATAATAATAATAATAATAATAAATCTTTTATTTCTGCAGATACATTACACTGTATATAGAAAACGTCACAAAATAATAATTTTCTGTATGAAATTTGCATAAAATACATGCAACTGCGGGAAGGTAATGTACAAGAAATAGAATATTTAATTTAGCAAGGAACTTTCCGTATGAAATTTGTACAAAATACATAGAACTGACGGAAGGTAATGTGCTGGCCACATCAGATTTTTTTAATAAATTATGGGTTGATTACTATCTCATAAAGGTTATTCAATAATTGTAATTTTCAACAGTTAGTACCAGGGTATAAGAAGCTAATGTAACGTCACTGGCTGTATTTCGCGGTCAAACATAGTACATTTAATTCCACGCATATTCGCAGTGGCGGTAGTGCAGTTGGATTTTTGTGTGTGGTTTATAAGATACTTGTTTGATAAGTTCAACGTCATTATTTAACTATGTTGTGATTGAATTACCTTAAATTTAAAGTAAGAACAAAGTAGAATAAGCATTTTTTACGTATGTCTTTATCTGAGTAACTAATTTAACGTAATTTTGTTACAATTGCATTATGGAGATCTCAACATAATCTCATTTTAACTGCAAAATTGTAAGCTTTAAAACATTTTTCACTTATAATTGTATACATAGGTATAAATATCTATAAATAAATATAATATTTAATTATAATTGCACATGAAATTTCTTGAGTGGATGTGGTGGAAGTCATATAATATACGCCTGTAGTCTGATACTAGTTTACCGCCTAAATCCAACAACAATTATAATTTTTTTTGTCTAATTAGTACTGTTATTTATTATTGTAATCAAAAATTTATGTTGTAATTAGAATAAATACATACAAGAACAATTATTATAATCAATTTTTGATGTGATTGGACATTTTCTTTGTTGGAATCACATTCTCATTATTATAACCAAACATTTTTTTGTTACAATTAAAAACCATTTAAAAAAACCTTAAAGGAATATAATTAAAGCAACATTTATATTGTAACACGAGGGGGGGTCTGCGATGCTGATGGCAATCCTACCGACTGCACCACTGTAACACGAGGGGGGGTCTTTGATGTTGATGACTAATGATGCTTACTCCCAAACGATGATACACTAACTGACTGGTGGACGCTTTGATGGCTGGCGTCCACGGCTTGTGAGAAGACTTCTTGAGAAGGAAGAATACACAGTCACTTACACTTGTACACTTTTTACACTTTAACTTTACACTGATGAACACTACGGACATGAACACAACTTGTTGGATTTAAAAACTAATACTTTTATTTACATGATTAAATATAACTTAATTAAACATAACTAACGAAACTGGTTACATTCTGTAACCCAGAGAGCGAGCGTCGCCCAAAACTAAAACTCTTCCATGTTTATCCCATGGCTAACTAATGCAGACTCTTCCATGTTTATCCCATGGCTAACTAATGCCGACTGTCTTATGTCGACCCTTCCATGTTACTCTCATGGCCAACTAATGCCGACTCTCCCATGTTTATCCCATGGCTGACTAATACTGACTGTTCCATGTTACTCTCATGGCCAACTAATGCCGACTCTCCCATGTTTATCCCATGGCTAACTAATGCCGACCTCTTCCTCAGTCTCACATTTCGCTGTTTCCTCCGGCAGGCAATTCTCTTCAATCATTTTTCCTTCTTGTACGCCCTTGTCACTCGCTGTGACGACTATTGTCGGACTTTCCGGTCGTGGTATGTCTACCACCGCAAATCGATCCTCTATTGCCAGCAAGGACTCAATTTCTTCCAAACTGATTCTCCCTACTGGCAACTCGTGCACTCCCTGCATGGCAAAAGAAACGTGGCCGTATGCCACCGACGAATGCCCTGGAGACAACGAATCTAACGGCGCCTGCGGTGCGTAGACCTGGTGCGTCCATGCTGGACCATAAAAACTTGGCGTACAAGCCGGAAAAAATGATGGTGGTAATATGGTGCGTCCTGCATACGTTATTTCTAACCAACGCACCATATCTGTGCCAGTGGTAGGCCGCTTATACAATGGAATTTCAAAATACAATTCCCTTGCCTTACCACTGAGCCTGAACACTATTGCACTGCCGAGAAAAACTTCATCCCAGCCGTATCGTCTGCTGGCTGCTGCCATGTTCTGGATATATTCTCCCACTCTGCCATCACCAGAGAACGTATTTATTTCAAGTAATACGTCAAGCATATCTGGTGACGGCTGATACGGCCTGGGTTGCTGTATCATCGCTGGTGTCGTGGTCGTAAATGTGTACATATTGTACACCAAGTACCCTCTCCTCGGTCACAAACTAATAATTCTGAAACTGATGTAGGAACTTTTCGGATAAATAAGAGTAAACAATTACTCTCATTATCCTACCCGTTGACTGCGCCACTGTAACACGAGGGGGGAGGGGTGAGATGCTGATGGCAATCCTACCGGCTGCGCCACTGTAACACGAGGGGGGAGGGGTGAAGCTGGAAGATGCTACTGATTCCCAACGATGATACACTTTTTACTGGTGGACGCTTTGATGGCTGGCGTCCACGGCTTGTAAGAAGGAACGAACACCACAAGTATTTGTTCATGTCCGTAGTGTTCATCAGTGTCAAGTGTAAAAAGTGAAGTGTATGTGTGTTCGTTCCTTCTTACAAGCCGTGGACGCCAGCCATCAAAGCGTCCACCAGTAAAAAGTGTATCATCGTTGGGAATCAGTAGCATCTTCCAGCTTCACCCCTCCCCCCTCGTGTTACAATATTAATTAAATTCTTAGTTTTTGGCAGGTTCAGGTTGTTTAAATTCATCCTTTCGTATTTGCGAATGTACACGCGGTAATTTTGATTCATTTAAAATTATTTTTATTTGTTCAAAATAATTTGTCGGGAATCCGCCACTGTTAATATTACCATGAATTGGGAAGCCCCAATTATTTAAAATTCTTCAACCTTTAACATGTACCGATTTCGACTCGTAGCCTTCATTGGGATGAAGTGGAGTCGAAACCGCTAAATCTGACTGCTTCCCAGTAAGCTTTAGTTTTGTTATAATTTAAATTTACAATTTTAGAACAGAAAAGTCAGGATATTAATCTTCGAGTGAAAAAGTGTCATTATTTTCTATATCCACCAAAAGATAGTATACAATTTGCGAAATATGTTTTTAACAATGTTCTTTGTGTGTTTATTTTTCCTTTTGTTTTTAAATACTATAATCCCAAATTATCTATAAAATCCTGTAACTAAAAATGTATATACTCGTAAGTTAATATTATATTTCATAGTTCGAAAATTAAATTTATTACCTGTCTTAATATTCCTTATTGCATTTATTTTGTTTCTTGTCCACGGTGTAAAAACATTGTTCTTTTACTGTGATCTTTTCCTATCATATTTACTTGAATCACCTTCCTTTTTTACGTTAAATTGCTGAACATATTATTATTTAATGTTTTCTTGCTATAATATGAATTAATTTATATTTATTAAATAGTTTTATATAAATAAATTTTATTACATATTATATTTATACATAGTTTTAGAAATATTACATAAAATATGTTATTTTTTCAATCATTTCCATACTTTTTAAGCATCCAAGACCTGTACCTAGCGCCACAGCGGGATAATGGAGAACTAAGTGTATTCCGTCTGACCGCGTTTGTAGCACAGGAAACATAGCGAGTAGCGTTACCTTAGCTTCTTATACCGCGGTCTAGTACATATATATGTATATGTAATAAAAAGATATCTTAATAAATAGAATTGATAAAAATATTATTACAATTTATATCTTCTCATTATAATACATATTTATGTATATTGTTACCGATTCTTGCCTCTCGCCACTGCACAAGTAGGTAATAATGCTTTAGGAATCATTCTAAAAATTCGTAAATAATTGTGTGATTTAGTTTCTTTCGTTATGTTTTATTTTCTGCATTCATTTACTTGAAAATGGATTCCATAATAGCAGAAGGTAAAGACATTAAAAACACGAATATTTTAAAAACTAAAAATAAAAGGCTGTTTCTAAACCTTCGTAACAAACTTTAAGGGTATATAGTATTGGACTAATCATGATAAGATTATTTCTTATTATTTCTTGAAGTAGGTATTCAGGGTGGTGACTCGAACACCGGAACATAGAGATTTAACATTTAACCGATCGATATTTGTTAATTTTTGTCTCAATTCTATGGCTATTGCTATTTTGTAGGTAATTTACGACATTTTCATAGCTAATTTCTGCCGTAAAAAAGAAAATAAAAATAATGTCTCTAATTGATTGAGATGTAGAATTTTATGCTCTACAACTTTTATTTGTAACTTTTTTACCTAAAATAAATCACTATGTTCCGGTGTTAAAAACACCACCCTGTATATTTTTAGTGCTACTGTCGACACAAATTTTTTAGTAACAATAATTACGAATTTATTCATTTGTTATTCAACATCAGTTATGAGTTTAAATAATATTAATTATTTTTAATAAAAAAATTCGTAACAAGAATCAAATAAATAATGAAAAAAAACAATTTTCCGAATTTTGGAAAGGTAGATAGGTACTTGTTTCAATGAGATAAACTTAAAAATTATAAGATGACGGTTTCCGTCCGAGATATACAGTGTGTTTCAGTTTACATCCATCATTAAAATAAAAACTAGCGTTTCAAGTAAAGTCATATCAGCGATGAAGATAGAGCAAAAAAGTATTTAAGAAAGTTGTTGCTAATCACTAAAATATTCTAAAGTTTCGCTGGAAAATTTTAATTTTGTAATTTCTATCTTTGCAGGAATACTTAATAGTTGTTCATCCATCACTAATCAAATAACACAAAATTTCGCGCCACCTAAGTATATTATTTTTATAGTTGACGTTTCAAACAATGTTTCTTTGTTTTGATTGATATTTGGGATAATAATTTTTTGAATGATTTTTATACAAAAATGTAGAAAAATTACAAAATTATTTTTTTTCAGCGAAACTTCGTATTTGGAGTATTATAGTGATTAGCAACAACTATCTTAAATACTTTTTGCTCTATCTTCATCGCTGATATGACTTTACTTGACACACTAGTTTTTATTTTAATCATAATTGGCCGGATTTAGACCTTTAAAAAAATTCATACCTACAAAATATTAATCGTGATGCCTCTATCACTCGTAATTTTTTTTATACTAATTGCGTTATTAATAAACAATTTATTTAGGTGTCTTCATGTAAAGTGTAACACACTGTATGTATAACAGTTTTTGAGTATTATAATTTCAACATTGACGGTAGACAGGCAGATTTTTTAGATAATAAATGAAACATACATTACTCTTACGACAGATTAAATGTATAGTATTGAATCTTACCTTGTAGTCTTGAATAGTTTTAGTAATTTTTTTCTCATTAAATTTACATAATACCCTGCGTCCTCCAGATTCCAATGCTGCACCAACTAGTATGAGATACGAGATCCAATATGGACTGGTATAAAATAATAATGTACTAAAGTCGAAATATTCCCTATAACATACATACATATATTAGTTAAATTAATAATCTCAAATTTTGTTTTAATATTTACTTTAAAAGTTTCACCATAAATAAAACTCCATAGTGTGTTATGCAGACACCTTTAGGCATTCCTGTGGTACCACTGGAGTACAGAATTACCACAGTATCCATTAAATTGTTTGCAGGTTTTGGTGCGAATTCTTCTTCTCCTTTCTGAGGAAATATGCATTCCTCAAAGGTAATATGGGTTTTACTTTCTCCGAAAACAATCAATCTACAATTTAAATTCAAGATGTTTATAGCAGTTTCCAATTTTTCTACACATTCAGGAACGCAAAATATGATTTTAGGTTTTGTTAAATTTATCAAATATTTCATGTCATCTGAAATATATTACTTTTATTGAAGAATATTTATTTTTTAAAGATAAGGTAATACCTAATGGTATAATTGGATCTAAATTAGCAAGTTTCGCGCCCAGGAAAATTGTGGCAATAAAAGTAAAATATGTTTCTCTATTTATCCCTGTACATAAACTAATTACATCTTCATCTGTTACTCCTATAGATTTCATTTTTAGAGCAATACGAATACTGTTTATCAGAATTTCTCCATATGTATCAGATTTGTTGGTTTCCACATCAATCTAAAAATATATTTATGATTAAAAACATGTTTTATTATTTGACGAAGAAATACATAATACATAAATTAAATTACAAGACGAATCATAAAATATTAAGATATGTTAATTTTACTTCGTTTGGCAAAATTAAATATTAAACATTTCACCAATACTATATTTTACTGGGTATAAACTAAAAACTTGAATAATTTATTATGTAAAATATTACCAATATTTTTAGCTTACGTATTTTACAATTTTAATTAATTGATAAATTTCTATTGTATATGTATTGCATATTCGCATGAAACAAAATATTATTATCACGTTATTCAAACTACATTTTGCATTGAAAATGTTTTTTCTACTCCTATGCAGAGTTGTGCCCGCGTAATCTATGTTATATAAAATTTAGACCATAATTATTTTATTTTTTTGCTTAAAAAGTACAAAAATACTACTATTACTGATTAATTTACGAGATATATGAATGAGCCATTGAAAATGTAGTATACGATGTCATTTTATTGAAAAAAGCAAGTTAGTACTTTACGTAACCAATAGATGCCACTAATTGTTGGGCTGGTAATCACCAGTTCTGTTGGGTACTACTACTGGTAAAAAATTGACATCAAATGCTAATAGTATATATTTTTACAAAAATGTGACTTACACCAATCATAAGTACGCAAAATTCTAAAAACAAAAACACCTATTAATGAATAAAAAAATTTTTTATTATTTTTTTTTTGTATTACAATTTTATTAGATGTATATGTTTTTGGGGTCCGTGAAGTACGCACACCATATCTAAGTACAAAAGATATATTTTTTATAGAACATTAGTATCAGATTTGTAATGTTTTGTAACACTAAAACAAATGTAGCAAGTCTTATCATTTTTTATTTATTGCGTGTGGTAAATGGCGTGCTAACTTCACATCTAGCACACGTTTATGTAGTACTAATTAAAACAGAGATACTATAAGTTAGTATTCCTTAAGTAGACTTTTGTGAAGACACTAAATAGATATCTCCCCTCAACCTTTTTTTATTAATACATGCGGTAAATGACGTGCTACCTTCACACATAGCACGCCTTCGCACAGTACTAATTATAAAAAAATGTACTATAAGTTAGTATTCATTGAGGAGAGTTTTGTGATGATTCTAAAAATTTATCTCCCCTGAAGCCTTTCTACTCCTTGCGTGTGGTAAAAGGCGTGGTTACTTCACACCTAGTACGCCTTTGTGCAGTACTAATTATAAAAGATGTACTATAAGATAGTATTCATTGTGCAGAGTTTTGTGACGATTCTAAAAATTTAACCCCACCCACCCCTTCTAACTTATTGCGTACTATAAAAGGCGTGCTAACTTCACACCTAGCACGCCCTTGTGCAGTACTAGTGATAAAAGATATACTATACGTTAGTATTCATTGAGGAGAGTTTTGTGACTATTCTAAAAGTTAACCCCATCCACACCTTCTCACTTATTGTATTGTAGTGTTTTTATTTATTTGGGTGAAGTGTAAATATTCGACAATTATTATTAATTAAAATAAAAGTTTGTTTTAACGATAAATTGATATTAAAAGATAATCAAAAGATAATGAATTTAGCTAACACTACGATTAAATAATATATAACTCATTTATTTACATAAATAAATAAATAAATAAATATATCATCACGGCTTATTACCCATCGCTGGGTGTGCCAATCTGCTTTGTACACAGATATCGGTAATGATGAAATATTTGCACCGTGCGGGCGCTTACCAGGCGTCACCTCACGGGCACTCAATGTTGGCGTGGAGAGTGCACCACAGAGATCAATTTTTGTGCCATTTAAAATCGGAAATATTTGGCGTCGGTCGGGATCGAACCCGGTTCCCCAGATTCGCGACCTGATACTCAGGCATATATAACTATATTTATTTATGTTTACCACTTGTCGACTATCTGCTTATATTACCAACCATTTAATACGCGACGTTTATTTATATCAGACTGTCCAATGCCTTCGCTAACATTGCTTACATATTCCGGCGTTTGTATTTGAGAAATTACTAGAACACTATTCCAGATAAAAACTCAAACACAATAGATTGCATCACCCTAGTAATTAAGCAGGTTCGGACAAGTCTGTTGACAAAATAGACAGTCGCTCATCGATGCAGCGTGAGATTCTATAAGTTAGTATTATTTAAGTAGACTTTTGTGACGACTAAAAATATATCTCTCCTCAACCTTTTTTGATTAATACATGTGGTATAAGGCGTGCTATAATTTAGTATTCATTGAGGAGAGTTTTGTGACGATTCTAAAAATTTAACCCCACGCACCCCTTCTTTCTAATATCGTACTGTAAAAGGCGTGCTTACTTCATACTTAGCACGCCCTTGTGTAGTACTAATTATAAAAGATAAATTATTAGAGTAATTTAGAGATACAATAACAATATGTAGATGGAGTAAAACTGTAAATTTACGGTTATTGGTCGAAATGCGCGGCTAATTCAAAATAAAATTACATGAATGGTTTTAATATTATATTTCTTTTTAATATTGACCATATATTGTTACTAATAAAATGCAATAACCATATTATCCTGAAGACCCGTAGGACAATTTATATGAATTAATTACCGTAAAAATTCGATCACCCGTGACTTAAATATTTTTGTCATTGTTATTAAAGGTAATGCTATTATCTAATTTTGCTAATATTATCCCTATATTGTTACTAACGAAATGCAATAACTATATTATCCTCTGTACCGGTAGGACAATTTGTATGAATTAATTACTGAAAAATTATATCGCCCGTCACTTAAATATTTATTTTAATTGTTAGTAAAGATTAAAATATAGGGATAATATTAAAAAGAAGTATAATATAATATTAGAACAATTCATATAATTTTATTTTGAATTTACCGCGCATTTCGACCAATACAAAGGTCAAGTTGATGTAAACACTGCTGTAAATTTATTAATATTATATTATTGTAACCTTTAGTTTTACTCCATCTACATATTGTTATTGTGTCTCTAAATTGAACTAATGCATAGATTATACATTAAATATAATTCACTACAACATACTTGGTTTTGGTTGCTACGAATCGGCTGCTAATTTCACCCTTATCTCCGGAGTGTACTTTTTAATTTTGTGAGCGCGCAAAGTTGGATTTGTATGGAAAAATAAAGGACAGGCATGTAGAGAGCGATCTATGTACATTATGACATTGTGTTCCTACCCCATTCCTTGACTTGAATATGAATACTACGTTCTTGTTTTAATCTTGTGTTATTATAAATACAAAAAAATTCAAGAAATTATTTGATTCTTGTAAGCTGGTGGCGGTTCTGAAATATGCGGTGCTAGCTTTTCAAATAAAATTCATTCATCGTTATGTTATCTATCTAGCTATGAAAACAATATGCTATCGCGACAATTTTCTTATGTCTGTGCCATTTTATAGTGTCATCTCCAAATTTGGCTCCAATCGCTTAAAATTTGTCATTTTTATATCAGTTTAAAGAAACGAAAATGAGTGTTTTGAAACTTGAACATAGAAGCATCATGAAATTTGTATCGAAAGAATATAGTATTCCGAAGAATATCCATGGGGGAATGGTTGCAGTGTATGGAGAAAACAGCCCGTCCTATATTCAAGTCAAGTATTGGTGTAAGCAGTTCAAATTGGGCAGGGAATCCACTCATGATTACCCAAAGTGTGGAAGAACTCTGGAAACACGAACTGTGAAGTTGAAGATTTGGTGTTGACTGCCCGTCGAGTAAAAGTTTTAGTTATTGCTAGGGAAATAAGAATATCAGGAACAAGTGTTTTTCAAATTCTACACGAATATTTGGGAATGAGCAAAGTGTCAGCACGATGGATTCCCAGAGTGCTCAGTCCCGAACAAAAACTGTGTAGACGACAAATTTGCGAGGAGAATTTGAGTGCTTTATCCCAAGATGAAGACTTTTTCTATAGAATTATAACCGGGGGTGAGACCTGGGTACACCATTTTGAACCTCCCACGAAACAAGAGTCCATGCAATGGATTCATAAGGGCTCTCCATCACCCAAGAAGGCGAAGACAATGTTCTGAGGGGAAAGTGTTGAGCACAGTTTTCTGGGACGCGGAAGGTATTCTTTTAATTGAGTATATGCCAAAAGGAACTACAATAAGGGGGAATGTCTACAAAGACACAATTAAGAACTTGAAAGCGGCGAAAAAAGACCCCACAATTATGCTCAGAAAACTGTTTCTACACGATAACTGCAGGGTGCATAAAGCACGAATTGTTCAAGCAGTAGTCAACGAATGCGGCTTTGAGGAATTACAACATCCACCTTACAGTCCTGACCTCGTCTCCTGTGACTATTATCTCTTTCCAAACCTCGAAAAATATTTGAGAGGGTTTCGCTTTTTATCGAATGATGACTTGGAAAACGCCGTGGGATTGTATTTTGCAGAATTACCAAAAGAATTTTTTTGGAGGCACAGCTTTATTAGAAAAACGTTGGAAGAAGTGTATTAGTGTAAATGGTTCTTAAGTTGAAAAATAAAATTTTATTTGTTCCCTAACTCGTTGTTTCCATAGCTAGGTAGATAACATAAAACAACTCCCCTCATATAAACAGATAGCGCTAGATCAGTTGCCACTGGAGCTAGCTTATGGTAGTTCTGAACTATCTGGAGTTACATTTTCAAGATATTATTAATATGTCGAGTTATAAACAAATTGCGTTAAATCATTTACTTGTAAAGGGGGTTGACAAATAATATCAAACCGTTTGAGTAGATATAAACTTAGGCCGGTTACACACTAGGCGGTTTTTACCTCGGCGGTAAATTGACCGTCGCCGTTGATCCTTCAGTGGTATACGAAGAATCAAATGGGAGTTTGCATACTGGGCCGAAGAAAAGCCGCGCGGTAGATTTGCCGTTGGCGGAAGCTATGCTGCCGCCTACCATTAGCGCTAACGGTAGTTTTGCCGTCGCCGCCTAGACAGTGGCACATGTGAGCAAATGGGCGCTTACACACTCAGCGAATTTCTCGCCGCTTGCACGTGTTGGTAGTACACATTTTTATTTTGAAAAGAGTACAAAATCGAAAAATGAGTGACGTAGATAACCTCAAAATGACTACCAGCATTTCCACATGTCTAATAAATTTCCTCAAATTGGTATTTCTTTTTTGAAAGCTATCTTTTAACTTTCCAAGCAGTTCATCAAATGACAAAATAGGCATACGAAAATAATTTACAAACTTGGTGTCGCCATTCCTCACATCTTCAAATAATGTGTTAAAAGCTCCAAATTCTCTTTTGGTTGATTTGATGGATCCAGATAAGATGATTTTTTCTTTTCCTATTTCTCCGTCGACGGTATAACCATAAAGCGAGAATTTCTTGGCGGTTCATTTTAAATTTACCCAATTAAATAACTTGTCAATTGGCAAAGTAAAATACAAATAAGCCAAATTAAGTTAAGTTAAGTTAACGATCAAATTACCAGCTCGAGCGGCTGCACTTTTACCGCTAATAAGCGGCTGCGCTTTTACTGCTTAGTGTGTAAACACATCAAGCTCTGTAGTAGTGTCTAACCAGCCTCAGTTACCGCTGTAGCACAGACAAACATACCCAGATGCACAGCCCAATGCTAAAGTCCGTGCTCAGTGCAAGTAATTACTTTTAAACACACGAGATGGTGCACCCTGCGCTGAAGGGCTGTGGATAGTAGTTTTGAGGAAAGCAGTGAAATTAATGGGATCACTGCACTGCCAATAATTACTTCCTTTGTATGACAAGGTCAAACCCAAGCCTCATCAAACACTACAAATGCCTGTGCAGATATTTTAAACTGCTGAAGAGATGCGTTACACGAACCTAACACATTTAAAAAAATAACTAAATAAATATATAAGTTGTTAATATAAAATATATTTTGGTCTCCTCTACCAACCAAATATTGTTCATAATATATGTACTGAATTATACAATACAATGCAATAATTTTTCACACCTCCTTATCTTTAAAAAGAATGAGGAATTATTAATAGGCGCGTTACCTTTTTTTTAAAGGGAGGTTCGCCAGTAGCCCTATTATAACCCTTCATATATTAAAGTAGCCGATTTTCGGTAGCGAAATACCGCATCCGGATTACAATAATAACATACTTAAAACAACGAATTTATTTTTCTGTCGATATTCTGATTGCTAAACCATTGTCCATTTATGCATATACTCAGATTCTTGAATCATCGTTCATTTTTATACATATTTTGATTGTTGAATCATCGTCCATTTCTATATTCTAATTACAATAATAACATACTTAAAACAACGAATTTATGTTTCTGTCGATATTCTGATTAATAAATAAATAAACCATAATTACGGCTATATCGGAACTTATACAGATACTATTTCATTTTACGCAACGGATGTATGTAAGAACCATTTATTTAATAACATATTATACAAAAACAAATGAACTTAATCTTTAATAAACTCTATACAGGCCAGTAGAGAAGAGAAAATTTTAACAATCTGAAAATAATTTTGCATAACTTTGCAATAATTTTGCCATTTGCAACTTACAACAAACTTGGTAACAAACACATTTTAAATAATAGTGACATTATATACAAAATAAACTGTAATTACAGCTATATCGGACAAACGGCTCGTAATTTTATGTTAAAATTCGAAGAACATATAGTCTTAGTAAAAACAAACCGATTCTAAAATATCTTATAGAAAACAAACAGAATAATTACAATTGAACGCCTAAACATATTGGCTGCCGTAATAATAGGATTAAAAATTAACATTACGGAAACTTTAGAAATAAATAAAGCCACAAATGATGGTAATTAGCTAATAAAAGATCAAATGGATCTCATACCTTCTCGGCTTCTAAGTTATATTTAATCTTTTGATGACGGTATCACCCCAAAGATGTCATTAGGCTATAATACTGTTTGGTATTTGTTTTGTATTATGCATAGTACAGAATTTCAAACAAATATAGTCCTAGTGTAATTTTTAAAACGAGTCATAGGGCTACAACGTAGTAAAACAGTTTTTTTAGCTGCCAAAAGTTTCTATATTAATTTATAGGAAAAAGAATTAGTGCATATTATAGAAAAAAATTTTTAGACACCAAACAACACATTTCTGTTACATATAAAGCCACAAAATAAATTTAAAAATTTACGAAATTAAGAAAAACTCTCATTAACTATGAAACCGACAGTAACAAAACAGTTGTTGACCTAAGGAAGCTCATTAATTAACGTTTATTTGTATTTTATTTGCAATCATTTTTATTGTTTTGGATTTTCTTCATGTTGGTAAGAATGGCAACGTTTTGTTAGTTAAACAAATTTAAGGCTAAATTAAGAGAATATTATTTAAGTAAGTTATATGGAGTTAATATAATATTGTATAGTTATTGTGTATATACATATTTCATTTTTTTATAAATAAAAATTATTATATTATAGTTTTATGGTGAATAAGATTTTTTCTTAATTTGCAAATTTTTAAATTTATTTTGTTTCTTTATATGAATCATATATGTAACGTGTTTGGTGTCAAAAAATTCGTATTTTTTTTTCTTTAATATGTATAATTTTTTTCTATAAATTAATATAAAAACTTTTAACAGCTAAAATACTGTTTTTCTATGTTATAGAGGGCTATAACATAGAAAAACAGACCCGTTTTAAAAATTACAATCGATAAATGTATTTGAAATAAAACAAAATGCATTTTTTTTTTAAATTATATATCCTCTCATTCAAATATTATCATTCCGTACATAAGTATGCGCGCCGAGTAACCGATGCAGCGTTCTTTCGTAATTCGTACAGTAGCTTATCATATAAACAATATGTATATTAAATTGTTTTCGTCATTAAAAATAAGTGTGGAACTTGCTGGAAATTCATAACGGGACAAAATTTACTATAACTACTTTTTTCACAGACGAATTTTTAATTTTACCAATAATATTTTACTTAACTCAGTTACCTATTATAAACATTGTGCAATTTTGTATAAAACGGATAGATGCTACATACTTAATGTTCTAAGTGCGTAAAATTTGAATAAATTATTTTTAATAGTTCGTGAGATATTACAATGTAAACGCTAAAAATATCGAAAAATGCAATTCTTGGACTTATTCCGGCTTGGGATTCTAATTATTCTTTATAGTTAATAAGAGCCAAAACAGTCAAATCAAATAAGATATATTTTGATATATCCGGTCAGAAATTTGTTTGCATGATGCTGATAGTCAGTCTCAGAGTTCTTGGTTTGCGAACAAAACCCCAGACCCCAGGGGGCCGCACAAGGCAACTGAAAGTAAAAGTGTACAATTCAAGTGAGCCAGCTAAATACTATCAATGCACAATAATTGTTTGGTCCAATGTGATCAGCACTCTACACTGTCGACATCTAGTACAGTTGCAACAACTACACAAAAAAATTAAACACACGTTTACCCGTAAGGCTGTGCATCTGGGTATGTTTGTCTGTGGCTGTAGCTAGTTGCTGGATCTAAAGTATCCGAAGCTAGCTTTCCAAATAAAAATTTCACTCTAGAAGGGCTAATATCGCCTTAGCAATGTTAGCGAATGCCAGTCTGATATAAATAGTTGGTGATATAAACAGATAGTCGACAAGTGGTAAACATAAATAAATATAGTTATATAAATAAATGAGATATATTGTTCAAATAAATAAGCTTCGTGTTTAAGTGTTTTATAATATTCTTAGTTTTAATTAGTGTATGATATTTGTTTAATCGTAGTGTTAGCAAAATTCATTATCTTTTTATTATCTTTTAATATCTATTTATTGTTATAATAAACTTTTATTTTAATTAATAATAATTTTTTAATATTTACACTTCACCCAAATAAATAAAAACGTTACAATGCAATAAGTAAGAAGGTGTGGATGGGGTTAACTTTTTAGTCTCGTCACAAAACTCTCCTCAATGAATACTAACGTATAGTGTATATTTTATCATTAGTACTGCACAAGGGCGTACTAGATGTGAAGTTAGCACGCCTTTTATAGTACGTAATAAGTTAGAAGGGGTGGGTGGGGTTAAATTTTTAGAATCGTCACAAAACTCTCCACCATGAATACTATCTTATAGTACATCTTTTATAATTAGAACTGCACAAGGCCGTGCTAGGTGTGAAGTAAGCACGCCCTTTACCACACGCAAGGAGTAGAAAGGCTTCAGGGGAGATAAATTTTTAGAATCATCACAAAACTCTCCTCAATGAATACTAACTTATAGTACATTCTTATAATTAGTACTGTAGAAAGGCGTGCTATGTGTGAAGTTAACACGGCATTTACCACATGTATTAATAAAAAAATGTTGTGGGGAGATATCTTTTTAGAGTCTTCATAAAAGTCTACTTAAGGAATAACTTCTCTGTTATAATTAGTACTACACGTGTGGTAAATGGCGTGCTAGGTGTGAAGTTAGCACGCCATTTACCACACGCAATAACTAAAAAATTATAAGACTTGCTACATTTGTTTTAGTGTTACAAAACTATATGAATCTGATGCTAATGTTCCATAAAAAATATATCTTTTGTACTTAAATAGGGCGTGCGTACTTTACTGACCCATATTTTTGTATATATTTGTAATTTAAAACAATTAGTTTATGTACACCTGTGCGATTGAAGTCAAGATGCACTAATACTTGATAACATTTTTAAACAACATTGCATAGTGCTTCGTATTTGTCTTTTACGTGCTTTAAAGTAGAATTCATTTTTTTTTAATTTTCGTTCACTGTTCTACCTCCTATTTTAATCATTGAGTCTCACTGGACTGTCAGATTAAGTAACAAATCAGGTGTATTTCGCTAAATCTGTAGTGCGCATGTGCAATATATACAACGTTTACATAGTTTACGCATTATTTACGCATGTAAGTAATCTATCATAGTTTACGCGTAGACGCACAACCCTGCTCTTATGCTTTAATATACCTATTATTATGTATGTGTCATCTGTACTTGAATGACACTCATTAGGATACAGATTTTAATATATTTATAGCTATCATTATTAACTCGTTGCGTAATATACTATTTCATACAATTAAAAATGAATAAATATGTATATAATCACGTTTTATTACCCAGGTGTGCCAATCTGCATTTTTATTCTCAGATAGTAATGGTGACATGACATATCTGTACCGTTGAGAGCATTTACCGTGCATTACCTCAGGGGTCACTTTTGTGATATTTGGAAATAATCTTCAAGTTTAAATTTGACGATATTTTTCTGAGTGACGTAGGAGTTTTCCAGTGCATTTATTGCATCTTAGTTTCCCGATGGTACTGGAAAATCTAAGTTTCATCTAATTATTTTTTTCTGCAAGTCAGGTTCTGTAGAGTCAACCCCACTGCAAATCTGTTTGCGGACAACTTTCTGTCCCGGGCTGAGGTGCAAAGAAATCGACCCACCTTAGAATCTTGATTTTGATTGTTTTTTACTTCAAAACTATACATTACATTTAAAAAAAAGTAGTTTGATAGACCATTTATTAACCTGTAACATGAGCCCAAATTTATCAAGGGTGCTTAGCGTTTCTGAAGTGCAGAAACTGTTAACACAAACAACGCGTATTTGCTTGGTTGCTGTCACGCGCGTTACTTAAATTTTTAACAGATTGTAAATGTTTCTGAATTAATCTGCACATCAAACGTTTCTCAGAATTGAATCAAGATTTAATTGTGTAAGTAAAATGGATACTACGCCGGAAGTTGTCGCCCAAGCGGTTCTTTTAATCGAAAACGGGTATAGTCAGAGAAACGTGGCCCGAAGACTTCATATGACCCGCTCAACGTTACCGGGAGACTGGTTCCTTTCATCGACGACCAGGAACAGGGAGAAGGCAATGTTCATCTGAGCGAGATGACCGCTTTATAGCGTCAACAATTTTAAGAAATCGTAAACTGAACGCAGTTCAAGTGCAACAAAGCTCCGCGAGGTCCGAAATTTGAGTATTATACAGTGGACGGTAAGATGAAGACTACAAGAAAAAATCTGACCCCTCATAGACCTGCAACTGGTTCAAAACTAACGCCAACTCATCATCAAACTCGCCTTCGTTTTGCACGGGACCATGTGAATTGGACACTGGCGCAATGGGAGTGTGTTCTGTTCTCCGATGAGACCAGGATATGTCTCCATGGCAGTGACCGGAGAAAGAGTGTATATCGGCGACCTATGGAGCGATTTTCTGAGTGCTGCATTGAAGAACGGGTCAGCTATGGTGGCGGTTCATGCATGATCTGGGGTGCAATTTGTATGCAAGCACGAACGGACACTGTTTTCATCGCTATGGAAGGGCGCGGTCGCCAGAGGGGGGGTTTAACTGGCGCTCGGTACATTAAAGAGATTCTGGCAGACCATGTGGTACCTTATGTCGAATTTCTTGGAGAGAATTTTATATTTATGCAAGACAATGCGAAACCGCACACTGCGAGAATCGTCCAAGATTATATTCGAGAAATCGGTTTACATTCAATAGAATGGCCAGCATGCAGCCCCGACCTAAACCCAATTGAGCATTTGTGGGACGAGTTAAAACGAAGAGATCGAGCTAGAGTTCCTGCCCCAACATCTATCCCAGAGCTTATTGTTGCAGTAGAAGAAGAGCGGCATAACATTCCACAAGAAACAGTTTCAAATTTAATTAGGTCTATGCCTAAACGTATGCGAGATGTTATTATGGCAAGGGAAGGTCATGCCCATTATTAAAAATAAAAATTTGTTATCATATGTTCTTGTGTAATTTATTAAAAAATCTGTTTTATTGTTAATTTCACAACTTTCTGCTTTAGAAGACGAAAGGAATCTGGATAAATTTGGGCTCATGTTAAAGGTTAATAATTGGTGTGTCAAACTACATAAGTTTTTTTTTAAATCTGATGTCCAATTCTAAAGTAAAAAACAATAAAAATCAAAAAATGCGAAGTGGGTCGATTTCTTTGCACGTAAGTGTAGTACCAAAATTATTAACAAAAATGTGTCTGTTGAGGTACATCTTCAAAGAGCTGTAACTCTATAACGCAACGTGTCCGTACATATGTTTTAACGTTTTTCGCTTTCTTTTGACCTGTTGTATCACCCATTAAAAATAAGAAAACCGTAAACATCCTGTATATTTTGGAAAATATTTAAAATTGAAATAATTGCAGAACCTAAAACTTTTGCTACTTTCTTTGAAGGAAGCACGGAAAGAAGTAAGAAGGGATGCTAAACCAATCAGAAATAGACGATAAAAGTGGGACGTACCCGTCCGTGAATAGGGTATTCTCTGAGTACTACCAATATTAAAAATTTATTAAAAATATTAGTGTTGATAAATAAACAACAGAGAAAAAACAAAAAATCATATTATAAATTAATTGTGACAAAAGATATAAAGCATTTAAATTTTGCTGATGTACTAGATGACCTTCCAATGGGAGACCAGTTGAAATCCCTACTCCATGTTCGAATGATATAAGACGCCGCATGAACCACTGATAGTACACGGTTGGTACTGTACAACTAGTACGTCACTATCACGTGACACAACAAAATCAAATTTTAAAAATTAATATCTCGCGTATTAAAAGTAATTTTTAACTCGGGTTTTCACAGGTACTCTTATATATAACTGTTCTTTAAGAAAAATAAATAAAAAAAATATGAGAGAATACCCTATTGTCAGCGAGAGACATCAAGTAAGAAAACTACACACTAAAATTTAATTATAATTGTAATAACATTATAATACATTAATAAATTATCATTTTCTAAATTGAAGTTCTTTTTAAACAGCATATATTAATAACTTATAAAGTCACATTTCAAAATTTCGTAACCTAAACCATAAAAAATCTGGTGTGGCCATCGCAATACCTCCCGCCATTTACAGCCCGGTCACAAAAAAAATTAAGTTAATCCTTATTTTTGGATTAGCGAATTTTACTCTAATTTTGACAATTTATTTTTTAAAATATAGTCTAATCTAATCCAAGTAACTACCTTTTTTAAAATCCCTCAGCAGGATTAAATCCCAATTACAGAGTGGGTTCACATTCACACACATCCATGCCTTAGTGGGATTCGAACCCAGAGCCCCGACGGCACTCATGACATGAGGCGTTCTCTAACCATTGAATCACCAGAACAATAATAAAATGAAGATTAAATTTTAAATACCGGGATAGAATAGAATTCACTAATCCAAAAATGAGAATTAGCTTAAATATTTTTGCGAATCGTTAATTTTTATTAATCTAAATACATACCTGCATATTTACTTATGCTGGAAACTGTATTGAATTCCTTTTCTATTGTTCTATTTACTTTTTCCTTTTTAAAACGTTACTAGTATTATTTTGAAATGATTAGTTCTTTGATAGTGACATTTATCTGTCAGTTACATACATTTTAATAACTGCGTTTTGTTTGTTTAAAGCGTAGGTTCTGGGATTTAAATTGTAGATAATTATATAAATTTATCCGTAAAATATATAGAAAAAATATTAATGCAAATCTATAGAAAATTTAATTATCATTAATTTTTATAATAACATTAATCTCGAAAAAATAGCATTTAAATGTATTTTTCGAAGAAAAACTATTTTGAGTTTCTAGTAAAGTGCCATTTCCAGTTATCCGATTTTCACCAAAAACTAATGGGCTCTTTCCAATACAAGATTTCAAAATTTTCTGAATGATAGTATTTGAGTTAGAGTGGAGGATCCACACACACACACACATACACAGACATCATCGTGAAAATGTTAAAATTGGATTCTAGGGACCTTAAAACGTGCTCATTTACCAAAATCTCGATATGCGATTTTTAACACGATCCCTATACCTCCCTTACCAAGGGTAGTGGGAGGTAAAAACTATACTTTAAAATTAATAATTTTAAACTTAATTTATTTTGTAATAATATAAATTTGGCTATGTAGCGAACTTTTTTCAGGTTTGTTTATATAGTGTGCAAAAGTAGAACGAAATCGGTATAATAATACAATCTCCACACTATAACAAATTAGTAAATATCGTCAAATTGACCTATTTTATTACCATATTATTCATTTATTTTAAATTTTTTCAAAGAAAGCCTCTGTCGCGTACTAAAGTTAACCTTCATTATTCATCATCAATAATTTATTATTTATAATAAAGTCACAGGACTAGGGAGAAAAAGTCACATTTTGAGCAGCATCCTCGCCTCAATAGAGGTTTATCGTCAGTACCGAAATCTGCGAATAAAAGCAGATTGGCACAATCATCAATAGGTAAAAAGCTGTCACGATATATTTATTTAATTATTTTTATCATACGGTATTACCTCACGAGGACCGAGGACTTAAATATATTCATCACATAAATCACACGCATTCAATAAAATTTAAATTATTTTACAATTTTTGCCTTCGTTCAAATTCCAGCCTTGACCGTTCAATCAATTCGTTCACACAAAGCAATTAAGCACATGTCCCATTATAAATAATTAATAGACTTACTTGTGCAATTTTATTATTGAATTGTTTCATTTTATTACAACAATGTACACTAAAACCTTGTGGATCCGGTTCATAGTCTGAGTCCATAGTCATTTCAAGGATGCCATTGTTGTCCGTAAATGTAGACATGGTAATTGTTTAATTTCAATAATATTTTACTAAAAGTTCACTTTACACTACACTTTTATCACTTCCGGTCGTCCAATGTTACCCAAAATCTAATCAACTCTTTATATAAATGTAGAAAGCTTAAATACGGAAAATAGAAATTTTCGGAAGTTTGTTGTAAGAGTTATCGTGAACGAAAAAAATCGTCACACACACGCATGCACGCACGCGCGTACGCACGCACGCACGCACACGCACACGCACGCACACACATATGCACACGCGCGCACACACACACACCCACAACCACACCCACACACACACACACGCACACACGCGCACACGCAGACACGCGCGCACACACGCACACACACACACAGACACACACACACACACACACAAACACACACACACACACACAAACACACACACACACACACACACACACGCGCGCGCGCGCGCGCACGCACTCACACACACACACACACACACAGACAGACAGACAGACAGACAGACAGACAGACAGAGAGAGAGCGAGAGAGAGACGTCATCGTAAAAATAGTAAGAACGTGTTGTGGGGACCCTAATTCGTGCTTATTTACATTACCTCCTATACCTACGGTTTGACGGGAGGTAAAAAAGAAATAATAGTAATAAAAATATTCTGACAAAAAAGTTGTTGTACTCATGAATTATAAGTGAATTGGTTCTTCGGAGCCGGATTTATTAAAATAATCATTAAAGATTTAGGTAATACAACTATTACATTGGTCCTTCATTGCCATTAAAGCACTAGCTCGTGGAATAATGTCTGAAGTACGACGTAGTCAAATATTGATAATTAAGAAACCTTCAGAGACATTGCCGAAGAATGAGAAGAAAGAATCTGAGAAAATTTCTTTTAGGGGAACAAATGCCAACAATGTGGGCAAAGGATCCCAGGATGCTGTCAGCAAAAAGAAACTCTCGGCAAAATTAGGCAACAGAGATAAAGATGAGAAAATTTCTTCTAGTAAAAATGCTAGAAGGAATGAAGCAGAACTTCAGACAGAAATTAAGAAAAAATAATTGGAACAAGAAATATTGAAAAAACAGCAAGAAATTGAAGATTTGAAGCCAGCAATGAAACTAGAATCAAGCGAAGACGGAAGTATAATACAATCAGAAGCATCAAGATCTACGAAGACTTCTAAACCAGATATTTATAAATGGATGGAAGGTAAAATGCCATGGAATCAGAATATTATTTCTGACAAAGAAATACATTTTACTTCAAATCCTAAAACATGTCAAATAAATAACCAACATACATCGACAGAAGAGTGAAATCAATGAAAAATGCTCAGCCATTATTATTGATTGGACAAGATAATTTGCCTTTATTATTAAGCCGAAAAACAATTATGGGATCTTACTAGGATGGGTCATTCATGGATGTTGCAGTCTTCAATATCCAGTACTAAATAGTCAATACGTCTGTCATGTAGAATTTAAAGGAAATTCAGATTTGGATATTTTGCATGATTTAGTAAAAGAACAATGGAAAATTGAAACTATGAATCTTGACAAACGTGTTATGTCTAAACAAGATTTAAGAGCTTAGAAAATTTTGGACACAATGATGCACAGAATAAACAACAAATTTGAAACCGGTTCTTTGGAAAGCAGATAACGTAGTTATGCCAGAGAGCAAAAATAACTCTTTGAAGAGATTATATTCTATAGAAAAAGTAAAGAATTTGGGAAAGCATACTGTGAAAAAATTAAAGAATTGGAAACAAAAGGATATATTTCAAAATTATCTAAAGAAAAATCTGAAGAATATCATCACAAAATGTAGTACCTACCCCATTTCGGTATAATTAACCCAAATGAAAGGAAATTGAGAATAGTATTCGACGCTCCGAGCAAATCCAATGGAGTATGTTTAAATGATTTCCTTCTGATAGGTCCAGTTTTATATAATTCTTTGCATACTATAATAATGAACTTTCGCATTAAAAAGTATGCATTTACCGCTGATATAAAAGAAATGTTTTTACAAGTTTTAGAAAGAAAAGAGGATTGTGCAGCACAAAGAATTTTATTCAGGTGTATGGAAAGAAATAAAGAAATAGACACATGAAATAAATGTAGTTTTTTTCGGATCAACTAGTGGACCATGTCTGGCGCAATAGGGAAAAATAAGAATGCTCGGGACGTCGTACAGAGTCATCCAGCTGCAGCGAAAGCTATTCTTGAAGACGTCTATATGGATGACTATTTGGGAAATTGCGATACATTAGAAGAGAATGATACCTTTTGTTTCAGAACAATTTTTTTACAAAATAAATAAAGAAGTACTAGAAAATTTAAGAAGACCAACAAAAAGAGAAATGTTAAAAGTAATATTGTCGGTTTTCGACTCGCTAGGATTTTTAGCAAACTATTTAATCCAAGTAAAAATCTTATTGGTTTAAGATTAGGACACAATCTAAAAGGTAATCTAAAAATGACAGTTCTACATTGGATACGTTCTGAAGCACATCGATTTAAATTATTCGTAGCACAACGTACCTACACGGAAAATTCAAGAATTACCCATTGTAACAGAATGGGCTTGTGTTCCATCAAAGGAAAATGTAGTAGATGAAGCTACGAAATTGAGGAAAGTAGATTATTTTGATATAAACAGTAAATGGTTTAATGGGCCTGATTTTTTGAAACAAAAAGAAGAATTTTGGCCCAAAGCAAAGAAAAAAATTTACTACCAAGAGTAGGAGATAATAAAAAGAAAAACGAATTCGTATTTTTAGTTCAAGTTAAAGAAAAATTAATAACTCTAAATTCAATTCGATTTTCTAAGTGGATCAGATTGTTTATAACTACTGGATGGTTATTCAGGTACATAAATAATTGTAGAAGGCTAAATAAAGGTGGAGAACTAGATGTAGATGAAATAAAACAAGCAGAGAATTTACTTTTAAGAACAATACAGTTAGTTTTCCAAAAGAGATCAGTCAACTTAAAACTAAAGGACAAATAGCGACTTCAAGCAGATTATATACTTTAGATTGTATTTTAGAAAGTAATTTAATAAGATTGGATGGAAGAAACAGCAAGAGTATTCAACTGAATGAGGATGCGAAAAAACCGATAATACTAGATCCTAAACACGAAATTACTAAACTTTTGATTCAACATTTTCACGAAATGGTAAATTATCACGGACAAGAAATAGTAATAAACAAATTAAGAGAAAAATATTCGATAGTTAATATCAGGCAAGCTGTCAGAAGTTGTTGGGCGAAATGTCAAAAATGTAAAAACAGAAAATGCATTAGAATATGTTTTGCGAACAACCTTTACAGAAATAGAAAATATTCTAAATTCCAGACCCCTGACCAATGTATCTACAGACCCAGACCCACTGACTCCAAATCATTTTCTTATTGGTCCATCTTATGCATCCATACCAGATGCTAAAATAGACATTGATAACATAAATTTATTGTCAAAATGGAAAGCAGCACAGAAACTTGCAGATATATTCTGGAAAAGATGGTTCAACTTTAATTCGAAGAAATAAATGGCATAGAAATTGAAAAAATGTAGAAGTAAGAGACATAGTGTTGATCATTGATCCTGAAGGTCCAAGGAACATATTATGGCTTAAAGGAAAGGTCGAAAAACTTTATACTGGCAGTGATGGAAAAGTAAGTGTGGTAGATTTGAGACTACTTAATTAAAAAAAAACAATTACTAGGGGGGAGGTATGTCACTGTGACATTGACATTTAAAATAAAAAATTCATTTAATTTATAGATCCGGATATAGTGCAGATAAAATAATAAAAATATTTTGACAAGAAAGTTGTTGTACTAAAATAATCATTAAACATTTAGGTAATACAACTATTACAGTCATATCTTGTGTTTATAGTATCATGGAATTCAACTATCCCCCCACTGCTATGATGTGTAACAGGAGGGAATACAATTTTAGTATCCCATCTCTGATAATAAGAAATCTATAATAGCGTGACTACTCGAAAATTCGATTCCCAACCGCTATCAGAAAATGTAACAGAGAGGTTCTGTTACAAAAATAAAAATACCAAAACAATAATAATAATATTTATTGGTAAATAACCAAAACCTAATTTAGAGTTTTTATATGTAATTCAAAATAATATCCAAAAGAAAGTTAATTAAAATTTGGAATGTTAAGTAAGACAATTGTTCTTAAGTTTGGAGGGCAAGGAAATAATACTGAAGACAATTCTTAACAAATTAAATATATTACAAATAGAGACAGGGATTAAAATGTTACAATGAAATGCCAATAACAAGCAAGATACGTTAGTTTAGAAAATTATATGCCAAGTTGTATATGTTACAATTTAGATAATTATTATTAAAAACTTGACTACGAATATTCACATCTTCAACTCATATCTTACTCTGATCACTGACTACATCTTACAGCTTCTGATCACTGACTACTTCTTACTGACTGCTTCATACTGAATCCTTACTGACTGCTTATTGACTGATTACCCATATTTTAAAAGGTATGTCTTTCAGTCATCGCAGCCCCTTCTACTGCATTTATTGGATTATTGTAACATTTGTAGATCTAGTCAGGTAATAAAAATAGAAATATAATATAAAAAATCTGATGTGGCCAGCACATTCCGTCAGTTCTATGTATTTTGTATAAATGTCATACAGAAAGTTCCTTGCAAAAGATTATATTTCTTGTACATTACCTTAAGGCAGTTGTATGTATTTTATACAAATTCCATACAGAAAGTTTCTAACAAAAGATCCTATATTTCCAGTAAAATTATAACATAAACATACTGTCAACTGCACTTGACACTGACACCTTTCAATCAGAATTTTCTTAATGTAGCAGCTGTTTCCAGAGTTATAGCAAAGCTGACTAATATATATGATATTTAATTTTTTTATAATTTTTTAACTCTATGTCCATTTAATATGAAGTATAAAATGCATTCAAATCGTGTAGAGAATAAATAATTCTTTAATATTTATAATAACATTAAATGTGAAAAAATTATATTTAACATCGTTTTTTAAGAAAAACTGTTAAAATCTTCAAATGAGGGTACTTCCGGTTGACCAATTATAACCAAAATCTAATCAGCTCTTCACATGGATGTAACGAAGAGGAATACGAAAGAATTATAATTTTTGGAATTGTAGTATTAGAGTTATCGCATTAGATAATTTTGTCACACACACACGCACGCACGCACGCACACACGCACGCGCGCCCGCACACGCACACACGCGCACACGCACACAAACACACGCACACACGCACACACGCACACACGCACACACGCACGCACGCACGCACGCACGCACGCTCGCACGCACGCACACACACACACACACACGCACACGCACACGCACACGCACACGCACACGCACACGCACACGCACACGCACACGCACACGCACACGCACACGCACACGCACACGCACACGCACACGCACACATAGACATCATCGTAAAAATAGTAAAATCGTATTCTAGGGACCCTAAAACGTGCCTATTCATCAAAAACTCACAACCGAATTTTTTGACCAAAGACAATACCTTCCTTACCTAAAGGTGATGGAAGGTAAAAATAATAACAAGGTATCAAGTGTCATAAAGAATATAAAAATAAATAATTTAATATTAGAAAGGTGTATTATTCAAGAGTACTTGTAACAGGGTTATGGGCCCAGAGATTGCCGGAAGAAGAATAGAATAAGAGTTAATAAAAAAGGAAAGAAAAAAAAGAATTAAAAATGGTCAATGCAAGCGATTTATCTAACATGGTGGTGCTAAAAGATAGCGAATCTTTCTAAATGTGGAAATTTGAAATGACAATTATATTTAAACCAAGCAATTTAATGAATATTTTAGAAGGAAAAGTCCTGAAATCTGAAAAATCGTTTATGCAAAAATTTATAATTGAGAGAATTCACAAAATTATTTTACCCCATATTTCGGGCGAATCAACAGAAGAAATGTTCAAGACGCTATGTAAAATTTACGACAGGGATGATTGTCACATGAAGAATACACTCTTACAAGAATTCTACATATTTCAATTTGACAAGAATGTAGACATGATGACCAATATTTCTAAAATCCGAAATTTGGCTCACAGATTGAATGCTGTTGAAAATAAAGGAGACGACGATGTGGTAATAATGCGAATACTAACAGTTTTACCAGAAGAATTCAAGAGTTCCCAATCCAGTGGCGGCGCTAAAGGGCGAGGGGATAGGGTGGCCATGTGCCCACACTAAAAAGTTTTGTGCCCACCCACTACCAACACACAAATAATTTATTTTCTATATATATATATATATATATATATATATATATATATATATATATATATATATATATATATATATAAATGAAATAAGTGCATTAAATTTAACCAGTAATGTAACTCGACGAGAGCAACAATATTTCTTTATAACTTTTTTTTCTAAGCCTTTTTTTAAATTTTCAATTAAAATTCTTTAAATATTTGCTGCATATTTTGTTACCCGCCCATGGAGGACAAATGGCTGCTGCCGTATTCAAGTGGGATACAAACAGCTCAAAAATTGTCGGTTATTGGTTACACTTGCAGTCACAGTAATTAATAAACGAATCAACGGAAATAACATTTATTATTAATTAATTCGTAATAGTACAATTTTTAAAATAAAGAAATTTATATTTTGGATAACATAATTATAAAGTTGTGTATTAAACCAGGCTTTTAATCACTTGTGAATAGAGGAACACAAGGAGAAACGACAAAGAGCAAAAGCATAGTTATTATACTAAAAATGAACAAGCAGAAGACTCACGTCATCGACCTGAAAAAACCTTATAATATGAAATATAACTTATAGAAAATATCGGGTGTTATTTATTTTTTAAAAAAGAAGGAATAAAAAATACTAGTATTAAGAAACATATACATTAATGAAATTTACCTTCATATCAAAGTTAATCCTTATTCCTTTTAGGGAATATAAAATTATTTGAAATAATTGTAGTTAATTTTCGTATCATAACGGTAGCACTACTGACAATGTCCATGTTTACATTGAATTTAAAATCGATCAAATATCGATCATGTCCCTGTCACTTGATTGTCAGTTGATTGTCAACTCATCTCATCCACGCACAAGTGACTTGAATTCATATAAATGATTTTAAATATCAAAGTAGTTATGTATTTTGTTTTGTAAAAAATACATTGAACTGTCAGTTTGCTGTCAATAAAATATATAAATAAAATAAATTGTTCTATGCTGCAATTCTGTACACAACGATCGTAAACTCGTAACTACGTAAAGTCGTAGCTACCGATTGACTCGAAACTGACCGAGTTACAAATTTACAAAAAATGCAATTCTGAGCTCGAAACTGTAAATTTCCTAGTTACGAGTCTATCGTAACGATCGTAACCATTGAAAAACAAAATTAATAAATATCAAATATTTTGTAGTAGTCTTTGCTGAGATATTTATTGTTATTTAAAAATTAAAAATGAGCAGCCGTATGCATAAGTGCAAGCTTAAAATGGTTTTAGCAGCATTTTACGTAGTGACCAGTAACACCAGATAAAATGCTATTAGCGGGATGGTATGCATAGTTGTACTTTTACTGGTCACTACTAAATAGCCAATTTGCATTATATTTAACCTGGCAACATTGTAAAATTTGGTTGTTTATTAAGCTGACAACTGTCAGTTCTATATGTTTTGAGGTAGAATATCATTTCGTGTGTTATTATAGCGTTCTTGTTATTAGATTTTAGTTGATTAGACCAGTTATATTAGGTTATACAAATTAAAAAATAGTGGCTAAGGGGATATACAGTTATCAAGTGCTGTCATCACATATATCAGGGAGTATGTTTATAAATAGATTGTTACATTTTAATTTGAATAGTCAGGCATTTTATATATAGAACTAAACAGAATGTAAAATGGAAGAGGGCTTGTTGAATATACACTAGGAGGTGGAAGAAATAGAAGCAATATAAGAATTTATTGGAATCAATGACGAATTGTACCCTTGTCGTAAGGTTTACTAAAATTTGATAATGGTGAAATAAGTGGCAGATAATAGTTACCAATCCCATATTCAAGATACCTATTAACACCCTTATTGAATCCGGTCACATGCAGAACGGCGTTACAATCGAGCGCACATCAGAACGAGGAATGTTATGGGAAGACTGTCTGGAATAATGAAAAATAAATTTTGATGCTTCTTTAATGCACTACAACTTCATATAGAAACGGCAATAATTGCAGTGGCTGTTTTGCATAACATTTGTGTTAATGAAAGAATCGAAGAACCTGATGAAGAATTCGCAGATGATGAAGATGAAGACAATGGCAACATTCATGAGAGGCATCCTTCGAAGGCAATATATTGAAAAATATTTTAATTAAAAACAAATATAATGCAAAAAACTAATGTGTTAACAAATTACTTATAGTTACATGTAGAACAAAGCTAAAGACAAACAAAATGTGAACTAAAAATGTGAATAAATTATTCATTTACATGTACGAACTTATTAATAAATATTAAATAAATTTAAACTAAAAAAATATTGTCACTTTACAACTCTTCCCGTTTTTCCCTTAAAGCTGCAATTCTTGCTTCTTGGTATTGTTTCTCATAATTTATTTTTAATTGTGCAACTCTTCGGCATGCCTTAACACCACTACAACTACTTCTTTTATAACTACTATAACCGTTGTTTAGAGGCTTCCCTTAAAAGTGTCTTAAACATGCGTCAGTTGGTTACTAACACTTAGTTGCCAACTAACAATTTAAATCCTACTAAATGTCATTATACATAAGTTTTTGCTTAGTGACATTTTAAATTCTTTTTAAAATGATCTTAGTGACCACTAACAAATTTATGCATACGGCTGGAGGTGTTTTATAGGTATTTAGTATGTTTTGTTATATTTATTTTTTTATACGAGTCTATTTAAACAATAAATACTGTTTTCACACTAATTATCAATTCAAAATTTTCACTTCCCCTTTTCTATTAATATAGAAGAAGGGTGGATTGTTTTTATCACATCTACTGGTGGACCAAAAATTTCCACATGCATTCCATTTATTACCCCTAACACACCTCGAACGCCTCATTTTTCATAGAAACTAATATTGGAAAATTAATAACAGTAATTTTATTAGAATTGATTACGTAAACAACATATGATATTGTTTTTCTGCCGGTTTTATATTTTTTTATTCATCTCGCTCAGTGGGAAATTTTGTCCATCTTGGTAACAAATGATCAACAACTAAAGAACAATTATTTTTATTTCTCAGGATATGGACGACTTACAAATATATGCAACAGTTGCAACCTAGAAAATTTTAAAATGACCCTGTAGTAGTAAATTATAAAATAGCTAGAACCTATATTCAAAAATTCGTATAAAAATAACGTTTTAACTTTTTAAAAATAGTTTAAAATATTGTAGATACTTTCAAGTAAAGAGGTAAATTATCACTTGAAATCACAAATCACAACTCATTTATGAAATTATTATTTTATCCAATTGAAATAGACCGTTAATATTTGAATCAAAAATTTCAAAAGGATTCAAGGCGTCCCGTATATATTTTTTTATAACCTTTATACAGTTTATAATATTTTCAAAAGAAAAATATTATTTTATGTAAATTACACAAAAAAGAATTTTCCTATTGAAATATTCTTGTAAAAGACCTTCTATACTATACAAAATTGTTTAATATTGTCCATTTTATTCATATGTAACGGACACACATACAATCTAAAATATTTTACGATTCTTACAGACAAGTAATAATTGACAGTAAATATTTAAGAGAAATCGGAACGTTTTACGAGTACTCGTTTGTTACGATATGTGTCAGAATTGCATTTTTGATCGTAGTGATTTCCGAGTCTTGCAGATATCGTAACTAACGTTACGAGTGTGCACAGAATTGCAGCACTAGTTTCTTCTGAGTTTAGTATTTTGTGAGTTGTGTCTTGCGCTACAGAATTGCTGCAGTGCCCAATTACCGGATAAGCTGACTAGGCTGCAGCCTAGGGCGTACAGATTTTGGGGGCGCACAATTTTCTCGTCTTATTATAGTTTTTAGGGTGATTTCATTTGGTTAGAGCTAAGAAGACCTAAACCAGGCCTTGAATATTATTGGTTTGTTTTAATAAATATTACACAATATTTCATCTGCAATCATGCCAAAAGCTTTAACAAAGCAATCGCAGAAGCAAATAACAAATGTCGTGAATAATTATGTATTGTATTGATTATGGTGAAATATGTTGAGTACATACATATATGAACTTTAAATTGTACATAATTAAATCCAAATATATGTAACAAATAAATAAATAAAAATAAATATATAAAAGAAAATAATTATTTTCAAAAATAGTTTAGTTTTGTTATTAGTTATTTTAATTACTTACTGCATGTATTGTATACAGTAAGTTATGTAACACGTATTGCATTTTCTAGAATAAATTAGTACCCCATGTAAACGTAGTAATAAGTGACGTCATTATCTAGTAATATTTATTGATGACGTGAGTCTTCTGCTTGTTCATTTTTAGTATAGGTTATGAGATGATTATTTATCGTCAACAAATCATATTTTAAATACGTTATTCAAAAAATGTAAGTACAAACTCTTGTCAATTTAAACGAGGTACATAAGTACCAATAATTAGTCGTCTATTTATTGTTCCCGCCCAAACATTTTTTAATGAAAATTTTTACAGTATTTTCGTCCGTTGAAATGTATATTGTGCATAATACATATATCTTCCCAAGTAAATTCAGTCCCATTAATGAACATTATGAGCCATTCCTAAAATTGAAGTCTGCTATGTGCTGAAAACACTGAACTTTTTGCACATGGTATGGATACAACTGTTGCTTTGATGTACAAGATTAACAAATGTGCGAATATTAGGAACAGTATGATTTGGAAACGATCCGTCTAAATGCGTTGGCAACTCTATAACACTGTCTTTATATGAACCACAAAATAAAATGTAGTAAAGATACGAATAAATAAATAAACCATAGGTAAATAATTACAATGTCTGTGTAATCGCTATTTGTAAACGTAAGTATCTTGACAGAATTTTAACTTATAAACAAGTTTATTACTGTCAAAATTTAAATGCAACAACTGACAGGACTGCCAATTGCTAAAACAAAATTTTTCAGAGCTATTGCTACTGCATTCAATTATTAGAAAAATATTTGGAACGACTCGTCAATTTACGGGGTTGTAAAAATGCTAAAAATATATGCGATTTCGAGAAAAAGTTATTCAGAAATATTGTTGCTCTCGACGAGTTATATTACTGGTTAAATTTAATGTACTTATTTCATTTACACCCTGTATATACATATATATATATATATATATATATATATATATATATATATATATATATATATATTACACGGAGCGTTTCCAAATCATCACCAAATCATTCTGTTCTTAATATTCGCACATTTATTAATCTTGTACATCTTTATCACATCACAATACGGAGTGTCACATATGACAATTTTAAAAAAAGCAACAGTTATATCCATAATATGTGCAAAAAGTTCTATGTTTTCAGCACATAACAGACTTCAATTTTGGGAATGGCTCATAATGTTCATTAATGAGACTGAATTTACTTGGGAAGGTGTATTTATTATGCACAATACACATCTCGACAGACGAAAATGCTGTAAAAATTTTCATTAAAATATATTTGAGCGGGAACAATAAATGCACGATTAATTATAGGTACTCAAGTACCTCTTTTAAATGGACAAAAGTTTGTACTTACATTTTTTGAATAACGTATTTAAACTATTATGATTTATCGACGATAAATAATCATCTCATAACCTAATAACTATGCTTTTGATCTTCCTCTCGTTGCCTCGCCCCTCTTTGTCTACCCTTATTCACAGGAAGCCTGGTTTAATACATAACTTTATAATTTTGTTATCCAAAATTATATTTCTTTAGTTTAAAAATTGCACTATTACGAATTAATAAATAATAAATGTTATTTCCGTTGATTCGTTTATTAATTACTGTGACTGCAAGTGTAACCGATAACCGACAATTTTTAAGCTGTTTGTATCTCACTTGATTACCACAGCTGTCACTTGTTCTCCATGGGCGCGCGCCGAAATATGCAGTAAATTTTAACTCAAAATCTAAAAGACTTAGAAAAAAAAGTTATTAAGAAATATTGTTGCTCTCGTCGAGTTACATTACTGGTTAAATTTAATGCACTTATTTTATTTACACCCTGTATATATATATATATATATATATATATATATATATATATATATATATATATATATATATATATATATATATATATATATATATAGGTGGAAGGTAATTACAACTGTAATTAGCTATGGAAACTAAATAATTTGTACAATATGTTGTGAATTATTTTCATTTTAAATATTCACATTAGTTGAGATCATGTGTAAAATTCACATTTACAAACATGCCCACGCACATGATAAAGTTTAGTTATTATTATTATATTAAAAATGAAAAAACAATAAATTAGACAACTTTGATGAAATTTGTTAAACTTTTAAGAAAATTTTCAAAAGTTGACGATGTAAGCAAGCGTACATCACCATTTTGTTATAACTGTCAAAAACTACTAAAATATAAGAAATAGATAAGTTTCTACAACGAGTGCGTTTTGTAATTCTGTTATTCAAAAAGAGGATGGAATGTTTTTGCATTAAATTTATATATACAGAATGGACGAGTTTATGCTATCGTTATTTTAAAAACTATACAATATTATTTTACGAAATTTGGTATCTAGGGGTTTTCCGACATGCCCGTTTCAACTACAATATTTTCAAAACAGTAGCACTACCGATTTAACCGGAAGTAGACCCTAACTTTTTTATTTTAAATGGAATGCTATATTTTTTATTTTACCTTTGAATTCAGCAGAATATTTTACATATGAAACCATAAAAAAAATTTACCTCGTATTTTACATTTAATATGATAGTAATTCATTAAAATAAAAAAATAATAAATAGGTGCTAAACATAAATTTCTTCTTTTCCACCATGGCTCACTTAAATTAAATTTAGTAACTAAAGTAAATGCAATTTTAAAATTTTCCATTTTACAAAAAATCTATCAACTTTCAACATAGAACATGCTACACAAACTACCCCAATTTTTTAACGAAGAATTCATTTAAATAATAAAAATGGGGTGTTCCATTTAAAAAAATTGAGTTTTTTAATTTTGTAAGTTCAAGTTTACGTTCACGTAGAAATTACAATTTTCAAAAATTGTCGATTATTAATTTATATTATTGTAAACGAAAGCTTTCTTTATATAACTGTTTTACAGATTATAGAAATTCGGTTCCATTCTCGAGATACAGAGTGATAAAAAAGTGACCGTTTTTAGAGAAAAAAATCAAAAAAGTTAAAATTACGCCGGAATTGGTTGATCATGAGAATTTTTTTTTTACTTTTACTGAAAGTTGCCTAACTGCTAAAATGTCAACGTTTTGATAGCTAGAAAAATATAGCAATAGTAACCTGACATGTAACCGCCCAGCATACCGCGGTTACATGTTTGACTTAACCGCAAGTAACCGGTATGCTGAATAAAATGCGGTTACCATGTAACCGGAGATAACCGGTCTGAATAAAAAACGCCTATAATCGATTCTGGCTCAACAAAACATATGATAAATAATGTAACTTATTAAATGATGTGAAAGCATATAATTCAAGAACAGGAGTAGTTAAAAAGCTCTACTATGAACGCCTCTGCAGTTGGAAATTTGTATGCAGACAATTGCAACTTAAATACGTTTTATATGTGCCTGATTTGTCTCAAAATGTGTTAAGCGTCAACAAAGTTACAGAAAAAGTGAAGTCCTTTTCACAGATAACAAAGTAATAACTAAAGATGGAAAAGAAGTTTTAATAGGTAAGAAGAAAAATGGTCTATATTGTATTACGTTGAAGAAAGAACATGCAATGCTTACAAATGCAGACGAAATTATGCAGTAGCATAGAAAAATAGATCACCTAAATTCAAAAAGTCTAAAAATGTTAGAAAATATGAGTACAGATATGAAAATGAAGAAAGAAGATGTAGAAAACATTTCATGTGACGTTTGCAAAAAAACTAAACAATCAAGACAGCCTTTCAAAGCTGGAACATATAAAAATAATAGAATATTGCAGCTCATTCACACTGATATATGCGGCCCAATTGATCCAGTAACTTACAATGGAGAGAAATACATACTTTCATTTATCGATGACTACAGCCATTTTTGTAAAATATATCTTTTGACATACAGAAATGAAACACAAAAATGTCTTTAAAAACTATGTTATGGAAGCGGAAGCAGAAATGATTTCAAAAGTACACCGAATCCGATGTGACAACGGTGGAGAGTTCACATCAAGAAGTTTGTAGAAATGGTGTAGAGAAAAAGGTATTGTTTTTAATTATACAGTTCCATATAGCTCACAATTAAATTCAAAAGCGGAAAGATGGAACAGAAGAATTATGGAAAGAGTAAGAGTATTACTCTTGGATGGAGAAATAAAAAACGAACTGTAGGGAGAACCCTGCAGTATACCTTATAAATAGAAGTCCTACAGAAATACCTGAAAATATTACAACGTATGAGAAATGGAATAAAAGAAAACCTGATTTGAAGAGAATTAAAATATTTGGAAGTAAAGTATATGTAAAGCGTTTAGGCTCACTGCGAAAATTAGAAAATAGAAACGAAGATCTGATATTTGTCGGTTATGGATTAAATGCGTATCGCTTATGGAAAGAAAAGGAAAGAAAATTTGTGATGTCCAGAGATGTAATTTTTAAAGAGAAGATTATGAATGAAATGAAAATAAATATATAAAAATTGAAAACGATGTAAATGAAAGTGAAATAAAAAACAGGATACAGAAATAGAGAATAGGGAAGGAGAAAAAGAAATTACAGAGAATGAAGAACAAAATAAAAATAAATAAATTCGTACAGGAATATTTGAAAACAATGAAGATGCACTTAGCGAAGAAGTAGAACAAACTTAAGAACACCAAGAAAATTTGAAGATAATGCGAAATTAACTTATGAAGAAGCAATAAAAGGTCCAGAAAAAGAAAAATAGAAGAAAGCTATAGAGGAAGAAAAGGAAGCTTTGTTGAAAAACGAAACATTGGAAAACGTGGATACATACATATATACATACACACATACATAAAATCACGAATTTCCCACTTAGTGGGTTAGCACAAACCCGAAAGAATGAAAATAACATCAACCAAAAAATAATCACTCTCTCTTTCAGCAACATTCTTAGTAACCTGACATCATAGGTACAACATATATTCCTCACTTTTAACATATTAAAGTGACCGATTTTCGGTAGCGAAATACCACAAGCGGACCACAATAATTGTTACGAAACAATCATCCTTCGCCACATATTCCTGTCTAAGCACAAAACGTGGATGAAACATGAAATAACATGAAGCCATTAACATCAAAATGGGCGAGATTAGTCGTAAGAGGTTTCGAACATAAATTGGTATAAAATGAAGTATACAGTCCAGTTGTAGATATAACGTTGCTAAGATTGCTTCTAGCACTGAGTGTAAAAGAAAGATGGAGAGTAAAGAAATTTGACATAAAATCGGCCTTTTTGAATGGGATAATAGATGAAGATGTAATGATGGAAGTACCAGAAGGATTTAAAACTAAAGAAGCTAGGAGAAAAATTTGTTTATTGAAAAAGGCGTTGTATGGACTTCAGCAACCTCCACTTTCTTTACAGAAAATAATTTAAAACCATTGAAAACAGATGCATGCGTTTTTATAAATGAAGGTGTCATTATAGCTATTCACGTAGACGACGGTTTAGTAGTCATGAAAAACGAAAACACAGCAAATGAATTCTTGAAAAAATTAACAAAAGAATTCAAAATGAAATTGAAGATAGAGTGTACAATTTTTTAGGACTGAATCTTGACTGGACAAATGAATTGAAGATAAGTCAAGAAGAATATATTGAAGAAATATTAGAAAAATACAGGATGAAGGATAGCAAGAATGTTCAAACACCAATAGCTGAGCAGAAATATGAAAACACAGACTTAATCCTAAATCAAGAAAAGAAGGTAGAAAAAGACTTGTACAGAGAAATAGTTGGAAGTCTTTTGTACATTTCAACGAAGACAAGACCAGATATTAGTTTCGCAGAAAGGTAGAAAATCCTGGAAAACAAGATATTTGTAATACAAAAAGAACCTTGAGATATTTAAACGAACACAGGAAAGAAGGTATATGCTATACAAATGACAACACAAATAAAGAAATGGAATTAATTGGTTATACAGATGCAGATTACGCGAATGATCCCGATTCAAGGAAGAGTACAAGTGGAGTAAAATTGGTTACATAATATTTTATGATGGAGGACCAGTTCCTTCGGGTTGGAAAAAGCAAAGCACAGCAGCGCAGTCTACCACCGAAGAAGAATATATCGCAGCTGTTGTATGCACAAAGGAATTATTATATATAAATTCAATACTAATCTAAAATTAGAATTAAAATAAAAATGATCTTGAATGTTGATAATCAGAATGCAATCAAAATTATGAAAAATGAAATTGTAAAACAAAGAACTAAGCACCTCGACATCCGATATCATTTTATCCGTGATTATGTTCAGAAAAAATATTATTAATATTGTTTATTGTAACACTGAAAATCAAACTGCGGATGTATTAACTAAACCTAACAATGCTGTAAAATTTAAAAAGATGAAAGTTAAATTGTAAAATAAAATAAATATTTGTAAAACAAATTCCACAATAAGGGAAGGTGTTGGATTATTGTGAAATTTGTAGATCTAATCACATAATAAAAATAGAACTATAATATAAAATAATAATAATAATAATAATAATAATAATAATACTAGATAGGTAACATTTATGTGCATAATTAATTTGTTGCTTAGTGATGGTCCTTAGTCTTTTAAATTCATTTAAATAGTATTGACATTTAAATCATTTCCATTTTAGTCTGTAGTATTCTTTGGTATTTAAATTATATTTAATTTCAGGTGTAAACCACACTGAAAATTTGGAATTAACACTTTTCTTTGACGGAACAGAATTTTCGATTATTTTATAAACTACATCATAAAATGCTTTAATGCATCATTGACATTTTTTATATCATTAAGAAAGGACCAATCGTGTATGAACAGATCATTATATAATTGTTGAAAATCAGCCTTTCGAAAATTATAGCGTATATTGTTATTGGTTGAAAATTTTGACACATTCAAATGGGATACATTGATGTCATAAACTAATAATGGATGGTACACATTTTCCTTTACTAAAGAAAAGCATGCTTGCTGTACATTAATTGACTCAGTAATATTAGATAAAACTAAATCCAACATTTTTCCATCGATATTTGGAGTATTGTTGAGATTTTTAAGACCTAAAAAGCTACAAAAATACTCAAGACAAGAAATTTTTCGAGAATTGGTAAGTTTGTCTGCGTAATCAGGAACGTTGAAGTCGCCTACAAATATTACATATTCAGCCCCAGATAAGAGTTCTTCAAGGGATTCAAAAAAATATTCAAAGTTTGCAGTATTAGTGTCAGGTGGGATGTAAATAGCACACAAAATGAATTTGTAATGACCTGAGTAACACTTGCAAGCTATAAAATCAATGAGTGGACAAATGTCTTTTAGAGATTTTGTATTAAGAACTTCAAACTTAATAACATTAGAGAAAGCAACAAGAATACCGTCCCCTTTGGACTTACTTACTTCGGATTTACAGCGATCGCACCTGACAATATTATAATTATCTGGAAAGAGTTCTGAATTTGACCCGGAGTTTCGTATCAAAGTTTCCGACAGTATTATAATATCTGAGGACGTTAAACAACAGTTAATGTAAAATTCGTTAATTTACGTATTTAATCCCCTGCAATTTTGATAATAAAAATTAATAGTATTTTGGTTTCTGTTGGGCATAATTAGTTTTCCGAGACAATTCTCGGAGTATTGTTTATATATTTAATTTTCAAATTATTTTCCCCTTCCGTAATACGTTTATCTAATTCTTTTTTACGGACTTGTAGTATTCAATTTGCATGGAGGTTCTATCTCGAGAAACTGATATTTGAATCCATTTATCTTTAGATTTAACTGACTTGAATTTACTGAAAAATTTGAATACATGATCCGGTGAGGGTAGTTGTAGTTTAATGGGACGTGGGCTACTTCTGGTAGCATCAAAGCGACCGAGGCGCATGGATTTAAGATTAGAATTGTCTATATTCAGTTCACAATCTACTAAAAGTTATGTTACCAACTTAATATCATCCATTAATTGTTGTTTAGAGGTATTATTTTCAATGCATTTATATACCATGATATTACATGAACGTTTTTCGTGTTCCATAATTTTCGGTAATAATAGTTTCGGTTATAATCGGGGTAGCTTGTTGTTTATTTGCTACATTTCCATCAATTTTTTTATTGAGAGCAATGATATCCTGTAGATTTTTTATTATGGATTTCAGACTTTTTAAATCGCCCGAAATTTTTTCACAGCTAGGGCAGTTCCACTTTAGGCCTACTGTACCAGAATTGATTCTCCCAGGTTCAGCGGCAGTTACATTTATGCAGTCGATATTAAAAGTAGGGATCGACCGATACCGATATCGGTATCGGTATATCGGCCATATCGGTCTTCTTGGCCGATATCGGTATCGGCCGATATGTAAACCACGATATCGGCCTATATCGGTATCGGCCTAAAAAAATATAAATTGCTTAATATTTCAGTTACTAAGGATTTTTTAAAGGAAATTAAAACAAATACTAAATAAAAAACAAATCAAGTTTATTCTTATTCAAAATTTAGCAAAAAAGTCATTAAAAATGTAGAAGTAAACTTACACTCTTAAGGTTCATTCACAAATCAAATTAGTTTTAGTTTTATGTTTTAAGTTTTTGTTTTAAGAATATTGGAGTCATGGTATCTTATGTAGCCATTCACAAATCAGTATTTAGTTTTCGTTTTAACATAGAAGCTTGCAAACTCCAAACTTATGTTTTAGTTTACGTTTTATATTTAAAAATCGACCAAGAATGATGTAGTGATATATAGTTGTCTCTTTCTATCATCTGTCATCGAAAATAGGTACATAACCAAATTCTGCGTTCATCTAGGATATTATTAACAAGTTATTTTAATATTAATATTACAACAATCTTACCTTACAACTCTGCTAACCATAAATGTCAAATGTTAAAAATATTGTTTTAGGTTACATGATAGTTTCACAAAAATAAACATATATGGCATCATATGCTAAATAGTATTATAAATAGTTATTTCTGAATGGTCCTTAAAATTAAAACAAAACAGAAAACCAAAACCGAAAACTAAATACAATTTGTGAATGAACCTTTAGTTAAACAAATTAATATTTAAAGTTAAGTTTTGGCAAGTTGTAATGTAACAAAATTAAGCTTTCTGTTCTTCCCGGAGTTAGACAATTTCTTGCGCTTTCATAAACATTTCCAGCTGAAGAAAATAGCTGTTCACTAGCAACACTACTTGGCAGTAGGTCCGTGAAGTTGGCAACCACCGAAAAGCACAAACGACCAAATTGGTGTCAAACGTTTGTGCTTCGTTAGTGCTTAATTGTGCCTTTACAAAATATACAGCAACCCCAACCGTTCATTAGTTATAAACAATTTAAAAGTGGTTGCCAACTTCACGCTTAGCAACCACCGTAGAAGCACAAACGACCAAATTAGTTTTAAACGATTGTGCTTTGATAGTGCTTCTAGTCCAGTACGTGGGGGTTTTTTGAATGCAAAAGGTGGGGTAGTAGCGATTTTTTAGTATGTTGTTAAGCTTGGGGCCCTAATGAAAAATCCAAGTTTTCGACCTCGAGGCGCATGCGCTCGAGCCGCCATCTTGGATTTTAGGTACAAAAAGTTGGTTTTTTGATAATAACTCAAAAACGGTGGCTTTCACAACAAAAGATGTTCTATACAAAGTTAAGGAGGACAAAATTTCCTACATTCTTTGTAGAATTTTTTTTTTTTTGTAGCACACATATGTTAGGAGTTACAGCTCCGTGAATTTGCACTATTTGAAAAAAAATGCGGAAACTTCATTTTGGTTGAGTTTTATTTTATTATTTTTATTATATATCATTATATTTTTACATTATTATAAGAAAAACTAAAAGGCACTTGAATATTATCATTTAACAGTATTATACTTTTCATAAACAAATTTAAAGGCGAAAAGTATATCGCATTTTTTGTATAAATTTAAGAATAGTAAATTATGACTTTAGAGCGTTACAAAAATCAATTTCTACTACACTTTGGTACGTTTCGATGGTCCGGGTTGGTTATTGTCAGTGTCCTGGTCGTAGTTTTCTGTGTCCTGGTCGTAGTTTTGGTCCGTAGCCTGAATAATGTCGTCATCCTCATCCTCGCTTTCAATGCAGATTTCCGGCATATTTCCGCAAGATTCTCCGTTGCAGAAGCCACATACAACCGAACATTTAAGTCCAGCCTTTCGGCAGCTGCATGCCCCACCCCACCCCTTTTTGCAGTTACAAGATACCGATTTTAATAAGGAATCGGGAGCTGGTTTTTTCGCCATTGTTATGGGAGTGAGCCAGTAAGCGCCATGCTTCCAACCCCAGTCTTCAGGATTTTTCTCTATGCCTCTCCATTTCTGTACTTGGTGGTACGTCCTAAAGGCGTGGAATTGTTGCACCATACAAACGAAATCTCGATGAGATGAGTGATGTCCTCTTTTTTTTGTTTATTTAAAAAGTCCGGTGTAATTTCTTCAGTACAGAGAAAACACTGTACTTTAAAATTAAAAGTCGGTATACTAAATCTGCGGGATGTCGACGCTACTTGAGGTTCGTTATCTTTTTTTACGACAAAACGCGGCGATCAGTTTTTCATTAATATAATTTTTTTGACATGCGCCATGCACAGTTACAGAAAAGAGTGTTCTCAAAATGCGCGTATGTGCGCGATTACCTCGTAACACTCGATTTTAAAAGTGTCTTTACACTTCCTTTACAACGACAACGTCACTTTCACTTAAAGTTTTCTCACAAATAAAGCACAAATCAACTTGGGGATTTTCCATTATAACAACGTAACTTTCCGCAAGCTAGACAAAGCACACTGACGCATACAGCGTATTAATATAAAATTAAAGTAGAGTCTCTTTAAAAATTATTTCAATATGATTTGCATTTGTTTAAATTATTTATTTTAGTTGTCAACAGCCAAATAACAAAATATAATACTTTTTTTTTCAAATAGTGCAATTTCACGGAGCTGTAACTCCTAACATATCTGTGCTACAAAAAAAAAATTTGTACAAAGAATGTAGGAAATTTTGTCCTCTTTAACTTTGTATAGAACATCTTTTGTCGTGAAAGCCACCGTTTTTGAGTTATTATCAAAAAACCAAATTTTTGTACCTAAAATCCAAGATGGCGGCTCGGGCGCATGCGCCTCGAGGTCGAAAACTTGGATTTTTCATTAGGGCCCCAAGCCTAACAACATACTAAAAAATCGCTACTACCCCACCTTTTGCATTCAAACACCCCTTTTTGATACCCACGTACTGGACTATTCAAGGATATACATAAATAAAGCAAGCAACCCCACGCGTTTATTAGTTATAAACAAATTGAAAGTGGTTGCCAACTTCACGGTCAGCAACCACCTTAGAAGCACAAATGACCAAATTAGTGTCAAAAGTTTGTGCTTCGTTAGTGCTTCAAGGATATACATTAATAAACCCAGTAACCCCAAGCGTTCATTAGTTATTAACAAATTAAAAGTGGTTGCCAACTTCACGGTCAGCACCTTAGAAGCACAAACAGCCAAATTAGTGTTAAACGATTGTGCTTCGATAGTGCTTCAAGGATATACATAAATAAAGCAAGCAACCCCAAGCGTTCATTAGTTATTAACAATTTAAAAGTGGTTGCCAACTTCACGCTTAGCAACCACTTTAGAAGCACAAACAGCCAAATTAGTGTTAAACGATTGTGCTTCGATAGTGCTTCAAGGATATACATAAATAAAGCAAGCAACCCCAAGCGTTCATTAGTTATTAACATATTGAAAGTGGTTGCCAACTTCACAGTCAGCAACCACCTTAGAAGCACAAATGACCAAATTAGTGTCAAACGTTTGTGCTTCGTTAGTGCTTCAAGGATATATACACAGGGTGTTAATTAAAAAGCGGGCAATAGGCGTTTAACATAGGAAATCAGTTTTTCCTTGCGCAAAACTTCCCATTTATTTTTTGACAAAAATGTTTCAAATAAATGTTATAGAGAATTAAATTCTACACCTGTAAGCTGTAAAATCCAATTTGAAATTTTAAAAATATTGCTCATTTGTAGCGATAGTCATAGAACTGAAACAAAATTACAAAGAAACGCATATCATTTGATTTGTCAGAATTTCGATTTTGCAAAATAAAAATAAATAAAATCTGTACAGCAATTTAGGTGTAGATTATGAAAACAAAATATTCTTTAGGGATTTGGGGTTGAATATAATTAACTGTAATTTTTATTTGAAAATCGAATTTCTGACAGTTCAAAGGATATGCATTTCTTTGTAATTTTGTTTAAATTCCATGGCTATCACTACAAATGAGTAATATTATAAAATTTCGAATTAGATTTTACAGGTTGCTAAACACGCAAAATAAAATGTGATTAGTGATTTAGGTGTAGAATTTAATTCTCTACAACATTTATTTAAAACATTCTTGTCTTAAATTAAAGGGGAAGTTTTGCGAAAGGAAAAACTGATTTCCCACTTTAAACGTTTATAGCCCGCTTTTAATTAACACCCTGTATATAAATAAAGTCAGCAATCCCAAACTTTCATTAATTATAAACAATATAAAAGTCTTTTCCACCTTTATGTCCAGCAAATATCTTTTAAGGGCAACTGAAGAATGTTTATCATAATTAGACGTCTGTAAAATAAAATTGGCCAGATTTTTTCTGCCGGAACAATAGAATTTTACCATCCGCTACCCTTGATAAGGGAGATATATTAAGATAGTGCTAGAAATCCTACATCGAGATTTGTTTGTGAGTTTAAAAAATTCTAATTAGGACTAGACTATGAACAGAGAAACGTATATGTCTGATCATTATTCAATTCAAGAGTCAAGTTATCAAATTTGATCTTGAAATGTAATTTTATGGAAATAAGATAATAAAGAAGTGCACAGAATATTGCCATTCGCCGTTTTCTAATTTATTTCCATTAATAAACTAAGATTCAAGAAGAAAAGCTATGATTTCTTTAGATATCATTTTTGACAATATCTCGTATCATTTTATTTAAATACGTTTAAATTAAGACAAACGTTTCTTTGTCCATACCCTACCCCGATTTTTTTTTCTGGACAGTGTGTGCGGCTGTGTCGGACGTTACTTGAAGCTATACAGGCTGTCTGGAGTTCGAAGGTCACCACTGGGTCAGAAACTATAAGAGATACGACATCGGTTAAACGAGTTATGTGGTACGCTTTAGGGGTGTATCTTAGTTGTGCTTTTGTTTTGCCTAAAATTCACATAGGTTACTAGATAATGGTGGAAAACTGAGTTTGGTCGATATTTCTCATTTGTAATTTATATCTAGACTCAGTAATAGGAAAAAATATTTCAATTAAAAGATACAATAACGAAAATTTGAATTCAGCATGAAATTCTCCTTCATGTCATATATTAGACGATTTTTGCCGTTCACGAAGTACTAACATCTTAAACTTAGATGAAATTCATCTAATATTTTAAACATCTGTAAATCGGTTTAGTTATCATTTTTTCATCTGAAATTTCGACACGTAGTAAATATGTAATATTGTTTATCTTTAATCGTGTCGAAATTTTATATGAAAACATGAGAACTAAGCCGATCTGCAAATGTTTTAAATTTTAGAATTGTTCGTGTAAGTTTAAGTTATTAGTAACTCGCGAATCGCTCATCTACAAAATGTAATGGGTACATGGCATCAAGGAGAATTTCATGCTGATTACAAATTTTTAAACCGCGTTATCGTATCTTTAACCGCGTCAGAGTTGTGGAAGAATATATAGGAAAGCGTTGAAAAAAATATATTCAAACATCATCAATTCGATGCCACGACGAATGTAAACTGTTATAAATAGTAAAACCAATTATACTATGTGTTAAATATATAATATTTTTAATTTTTTGAGTAATTTAAATTTCTATCATAAATTGTTATTGAGGTTAACTATTTTTTAACATTTATCCTTGAGAGTTCATCCTAGGTAAAAAATGCAAGAACCCTTTTCTTTATAAAAACTTATGGGTTTTACTTTTGTATACTTATAAAATTTTGTTACGGACTACTGGCCAAAAACTCATTTTCTGCATCTTTGATCCAAGATGGCGGCGAAAGCCGGGGTCGCTAGCGGGTGCAAAATTAATATGTCTTTTTGGAGATTCCGATAAAGAGAATAAAATTTATTCCAGTTAGCCACCATTTATTTCCACAATAGCCTCTTTTAAACGCCCTGCCAATTGGCCTATTAAGTTAACGTGTGTGTACCATCACCAGGTCTCTCATATAAAAAAAATGAAACAAATAATTTTCATTGATTAAAATATTTTTAGTCGCAATAAATTATATATTTACATAAAATAACTAAAATATGGCACGTAAATATTGCAGATTCACTGGTATTTAATAAGCTTCTTATAACTCTTACAATGTAATAATAAATTATTTTGCGAGGTGTCGTGGATGAGATAGAAGGGATCCGTATAGGAGATTCTAGAGGATGGTTTGATGAATGAGGAGTGTATGCCTAGAAATGTTTTATTATGTGTTTCTTACAACCCACAAGTGGTAAATGACGAATAAACATTTCATGGAACAATAATTTTTATATTGGTCATAACATTAATAACAATAAAAAAAGATATACTCTATAACAAAAATAAAATATACTTAAGTACTATAAATAATCATTTGTGACGCCTTCCCTGGTGGTGGTGGATCTGGGGTCGGCATGACACTGCTGTTTTCCGTCAGCGGTATCTAGAACTCGGGCGCCAACGAAATTTGTGGGAAAAGAGCTGTGCGGAGGTGCGGGCCAGGGTGTTTGTACAGAAAACCACTGTTACACGTAACAAAGATTTTATTGACATGTACACAAATACAAAATAATAAAAACAACCCTCCTTTGTGTGACTGTGACCGTCGGCAGGGTCTCCGTGTCCGTGACACGGCAATGAACACGTAAGTAGAAAAATTCTATCTTTACTGTGAAATGATTTTTAACAAGTATTTAAACTGTAGCAAAATTGTACTAAGTTCGCAAAATCGGCGGAGCTAAGTCTCGTCTTAGCAGCAACTCACCAAGACTATCTTCGGCGTCGGAGTTGCAAGAAAGCCACAAGCTGAACTCTCGGCTGCTGGACTGGTTTCGCATTCTGCTGGTCAGGAGAACCAAGTACTGAACTCTCGACTGCTGTCGAACTGATTCTGTAGCTGTATGGGATTTTGTATCTTGAAAAAGTGTGAATCCGGATTAAACCGGTTTTACCAAAGGTGGGAGAAAAAGATGTCGCTGTTAAGTTTACAATAAAAATTATTTCTATAAAAATTCTATAAATTTCCCGCGGTCACAGTTTTGTGTTCTAAATTCATACTACATCATGTTACATTTTTATAAATCGTTTTTACACACAATATAAATCCTATGATAACCAGATTTCGTTGGCGCCCGAGTTCTAGATACCGCTGAGAGAAAACAGCAGTGTCATGCCGACCCCAGATCCACCACCACCAGGGAAGGCGTCACAAATGATTATTTATAGTACTTAAGTATATTTTATTTTTGTTATAGAATATACGTTTTTTATTGTTATTAATGTTATGACCAATATAAAAATTATTGGTCCATGAAATGTTTATTCGTCATTTACCACTTGTGGGTTGTAAGAAACACATAATAAAACATTACTACGCATACACTCCTCATTCACCAAACCATCCTCTAGAATCTCCTATACGGATGCCTTCTATCTCATCCACGACACCTCGCAAAATAATTTATTATTACATTGTAAGAGTTATAAGAAGCTTATTAAATACGAGTGAATCTGCAATATTTTTAAGTGTCATATTTTAGTTATTTTATGTAAATATATTATTTTATTGCGACTAAAAATATTTTAATCAATGAAATTTATTTGTTTAAATTTTTTTATATGAGAGACCTGGTGGTGGTACACACACGTTAACTTAATAGGCCAGTTGGCAGGGTGTTTAAAAGAGGCTATTGTGGAAATAAATGGTGGCTAACTGGAATAAATTTTATTCTCTTTATTGGAATCTCCAAAAAGACATATTAATTTTGCACCAGCTAGCGACCCCGGCTTTCGCCGCCATCTTGGATCAAAGATGCAGAAAATGAGTTTTTGGCCAGTAGTCCGTATCAAAATTTTATAAGTATACAAAGTTAAAACCCATAAGTTTTTATAAAGAAAAGGGTTCTTGCATTTTTTACCTAGGATGAACTTTCAAGGATATATGTTAAAAAATAGTTAACCTCAATAACAATTTATGATAGAAATTTAAATTACTCAAAAAATTAAAAATATTAAATATTTAATACATAGTATAATTGGTTTTACTATTTATAACAGTTTACATTCGTCGTGGCATCGAATTGATGATTTTTGAATATATTTTTTTCAACGCTTTCCTATATATTCTGCCACAACTCTGGCCCGGTTAAAGATACGATAACGCGGTTTAAAAATTTGTAAGCAGCATGAAATTCTCCTTGATGCCATGTACCCATTACATTTTGTCGGTGAGCGATTCGCGAGTTACTAATAACTTAATCTTACACGAACAATTCTAAAATTTTAAACAATATTACATATTTACTACGTGTCGAAATTTCAGATGAAAAAATGATATGTAAACCGATTTACAGATGTTTAAAATTTTAGATGAATTTTATCTAAGTTTAAGTTGTTAGTACTTCGTGAATGGCAAAAATCGTCTAATACATGACATGAAGGAAAATTTCATGCTGAATTCAAATTATCGTTATCGTATCTTTTAATTGAAAGATTATTTCCTTTTACTGAGTCTGCCATTATCGGGGGTAGGGTATGAACAAAAAAACGTTTGTCTTGGTTTCAACGTATTTAAATAAAATGATACGAGATATTGTCAAAAATGTTATCTAAAGAAATCATAGCCTTTCTTCTTGAATCTTAGTTTATTAATGGAAATAAATTAGAAAACGGCGAATGGCAATATTCTGTGCTCTTCTTTATTATCTTATTTCCATAAAATTACATTTCAAGATTAAATTTGATAACTTGACTTTTGAATTGAATAATGATCAGAAATATACGTTTCTCTGTTCATAGCCTAGTCCTAATTAGAATTTTTTAAACTCACAAACAAATCTCGATGTGGGATTTCTAGCACTATCTCAATATATCTCCCTTATCAAGGGTAGCGGATGGTAAAATTCTATTGTTCCGGCAGAAAAAATCTGGCCAATTTTATTTTACAGACGTCTATTTATGTTAAACATTTTTCAGTTGCGCTTAAAAGATATTTGCTGGACATATAGGTGTAAAAGACTTTTATATTGTTTATAACTAATGAAAGTTTGGGATTGCTGACTTTATATATATATATATATATATATATATATATATATATATATATATATATATATATATATATATATATATATGTATATATATATATATATATATATATATATATATATATATATATATATATATATATATATATGTATTTTAAACTTGTAACATTTTTATATTTTATTTATTTTTATATATGTATTATATGTATTATGTATTATGACCTGCTATTTTTGTTATGTAACGTAGTCAAATAAAATTATTATTATTATTATTATTATTATTATTATTATTATTATTATTATATATATATCCTTGAAGCACTAACGAAGCACAAGCGTTTGACACTAATTTGGTCATTTGTGCTTCTAAGGTGGTTGCTGACTGTGAAGTTGGCAACCACTTTCAATATGTTAATAACTAATGAGCGCTTGGGGTTGCTTGCTTTATTTATGTATATCCCTGAAGCACTGTCGAAGCACAATCGTTTAACACTAATTTGGTCGTTTGTGCTTCTAAGGTGGTTGCTAAGCGTGAAGTTGGCAACCACTTTTAAATTGTTAATAACTAATGAACGCTTGGGGTTGCTTGCTTTATTTATGTATATCCTTGAAGCACTATCGAAGCACAATCGTTTAACACTAATTTGGCTGTTTGTGCTTCTAAGGTGGTTGCTGACCGTGAAGTTGGCAACCACTTTTAATTTGTTAATAACTAATGAACGCTTAGGGTTACTGGGTTTATTAATGTATATCCTTCAAGCACTAACGAAGAACAAACTTTTGACACTAATTTGGTCATTTGTGCTTCTAAGGTGGTTGCTGACCGTGAAGTTGGCAACCACTTTCAATTTGTTTATAACTGATAAACGCGTGGGGTTGCTTGCTTTATTTATGTATATCCTTGAAGCACTATCAAAGCACAATCGTTTAAAACTAATTTGGTCGTTTGTGCTTCTACGGTGGTTGCTAAGCGTGAAGTTGGCAACCACTTTTAAATTGTTAATAACTAATGAACGGTTGGGGTTGCTGTATATTTTGTAAAGGCACAATTAAGCACTAACGAAGCACAAACGTTTGACACCAATTTGGTCGTTTGTGCTTTTCGGTGGTTGCCAACTTCACGGACCTCTTGGCAGTGCTGGTAAATATATTATTGCAACTTTGTACATCAATGGAAAATAGTATATTGTGTTATTAGGAGTAAAAGTAGTACTTAGTGTGGCGAGCATGGAAGTTTGCACGACGAGCGACAATTGCATCCGAATGACACATTAAATTTTTTTAAAACGCACTACTTTTCTTTTTTTCGCTAATTCTATGTAGTTTCTATGGATATTTATTTATTTTATTTCTACGCCGTAGAAATTAGCTATTTCTACCTTGTGAATTAAGTCACAAAAATGCCATTTCTACGACGTTTGAAAAAAAAATGTCTTTTTTTGCATTTGCTCTGCATTTTTTTGTGATTTATTTATGGTTAATGCGTGTAACGGTAACAACATATCATTATAAATCACTTTTACCTCATTTATACAGCAAAAAATTTATCGGCCGATATCGGATATGAGTATATCGGTATCGGCCGATATCGGTATCGGCCACAAAAAATCATATCGGTCGATCCCTAATTAAAAGTATTAATACAGATTATAGAAGTGAGTAATCTATGAGCATCAAACTTTTTGTTGCAACAGTGACATTCAGAGGCCATTGTATACTGTTATCGAATGTGAGACAAATTGTATTAATAACAAAATGAATAAAATGAGTAAAATAAATTTTGAAGAAAATAACACCCCGTATATGTGTTTTTGACAAACACTCAGTATATTACTTGCAGCTGATGACAGGTGAATGAACTTTTCAAATTAACAAGTGAAGACATAAACAAGTAAATACAAAGCGTTCGACCACGCCTAGTTTAAGAATTGATGATATTATAAAAAAAAGTGAAACAAAACTGAAGATTACTCACCCCTAGTAGATTAGTGCACAAAAACATATATACACACATAAAGCCACGATTAAGACCTTTAGTATAATACCAAATTCAAATGAAGAACACAAAGTTAGACCATATAAGATGAATAAAAATTACAGAGCTCAGTATAGACGTCCGTCCACACAAGAAGATAGTGAACTGTATATAGAAGAATATAAAAATAAATAATTAAATATTGGAAAGAGTACTTGTAATAGCATTGGGGTGGATGTTTTGCTTCTCTGATTGGATGACTCAAATTCTGAGATGAATTGAGAACCAAACTTACGAAATGACTCATCTTCTGAAACACTTCTAAATGTTTGCTTACGTGACTAATTTCAAATGCCGGACTTAATGTTTGGACAAAGATAATAACGACAACAAACTATTAAACTAATAAACATGTTTGTCAAACAATGGTATTTTCGAAGAGACGAACCTTCTAACGAAATAATCTGCTGTTTGTTAAAACAGTTAGATGACGATAATTTGGCAAATACAATATCAGTTAAAGGAAAAATTTTGAAACAATACTTTAAATGAAGTTTTGATAATTAATAATTTTAAATAAAATTATCTGCCGAATAATCCATTTAAGTCTAATATTTATAATAAGCTGCCCTTTGTTACACTGCTACAGATGTTATGATTAAAGGAGATTTAAGGCCAACACGCACTTATGTAAGGCGCTGCGCAGCGTAGCACAGCGCGGCAACATACTAACACGCACTTTACGCGGTGTAGAGCGATTTTTATCAATGTAGTCAAATCGTTTGTACCAAATATTTACCATGGTTTCAATCTTAAGTAGTTATTTATATTGTGCTATAGAGGCGACGAATAGGAAAATAAAAGAAAAAAAATGTGTTCTTGATATTTGTAAATAAAATGGAAAACAAGATGAATATATTAATTTGTATCCTCATTTACACAAAGATAATTGAAGTTTTAGCAGTGCTAGTGCAATTAATTTTCTTTAACAGAAGTCATTTTTGCTACAATATTCTTCCACTTGTCTCAGCCTGGACTCGAGGCACACTCGTGGTTTGCTACATTCAGAAGCATGAACATTGCTGATCATACCATTCGAATGTATAACTGCTAGATTGCTCCGTCGTTTAAATCGCGCTCCTGTCGACTGTGCGGGCCGGCGCAGCTCGGCTTCGGCAGAAATATTCTCTCGATAGAAGATATAATTTATAATTGCGATATTCGATAAATACGGGATACTCCATAAGAAAGAATGCATTTTATCTTGAAAACGATGATATGCTGTTTGCAGAATTGGAAGAATGAGAAATAATCGGACCCGCAGTATTAAATATTTTTTTTATTTCCTGGACGACGCGACGTTTCGACTGCAACAGTGTTATACAGGGCTAAAAAATTTTTTTTTTGGAATCAGTCCAGACATGAAGTTAACAAACATTATAAAAAGCGCAAATAGTAACACACAACAAGAAAACTATACTTGTTTACAGGAATGGGCAAATGGCCAATAATAAAATTGTTGAATAAATAAAAATCACATTCAAACATTGGATATTGGTAAGGATGTATGTATATTGTTTCGGGATTTTCAACCCTTACAGGTTATATGCCTAGGGTAGTCTGGTAAGGATAACTTCATTTAATTAATATATTTTATACATTATTTTCCATTTTAAATCACGGGTCTTAAAACCCTCGCTGCTCTCGTGCATTAATCTGCCTCATTCGTGACTAAAGACTAGATTTACGTACTTTAGCTTTAATATGTAACATTTCTAATGTGAGTCTTCTGTGTAAGTTAGATTCCCTTTTGACAATCTTAGTATTGTCAAAACCAAATTCGTGTTGATTGTTTTCCACATGGTCTACTATATCTTGTTCCACCTTAACAGTTCAGTATTGGAGAGAATATGGCATAGCTTTGAACTCTCTGACTAGCTGAAATTGGAGACAATATACAAGTTTAATCAATGTAATTTCTGCTATTTAAAACTGGCGCTGAGGTAAGCGCTATCAGCGGAATTAGTTAAATGGAACAGAGTATAGATAGAGCATATATAATATATATTTTGTATTACCTACATGAATTCTTTTTATGTTCCAAACGTTTGAATGAATAATTTTCACAATATGGTTCTTTTTATATTACCACTGATATATTTCCTTTTTACGAGGTAGCGTTGAAAAGTACCCAGAATCGTTATAGAGAAGAGTCAAGCAGGTGATCGCTAGAGGGAAATTTCTATTTCTTGGGTTGGCAGCTACAATTATGGAAAGCTTCGAGTCGCCCGGCTCCCTTTTAGTTACTGTCTGTGGAAACTGCAGGTTGTTTCTTACAATGCGTTTTGTTTCATTCGTCGGATTTTGAAATTTAGTTTTCAGCAGAGCAGCGTGCAAACATCAAATCATCATCAGATGCTAAAAAAGCTTACGAAAATAAGATGAAAAAAGATCGACTGTGACGGCACAAGCAAAAATTTTGCTTGGAGAAAACCAAGGCGAAAGTGATAAGGAGGTGTTTTTTTGATTACCAGGGCGTAATTCACTACGAATTCATTCCTCAAGGCCAAACTGTAAACAAAGAAATTTAGTGGACATCTTTCAAACGCCTACGAGACACAATCAGACGAAAAATAATAAAAATTGGGCTGGAACCGATTGGGTTTTGCTGCATGACAACGCCCCGGTACATCTCTCCCTGATAGTGAAAATGACCTTGATAAGAACAATATCACCACAATAACACCCTATCCTAACATTTCACCAGCCGATTTTTACTTGTGCCCACGGCTAAAAATGAAATTGAAAGGGCGTTTTGTTAATCCAGCAGAGGCGACGAGACAGCTGAAGGCACTTTCAGAAAATGGTTTGTAGGAGTGTTTTGAACAGTTGTGCGAAAGGTAGAACAAATGTGTAAATGCAGGGTGGGTAAACTTTCAAGGAAATTAATGTAAAAATGTTGTACTTTATTCAATAAAATTTTATTGACCAATTTCGGGAACATTTTGACTAGTGATTCAGTCGAGACGAGACAAGACGAGAAATTCATTATCTTGTCCCGTCTCGTCTCAAATTCATAAAATTTTGTCTCCTCTCGAAATTTTTCTCTTCTCGTTTAATAGAGTCTTGTATCAGCTAAGATTCTCGACGCACATATAATCTTATTTAAATTAATTAATATAGGAAATATGACAACATAATGTCAAAAATAACATTTTAGTCCGTTTTAAGAAATGTTTAATATTCTTTACCGCGCAAAAAGCGTTCACATCCAGAGAGAATAAATAATAGATCAAAATTAAACTAATCAATTTCAAATAAAAATGTATTAATATTTTATTTAGAAACTGCATTTTGTAGTAACATTAAATTTCAATCCTTAATTATTAATGGAAGCTGATATCTAATATTTTTTGTTTTTTATTATAAACAAAATATAAATACTTGTAATTACTATAATTATTTAGAAATGTGTAGTCCACAAAGGAAAGTTTGTTTCATAATTTTTGAATTTTTTGAAACAAGTTCTATTTTAAACTCGACTAAATATAAAGATTTCTCGGATAGTAGATTATCGTAAAATGTCATTTTTTTATTATTACTAGTTGTATACTAATTCAAATTTTAAATTAACAAACATTGAAGCATGTAAAATTAAGATATCAACCATGAAAAATACAAAGAAAAATAGAGACAGATCTTTCTTACTCCTCTTTTGTACCAAGAAATTTCAAAACAGTTTTCAAGAATCGAGATCTCGGCAAATATATCTCGTTTCGAGAAATATTTTTTATAATTATATTATAACGATAAATCTATAGGCAAGACGAGATGAGAAATGAGAAATTTCTCGTCTCGACAGAATCACTAATATTAATGCTGCCTCGTATGTATTAAATTATTTACTTATTAAATAATTAATAAATTGTCGTGAGATATTTTTTATTTTTTGTGATTTTTATTGTTATTGCTGGGTAGTAATGCTGATATACATATTTATTTATATTTAATTATACATCATGTGCATAGTTATTGTTACTCGTTATTTATAATCATCTTTCGCAAATCCCTTTTGCGTAGCTTTCCTGATGGAGTTCTGGGAATAGCATCAACAAATTTAACTCCAGCTCGTAACTTCTTGCGATCGGATACCTTATCTGAAAACAAAACCGCATTAACAATATCGGCCTAATTCTCTAAGCAAAGTTGTTAAAATTAACAATTATTTTCAGTTGTTAAATTGAGTGTCAGTTGCTAATTCCAAAATCCCAATTCTCTATTACATCAAGTTGCTAAAACTTAACAACTACTCGTTACGTCGCGTTGTTAATCAAGCAACTGCATTTCTCCCGTTGTTAGTATTGAACAATCGTTGTTAAATGGTTTTTCTTGAAAATTTTGTGTTAGGAAATAACTTTTATTGGAAATAGAGGGATGACAGCAAAGGTAAACTATTTATAAACTAATATATACCTATGACCAATAATTATATGTATACATTTTTAGACAAGATTTATGCAAAGAAATTTGCGAGATGTTAGTAATCCATTCTTTAATTTAATTCGTCAATTGGATGGTCTCATACTTCAAGCATACTGAATCGATTGCATTCAACCATAGGATTTAAATAAACATGTATACTAAACAGGGGATCATCAGATTCTCTTAATACTTAAATTGTACGCCTGGCTATGGGTCTTATAAAGAGATTAAAGGGCAAAATTTCAATTTTCCGTGAAGTCAATCAACTATTTGCAAAATTTCCAACTAGCAGTTATCAGAAATGAAATGCAAAACTAGCTTTGCCATTTAATTAGCCGAAAATCATCATAAAATTTACCATTAGAGAATATTGTTCCGCGGAACATCTTGCACCCGAATTTTCTTATCAATCATTATTAAAAACTCAAACGTCAAATTAATCAAAATCTCTCACTTTAAGTTGTCAACAGAGTAAAAATATGTATAAATAATATTGAGAATAGACATGTCTTTTAACTCAGTTGTTAATAACTTCACTTCTATATTTAAGAACGATTTTCAGAACGACCGTTATTAACAATGTCGTTAATTATGTATTTACTGAATACCAATTGAATGACAGTTGTTACAGGAGCTGCTAAAAATCATTGTTAATTCTCAGTTGTTACCTAACGACTAGGTTAACAACTATTTTAGTGAATGAAGCCGATAATATACCGGATGGCTATTAAAAAACGAATCCTGTTTGAAACTCCATAATTCCGGAGTATATTGAGATATTCTCGATATCCAATTTTTATCTCTCGCAGACATAGGATTGAAAAGTAATCCAAGCAAATATCAAACATTTATATAGAAAAACAAGCAAATAGCGATTTTCTAAATTTAACATTCAAATCTACTATTATACGTTAATAATTTTATAATCAGCTTAAAAGGAAGTATGCTATTATTGAAACAAATGTAATTGTCAATAACATTTCGGGTTAGTTGTAACATTGTCATAAATCTCTTCTTCTTCCAATGGCACCTCACTTAATTAAATCTGACATAGAAATCATTGCAACTTGTTATCATATATCATATTCTTGTATAAATCGTGTTATTAAGGGACTGATAGAAACTCGATCAATTAATACAAATGATGAAAATTCAGAAGTGGTATATAAACTGTCCCAGGTTTTCTGAAAATTTATGTTTAAATAGTCAAAATATAGTCAAGTTACCGTACGAAATAGAACAAAATATAAAAAATATAAAATCTGTTTATAACTATTGTTAATTATCTTATTTTCATTATTGGTAATTTTTCTCTTAATTAAAAAATGGAAAATGATGTCTGATGAGGTGTAGCATGAAAGACCAGTAATCATTGGCCTCTATATACAAAATGGACCGGCGACTCCTATCTCTTTACAACGGCATGAGCTGTATCCACTCAACTGTCATGGTGGGTTAGCTATCTCTTTCTAACAGTGAGAAGTACGCATGCGTCAGCTAGTACCAGTTCGACGAATTAACAATGAACATGAAGAAATTACACCCTGTTAAGAAGCTTGGCGACACCTTGGCGTGGCTTTATTTGTCAATTTGTCATTTCCATTTGTGCATCGTGCTTAATGAGTTGTAGTCAGTTTGCAGTTAAATCAAGGGGCCAAAAGAGTTTTTTTTTAAATATATCATTATATTGTAAATTTTTAGTTTATAGTAAAATTAAAATTGTAAATAAAGGTATAATTAGACACTACGACCTTATTATTCTATTATAGTTAAAAATCCTACTTTTGATCTCATTCATTTATAAAATATAAAAAGTTTAAAAGTTATGACTTACTTACATAGAAAACCACACTGCAAAAAGGGAAAATGTCGCATTTTAAATGAGTTCCGATATGCGTCATGTACATTAAATACGGTAGAATTTTTTGTACAAACTTCCAATGCAAAAGGATCATAGTCTCAAAGTTATTTAGCTTTCAAATATAGCCATACAGCAGAAGTACATTATTGCTATAAACTTAAATAAATAAATATATCATGGCTTATTACCCATTGCTGGGTGTGCCAATCTGCTTTGTACACAGATGTCGGTAATGATGAAATATTTGCACCGTGCGGGCGCTTACCAGGCCTCAGCTCACGGGCACTCATTGCTGGCGTGGAGAGTGCACCACAGGGGTCAAACTTGATTATTTAATTTCCAAAAAACTACATAATAATGCCATTCTCCCCTTTTGCAGTGTAATCTTCATATGTTGTCATTCGAGGAAAGAATATATATAAGATAATAGCTGTATTCTTTTTCACCCAATTGTATCTCAGCTCAGTACATAACTGAGTTGAGCTAAAGTGAGTTGTGATTTTGCAAAAAGAACACAAGTTTTATTCCATTTTATCATTTCCTACTTTACCGATAGCATTTGCTGTAACAGCTGTCAAATTTATTGACATTTTTCTGATCTATGATACTGTTTATAAACGAAAAATGGATAATGTTGAAATTATATTACTTGTTGACTTATATAACCTTAAAATGCAAACTGAGTGTTTCAAATCATTTTGTTTTGAAAACTAGTAGTGTAGCATCGGAAAGAGGGGAAGTGAGTTTACTCAGAACAACTCAAATCAGTTGTGTCAGAAAGAACAACGAATTCCTGAGTTTATCTGAAGTGATCTGAGATGAGCTGACATTTTGTCCAAAAAGAATATAACTAATGTTATTAGAATTTAGTAAAACGTTAGAAATTGTTTTTCAGTTTTACTCCCATTCGATTTGTGCTTAAATACATTTTCTCATTAAAAAAAAGGATAAAATGTGATCATACGAGTATCTGCTTGGTCCAACTATACACGAAAGTTAGAGAGAGATAGATAACCCACCAGTCAGACGGGTTGTATTCTTGGTGGATACACGCAAGTTATTCAAGCCGCCAGTCCATTTTGTATATAGAGGTCAATGCCAGTAACACTGTAACGTAATATAACGTTTCCGGTCATTATTCAAAATGACTCCCCCATCCAATATATGGTTTAGTTTTGACACTGCTGTTATGAATCAGCCAGTATAATAATGTGCAACTCACAGTTTTTATAATATCAATTCCTAATAAATTGGGTAAGTATAGTATTTCTTTCGAATAAGAACTTTTTTCTTCAAAAAATACTATAGTTTTATAATTAGTTAACATAACATTGTGTGAGAAGTTGAACCGTCGATTTGTCACAAAGATTGCGGTAATTACAAAATCGCTACTGCCAGTAACGCAAAAATATAGCCCTACCATTAAAGTAATTAGCTATGTCCTCCTCGGAAACATGGGCACCAGATTTTAGGATAACTACTCCCATTGGATGTTCACCATCTTCTTCATGAGGAATGCCGATAACAGCTGCTTCTTTCACATCAGAATGCGTAAGAAGAATCGTTTCAAGTTCAGCTGGTAAAATCTAAAATATTTCATGAAAGATTGTATTAATAAATTGAAATTTGCCGTAGACAAGAATTTTAAAGTATTGTCGACTTTTTCTGAAAGGGTATACCGCAAGCACAGCTACCATATCGAAAACAGATATTCACAAGGTCGTGAAATTAAAGTAACGCCAGGGTTTCAAATTAATTCTAGATTCTGTTCGTATGTCGTCATACTCTTAAAGTGCAGATGTACTTTGAAATATTTCACCCATTTGTGTACAAATAAAATTAATACTCCCATATTTGTCGCATTCGTAAATATATAAGTGTTTTAATTGTGACAAATTTCACATTTCATACTTATGTTCCTATGTCAACCTCGTGCACGAATGGAAATGATGTAAACCAAGGATTTTATAACATCCTTGATGTAATCAGTACCGAGATGACAAAATTACCAACAATATTTGCATGCTCTTTCTTATTCCTCTTGTGTACCAAGAGTAAGGTGCATTCATAAATGAAAATTAGGTTTAGATTTATGGTTTATACTTTAGATTTAAAGACTTTGGCCGCATATTATGTAATGACTCCATTCATACTTCAGAATTTAGGGTCTCTAAATCCAAATCATAAAGCTAAACATTGCAGGTCAAAACTTTAGGTTCATGATTTAGTTTGACGTCACAAACTTCACCAATGAGAACGAGTCTGAAATGATATAGATATATACACCCATCTTTATTTAGTATCCACTTGGTGGATTCGGCTTTTTAAACAAATGCGAGAAGAACATGCAGATTGTCATAACTTAATTGCTGAAGTATAACCAATAATGCCAACCGAATGACAGTCTCACGGTGCACAGGTGTCTTGTTGAGTACTGCTCTACCGATATTTTAATCTTGTTTTTGAAGCGTTTACATAGATGTTTGTACATATCAAAACTAATTTTCCGGTAATTTAAACTTACATTTATGAATGACTTACATAAACCTAAACAAAAACCATAAACCTAATTTTCATTTGTGAATGCACCTTAAGAGTAAGAAAATCATCATCTAAACAGAAATTTTAATTATTACATAAACGAATACTAGACAAAAAAATAAAATACACATCTTTTTAAAAGGATTAATTATTTATAGTTTACGGGATATATGTATATTATGTATTAACAATAATTTGAAGAAGGGGTATAGCGACGCGCTATGCCTCAAGCGTGGTAGGGAAACGTAGATACTCGTAATATGCCATAGTTGTTCTTAGCGGTAGAGATATATCTCATGTCAAATTGACGTCATCATATCGCTTCTCAATAATTTTTAATTACAAATAACTATACATATTATTACGAAATAATGTTTAATTTTTATTATTAAAATAAGAATCAATGGTTAGATTTTACATTTTATGACCCATGACCGATATAAGTATTGATATTCCATTATGGTTACATCCCATTGATTAATTAAAACAAAAAAAAATTCAAATAATGATCTGTGACAAACGGACGTGGTTTTCCGCATGGAGTGACAAACGAACAGATCTTTAAGAGTATCAATCGATAGCCACCGGCAGAAAGTATAAATAAGAGTTTGGAAATGCGCAATTTACATTCATATAAAAATATATTGGAAATGGCAGATAATAGCCTAGAATTTCCATAAAAAACTAAAATTGATAAGGTAATGTAAAAAAAGCTCTAATACTGGTGATGTAAAATTTATCCAAAATATAAAATTTTCCACAAACCAGATTAGCAAGAAACGTTAATGACAAGAAACACTTTTACTAAGTTTTGTCTTGGGATATACTATTTTTGGGATAAAAACGGACAAAATAACTTTTTTATCTTACATGCCAAGACTGGAATTTCATCATTTCTTTAATCCTGTCAACAACGTAGAAACATTGATCATTATCGTAGTAACCTATATCACCAGTTTTAAAAAAACCATCGCTGTCGAACATCGTGCTGGTATCCTTGGAATTGTTATGGTAGCCATCAGTTATCCCTAATCCCTTCAATCTTATTTCCCCCTTTTGATTTGGTCCTAAAGGCTTTTCATTTTCTACGTCGACAATCTAAATAAAGTATGAAAACATATAACAATGAATTTGAAATTTAATTTAATTTGTGATAAATAAACATTTACAGAAATGATATTTCCATTTCACAGTGTTTCCTTCACCTACTCTTATGGGGAAGATACGAGCATTAGCAATATATTAGTCTAATAGGTATATGGTTCCGAATCGCCATTTTTTATGGTATATCTACTCGTATCCTCGTATGAGTGTGATTTCGAATAACTGTCAACACCTACTGTGGTAATAAACTCAACCATCACGATTATAAAATATTACCTTATATGTTAATCCGGGTACAGGATGCCCACAAGACCCTAATTTATTTCCATCTTCTAAGATATCCTTGTCATCAATTGAGTCAAAAACACATATTAACCCATGGCATTCAGTCATTCCATAAGTTACCAAAATAAGTGTACTGGGGAAGCATTTCTTTAACATTACATGTTGATGTTTTCCTAAGTATCCACCAACAATTACTATTGATTGAAGATGAGTAGTATCGTAGTTGAGTATCATTGGATTTTTCGTAATTTGATAAGTGTTAGTAGGTGCCATAAACCAACAAGTTACCTAAAGAAAAATAAAATTAAGGTATGTTAGAAATATATTATAATAATCAATTATGCACGATGATCACCGCCGATATTTCACTCCCATGTATGGAAGAGATAACTACTCTTGTGGATTTTAAAAAAATATCAATTCGATGTCGTCTTAGAAAAATTCATTTGTATACCTAGCTAGATATATTCCAAGATTTAAAAAATCAATTTCAAAATTCAAATAAAGAATCTACAAATAAGTGGATAAGTTCATGTAAGCAAAATCTCACAAATATGCTAAGTTTCAGAGATATTGGCAGGAGAAAGTATTAAGGGTGTTACAGACGTGATAAAATAGTTTTAGTTACAACAATGAAATATTAATCAATTTTATTATACAAAATTAAATATCACATTATTTTCTTACAAGATTTACCCAAAAATATATTTTTGACGCTTCAGAGATATTCGTATTGCAGTAAGAAGCAAATGTTTTGTTTTTTGTAGGGGGTCAATACACAATAGCAGATTAGCAGAATAAATTAATGATATTTTAACATTCATAAGAAAATAAAATCTTGCAAAGCCGCCATTTACAAATTGTGGAAAGAAATTATACATTTTATAAGTAACTGATATCTAGGATTTGATTTTAACCCATTAAATTTTAAGTTTGGTTGTTTCATTTTGGTATGTTCTGTATGTAATTTTTTAAATCAGCTATGTGTGTATAATATATATATATATATATATATATATATATATATATATATATATATATATATATATATATATATATATATAAAATATTTTTTATTTACCACCTTTCGGTATTAAATTTACATGAACAATTTCTGTTGTAGTTACAATAGTATTGTATTCATCTATAAACCTCATTTCATTTAGTTATTACATTTTATTTTGTTTCCTTTCTTGTCTGCAGTACAGTCTTCATCCACGTCACGTCCGGTTTTTTTCCATGTATTATGCTTAATACTGACTTGTTATTTCTTAAGTGTTCTTTACAGTCTCTTCTAATATGGTCTAGTGTCTCTTTGCCGTTTAGACATATCCTGCATTTCCTTTCTTCTTGTGGTTTCCAATAACAGTTTGATAATTCCTCATTTCCCAGTCTGAATCTCGCAATCATTTGAGTGTATTTATTATTTTGTTCTAAATAATCTGGAGTATCTTCTTGCATTATATATTTGTACTTTGTGTTATAAGTTGATTTCATTATCTGTTCTCTTCTTGTCTGTGTTTGTACCTCTTCTTCTCTTATTTTTATTTGTTCTTTTATGTTGTTTCCTTGTTCCCTTTGTAACTCCACATACATTGCTGAGTAACCATTTCTTTCATAAAATTTCTTTCTTTTATTTTCCCATTCATTTATTCCTAAATTCCTGACTTCCTTCTTTATTATACATTGCCAACAATCATGTACTAGTTGTTTCTCTGGCGTCATTCTTATTTTGCTTCATAATTTACCGCTCTTCTTCCACCTATTGTTCTTAATTTCCATCTTTTTGTTTCTTCTAAGATAGTGTACTTGGGTGTGTCTTGTTCAGTTTTAATATCCATCTTAAATATTTACATTGTATATTTTCTATTTTTTCTTCCTCTTGCCAACCCCATATTTCTGCCGCATACATCATTATTGGAACTATTAATTTATCGAATAATAGTATTTTCAATTTGAAATTATTACCAAATTTTCTTTGGCCAATCCCCCAGACTTGTGATAATGCTATGTTGGCCTTTTTTGTGATTTCTTTTATATGTTCATCTCATCTACCATTTCTTTGAAATGTATATCCTAGGTATTTAAACGTTTTTACTTTTACTATTTCTTGTGTGTGTATAATATGATAACAAATATTTAAAATAGTAGATAGTACAATACAACTAAGTACTGGGTCCTTAGTTCACATTTTTACCTCCCGCTACTCTTGGTAAGGGAGGTATAGGGATCGTGCTAAAAATCGCATATCGAGATTTTGGTAAATGACCACGTTTTAAGGTCCCTAGAACCCAATTTTAGCATTTTCACGATGATGTCTGTGTGTATGTGTGTGTGGATCCTCCACTGTAACTCACATACTATCATTCAGAAAATTTTGAAACCTTGTATTTCAAACTTTTTCTGTACTGGAAAGAGCCCATTAGATTTTGGTGAAAATCGGATAACCGGAAATGGCACTTTACTAGAAGCTCAAAATAGTTTTTCTTCGAAAAATACCTTTAAATGTTATTTTTTCAAGATTAATGCTATTATAAAAATTAAAGATTATTAAATTTTCTATTGATTTGCATTAATACTTTTTCTATATATTTTATAAATAAATTTATAAAATTATCTATAATTTAAATCCCAGAGCCTACGCTTTAAACAAACAAAACGCAGTTATTCAAATGTATGTAACTGACAGATAAATGTCACTATCAAAGAACTAATAATTTCAAAATAATATTAGTAACGTTTTTTTAAAAAAAGTAAATAGAACAATAGAAAAGGAATTCAATACAGTTTCCAGCATAAGGAAATATATAGGTATGTATTTAGATTAATAAAAATTAACGATTCAAAAAAATGTTTAAGCTAATCCTTATTTTTGGATTAGTGAATTCAATTCTATCCCGGTATTTAAAATTTAATCTTCATTTAATTATAGCTCCGGTGGCTCAATGGTTAGAGCAACGCCTCATGTCATGAGTGCCCTCCGGACTCTGGGTTCGAATCCCACTAAGGCATGGATGTGTGTCAATGTGAACCCACTCTGTAATTGGGATTTGATCCTGTTGAGGGCTTTAAAGAAAGGTAGTAACTTGGATTAGATTAGACTATATTTCAATATATAAACTGTCAAAATTAGAGTAAAATTCGCTAATGCAAAAATAAGGATTGACTTAATCTTTTTTGTGACTCGGGCTGTAATGGCGGGAGGTATCGTGTTGGCCACACCAGATTTTTATTTTAAAAATATGATTTATTTTTTAGCCATAGTTAAATTCTGTGAAGAAAAAATTTATATTTGACATACTGTAGTGCGTACAATTTCTCAAAGATAATGCTTTAACGTATTTATCTATTATTGATATTTTGAGAAAAATCTAAAATTACGTACCTTATATTTTTCTATGGTATTTAGAACAGTCTTCTCATTGAATCCTTTGACCATTACCCTAGCATGGCCATTCAGAGATGCCATGAAAAAGCACATAATCGCAGAAATCCAGTATAAGGAAGTGAAGGATAGTAAAACACTAATATCCTTATTGCGCCTATAAAAAAACAACTGAAATTTTCTGTCCGTTTAAAAATAAAGTTAGCTTACAATAAATTATGTTGTTGAACCATAAGCCCATAATGATGCATTTTTATTCCTTTCGAAAGACCGGTAGTTCCACTCGAAAATAAAATAATAACATTTTCGCGTAAATTTTTAGCTGGCTTTGCTTTGAAAAGATGCTCCGTCCCTGAGCTAACCAGAAATTTAGAGAAAGGAATGTGACATTTTGTGTTTCCGAATACGACAATTTCGATGGCAAGATCAATTTCATTCGCAGCTGTTTCTATTAAGGATGTACTCTCTTCGCCACAGAATATCATTGCTGGTCGAGTTAAATTCAATAAATACTTAATGTCATCTAGAACACAAAGAATTACATTATAATTACAAATTTAATAAATAAAACAAACAGAACGTTGAGTGAATTTTATAACTAACTACAGTGTTAAGTTGGACCCAGATCTCATTTAATCACATTAGAATACCAAAATCTAAGGCTAGGCAATATATTTATAATCTAAAAGTCAATTCAAAGAGAAACTGTAAATTATTCTTAAATATTTTACACTTATGCCCGGTTGTATAAACTAAATTTAATGCCTTATCAATGACAATATTTATGTAACTAAACTAAAAAATCTGATGTGGCCAGCACATTACCTTCCGTCAGTTCTATGTATTATGTACAAATTTCATACGGAAAGTTCCTTGCTAAATTAAATATTCTATTTCTTGTACATTACCTTCCGGCAGTTGCATGTATTTTATGCAAATTTCATACAGAAAATTATTATTTTGTGACGTTTTCTATATACAGTGTAATGTAACTGCATAAATAAAAGATTTATTATTATTATTATTATTATTATTATTTCTTGTACATTACATTAAAGCAGTTGTATATATTTTATACAAATTCCATACAGAAAGCAAAAGATCCTATATTTCCAGTAAAATTATAAGACAAACACACTATGTCAATTTCACTTGACACTGACATCTTTCAATCAGAATTTTCTTAATATAGTAGCTGTTTCCATAGCTATGGCTACTTTATGAAATTTAATTTCTTTATAATTTTTTAACTCTATATCCATTTAATATT
>OY720451.1:44940799-45040799 GCA_963082715.1 Harpalus rubripes | reverse complement strand
TACTCGAATACTCCTAACAAGTAGCTCGCTGTAGGTTCGACTTTCGCCTGTCTCAGAATCGATCTTGGAAGAAAGAATATTATTTTTATAATTATTAACATGCAAAAAAATATTTGTTAGATGACTATAATGCAAAATTTGAAATAAAAATATTTTTATTTATAACCGGAAGTGATAGTTTATTTGATGCTCTGAACAGATTTTCGTCAAAAATAAATTGATATAATCCAAAAATTTTCAAATTTTATATTAATGAGACCGACATACTAGATGTTTTCTAAAATTGATAAACTACTATACAGGAAGCTAAAAACAGACTTTTTTGAAAAAATATATTAAAACATGATTCAAAACTTCTCAAATTTGGTATTTAAAACTCGTGTATAACTTGAAACAACATTATATTTTGATTATACCTATATGATAAACCAGTTAACGGCAATTAAAGTAAACGTGTTTTTTAATCGTAACTGAAACAGATATATTTATTTCATAGATAAAACTAATAACTATTAATAGAAATAAATTAATATCGGTATTTTATTCGTTTCTAAAAAGAGGGAGAAGTGCACTAATTTTTACACCAAAGTAAAAGTACCTAATTTATATAAATAAGAGTTTTTTGTTTCCTGAGTTCTTTTATTTATGTATTAATCTAACTGATTTAAAAACTAATTAAAAGTAAAGAGTGAACTGGTTCCATTATTGGTATTTTTTCAGTCTCTATTTCTGCTTTCAAGCACATGAAAGCTACAAAAATTGTAAAAATTACTTACTAGGGCAATATTATGTCCATACTTCTGCATTGACTCTTGAAGGTGAACACCTACACCTTCAGAATTCACTGCATAGGAGGAATCTTGAGGAACTTGAATAAAATAATAACGACTCATTTTAAAATTTTGTACGCGAAACTGCAATTTTTTTTAATGTATTCACTTCCTAAATTTCTGTACTTCAGCGCACCTTTATATACGTGAGTAAATTGTAGTAAACAAGAACATTAAAGTAACATTATTCACATAAATTGCACAATTTCTCTGAAAATCGGTACTTTGCTGATTTATTATATTAGTGTTGCAGTTTTTATCAACCAATACATAACATTTTAAGGTACCTATATAGCCTCTTTTTATAATTTATTTTGTTTATTTACGTACAACTTACCAAACCAAACAGATTTAACATTTTACATTGACGTCTTTAAATATTTCATTGTGTTTTCTTTACACTTATGTATTTTAAACGAAATATTCTAATTTTCATTTTTAAGACTTAATAGCGAATATTTTTTTTGTCTTTTATATTCGTATCTTAACTAAAGTAGGTAAACTAATTTAAATAAAAGGCATAATATTATTTTTACAAATCTATTAAAAGTAGGCTTTTTAATGTTTCATTTTAGGGTAAAAAATGTCATTTTATGACTGTGTTAAAAAGTGACACATTAGTGTTAAATGTCAATTAGTTACCTTAATGGCGAATAGAACAACAAATCGACATTTTTTTTCAAACGTCGTAGAAATGGCATTTTTGTGACTTGATTCACAAGGTAGAAATAAAATAAATAAATATCCATAGAAACTGCATAGAATTAGCGTATAAAAAGAAAAGTAGTGCGTTTGAAAAAAATATTTAATGTGTTATTCGGAATAAAAGTGTCTTTGTGTGCCTTGCATGCAATTGTCCGACTCGCTTCGCTCGTCGTGCAAACTTCCATGCACGCCACACAAAGTATCACTTTTACTCCTAATAACACAATATACTATTATCAAAAATTTATTAGAAATAAAAGTTTAATTGAAAAAATAGTGTTTGTAGAAAAAATAGTGTATGAGTATGATATCTGATAAAAGTAATTTCATTTTTATAATGTCACTTTTAACACTTATATCATAAATAACTATTTTATTTATTTCAAAGCGGAAAATGGCTATACGAATTTGTTATTCTGAATCCCTGTGATATGTGTTCTATGATAACGTGATTAGTGTTTCTATGATAACATTGACATGTAATTTTGTATATTTATGTTTGACACATGTAATCTTTTAAGTTAATTAAAACCTACTAATTTCTGGTTAAACTCCTATATCAATTTAATTAACTTAAAAAATAATGGTTAGATATTTCCGTCCAGAAAGATTTAATATTATTCCGACACCTTGTTCTGACAGTTCATCTCCTCAATGCACAGGCGCCGACTTTGAAAATTTTGCCGGGCGCACTCACCGAACAAAAATTGAGGTTATACATACCGTGATTTTTTAACAGTGGACATGGGCGTATGTCATTACCATAGTTACACTTAAAATGATTGACAGCAATGTATTATCGCGTTTTTTTTAAACTGGACATAGGGAGTTGTCAAAGTCATCAAACTGTCATACGTCACCGCTATAAATATACACTCGCTTACAGCGGCGGCGACGGCGGGCGTCCCACGTTACAATACATTCTGACAGGGGAACCTCTTTCATTTCATATTGATTTAAAACTTTTCTAAATAATATGGGTATTGCTACCAATCACTCGGCTCCATATAATCCCCAATGTAACGGGCAAGTCGAAAGGCTGAATGGAACACTCTGGCAAACCATTAAGCTTGCTGTGAAATCTAAAAATCTGCAAATCACGCAATGGGAGACAGTGCTAACTCAATCAATTCACAGAATTCGCTCACTCTTATGTACAGCAACAAATACTAGGCCTCATGAAAGAATGTTCAACCATTCACGGCGCTCTTCTTATGAACTTTCTCTACCAACTTGGCTCCAACCTGAGAAAATATTATTAAAAAGACATAGAGCAGCAAGTAAGTATGATCCAATTGTAGAGGAAGTAGAACTCATTGAATCTAATTCGGCGTATTCATTTGTACAATTTCCTGAGGAGAGAGAAATGACAGTATCAAACAGACATTTACCCCGGCACCTGATTTTTTTTTTAAAAATATGGTGCATAGATGCTTCTTTTTTAAACGCAAAAAAAGAAGCAACTATGCACGATTTTTTTAGATAATATGGTGCATAGATGCTACCTGAAAGTAGCATCTATGCACGATTAAAAATTTTTTCGCGTGCATAGATGCTACCTGAAAATAGCATCTACGCACGATTTTTTTTTAGAAAATATGGTGCATAGATGCTTCTTTTTTAAACGCAGAAAAAAGAAGCATCTATGTACGATTTTTTAGAAAATATGGTGCATAGTTGCTTCTTTTTTAAACGCAGAAAAAAGAAGCATCTATGCACGATTTTTTTAAAAATATGGTGCATAGATGCTTCTTTTTTCTGCGTTTAAAAAAGGAGCATTTATGCACCATATTTTTTAAAAATCGTGCATAGATGCTTCTTTTTGTTTAGTTAATTTTCTCTACTTTTGCCTGTAGCTTGTAAACGGTTAAAGCTAGCAACTTGTACGTTGAAAGTTTAAAATCTACATGAAATTCTCTATAATATACATCAGCAGACATATTTGTATATCGGCTGTTCCAAAAGTTACAGGCAGTTAAACATATACTTATTTTTGAATAATTTTTATAATAAACGATAAATTTTTGATTAGCTAATTTTCTATAGTTTTGCCTGTATGTACTAAACGGTTAATGCTAGTAACGTTTACGTTGAAAATTTGGAATCTACATGAAATTCTCTATAATATACATCAGCAGCCATATTTGTATATAGGCTGTTCCAAAAGTTACAGCTAGTTAAATGTACACTTATTTTTAAATAATTTTTATAATAAACGATAAATTTTTGTTTAGCTAATTTTCTATATTTTTGCCTGTAGCTACTAAACGGTTAATGCTAGTAACGTTTACATTGAAAATTTGGAATCTACATGAATTTGTATATATGCTGTTCCAAAAGTTACAGGCAGTAAAATACACTTATTTTGAAATAATTTTTGTCTAGTTCATTTTCTACAACTTGTACGTTGAAAATTTAGAATCTACATGAAATTCTCTATAATATACATCAGCAGACATATTTGTATATAGGCTGTTCCAAAAGTTACAGGCAGTTAAACATACACTTATTTTTGAATAATTTTTATAATAAACGATGAATTTTTGTCTAGCTCATTTTCTATATTTTTGCCTGTAGCTACTAAACGGTTAATGCTAGCAACATATACGTTGAAAATGTATAACAGGCAGTAAAATACACTTATTTTTAAATAATTTTTATTATCGAATTTTTGTCTAGTTCATTTTCTATACTTTTGCCTGTAGCTTCTAAACGGTTAAAGCTAGCAACTTGAACGTTGAAAATATAGAATCTACATGAAACTCTCTATAATATACATCAGCAGACATATTTGTATATAGGATGTTCCAAATGTTACAGGCAGGTAAACATACACTTATTTTTGAACAATTTTTATAATAAACGATGAATTTTTGTCTAGCTCATTTTCTATATTTTTGCCTGTAGCTACTAAACTGTTAATGCTAGCAACGTATACGTTGAAAATTTGAAATCTACATGAAATTCTCTATAATATACATCAGCAGACATATTTGTATATTGGCTGTTCCAAAAGTTACAGGCAGTTAAACATACACTTATTTTTGAATAATTTTTATAATAAACGATAAATTTTTGATTAGCTAATTTTCTATAGTTTTGCCTGTAGGTACTAAACGGTTAATGCTAGTAACATTTACGTTGAAAATTTGGATCTACATGAAATTCTCTATAATATACATCAGCAGCCATATTTGTATATAGGCTGTTCCAAAAGTTACAGCTAGTTAAATGTACACTTATTTTTAAATAATTTTTATAATAAACGATAAATTTTTGTTTAGCTAATTTTCTATATTTTTGCCTGTAGCTACTAAACGGTTAATGCTAGTAACGTTTACATTGAAAATTTGGAATCTACATGAATTTGTATATATGCTGTTCCAAAAGTTACAGGCAGTAAAATACACTTATTTTGAAATAATTTTTGTCTAGTTCATTTTCTACAACTTGTACGTTGAAAATTTAGAATCTACATGAAATTCTCTATAATATACATCAGCAGACATATTTGTATATAGGCTGTTCCAAAAGTTACAGGCAGTTAAACATACACTTATTTTTGAATAATTTTTATAATAAACGATGAATTTTTGTCTAGCTCATTTTCTATATTTTTGCCTGTAGCTACTAAACGGTTAATGCTAGCAACATATACGTTGAAAATGTATAACAGGCAGTAAAATACACTTATTTTTAAATAATTTTTATTATCGAATTTTTGTCTAGTTCATTTTCTATACTTTTGCCTGTAGCTTCTAAACGGTTAAAGCTAGCAACTTGAACGTTGAAAATATAGAATCTACATGAAACTCTCTATAATATACATCAGCAGACATATTTGTATATAGGATGTTCCAAATGTTACAGGCAGGTAAACATACACTTATTTTTGAACAATTTTTATAATAAACGATGAATTTTTGTCTAGCTCATTTTCTATATTTTTGCCTGTAGCTACTAAACTGTTAATGCTAGCAACGTATACGTTGAAAATTTGAAATCTACATGAAATTCTCTATAATATACATCAGCAGACATATTTGTATATTGGCTGTTCCAAAAGTTACAGGCAGTTAAACATACACTTATTTTTGAATAATTTTTATAATAAACGATAAATTTTTGATTAGCTAATTTTCTATAGTTTTGCCTGTAGGTACTAAACGGTTAATGCTAGTAACATTTACGTTGAAAATTTGGATCTACATGAAATTCTCTATAATATACATCAGCAGCCATATTTGTATATAGGCTGTTCCAAAAGTTACAGCTAGTTAAATGTACACTTATTTTTAAATAATTTTTATAATAAACGATAAATTTTTGTTTAGCTAATTTTCTATATTTTTGCCTGTAGCTACTAAACGGTTAATGCTAGTAACGTTTACATTGAAAATTTGGAATCTACATGAATTTGTATATATGCTGTTCCAAAAGTTACAGGCAGTAAAATACACTTATTTTGAAATAATTTTTGTCTAGTTCATTTTCTACAACTTGTACGTTGAAAATTTAGAATCTACATGAAATTCTCTATAATATACATCAGCAGACATATTTGTATATAGGCTGTTCCAAAAGTTACAGGCAGTTAAACATACACTTATTTTTGAATAATTTTTATAATAAACGATGAATTTTTGTCTAGCTCATTTTCTATATTTTTGCCTGTAGCTACTAAACGGTTAATGCTAGCAACATATACGTTGAAAATGTATAACAGGCAGTAAAATACACTTATTTTTAAATAATTTTTATTATCGAATTTTTGTCTAGTTCATTTTCTATACTTTTGCCTGTAGCTTCTAAACGGTTAAAGCTAGCAACTTGAACGTTGAAAATATAGAATCTACATGAAACTCTCTATAATATACATCAGCAGACATATTTGTATATAGGATGTTCCAAATGTTACAGGCAGGTAAACATACACTTATTTTTGAACAATTTTTATAATAAACGATGAATTTTTGTCTAGCTCATTTTCTATATTTTTGCCTGTAGCTACTAAACTGTTAATGCTAGCAACGTATACGTTGAAAATTTGAAATCTACATGAAATTCTCTATAATATACATCAGTAGACATATTTGTATATTGGCTGTTCCAAAAGTTACAGGCAGTTAAACATACACTTATTTTTGAATAATTTTTATAATAAACGATAAATTTTTGATTAGCTAATTTTCTATAGTTTTGCCTGTAGGTACTAAACGGTTAATGCTAGTAACATTTACGTTGAAAATTTGGATCTACATGAAATTCTCTATAATATACATCAGCAGCCATATTTGTATATAGGCTGTTCCAAAAGTTACAGGCAGTTAAAGATGCACTTATTTTTGAATAATTTTTATAATAAACGATGAATTTTTGTCTAGCTCATTTTCTATATTTTTGCCTGTAGCTACTAAACGGTTAATGCTAGCAACGTATACGTTGAAAATTTGAAATCTACATGAAATTCTCTATAATATACATCAGCAGCTGTATTTGTATATAGTCTGTTCCAAAAGTTACAGGTAGTTAAATGTGCACTTAATTTAAATAATTTTTATTATAAACACGTATTTTTGTCTAGTTGCTTCTTTTTTAAACGCAGAAAAAAGAAGCATCTATGCACCATATTTTCTTAAAAAATCGTGCATAGATGCTTCTTTTTTCTGCGTTTAAAAAGGAAGCATCTATGCACCATATTTTTTTTAAATCGTGCGTAGATGCTTCTTTTTGTCTAGTTAATTTTCTCTACTTTTACCTGTAGCTTGTAAACGCTATAGGTCTTTCCATCTGAAGAGACACCTGGCCTGCGTGTAGAGGCGGTGCTTATATGATATACTACACAACCTACCAAAGCGGTGCGAGAACTGAAGAACCTATACTACAAACCACCAGTTAAATACACTGTATATACGATATTTCATTCATAAATGAACAGTTTTTAGTTTATTATTTTCTAAATGTAAACGTTATTAAAATATTAGTAAATTTTAATTTATATTATGTTATTGACAGTATTATTTAAATATTCATGAAAGTGCAAAAAAGTTTAAATATATTTTATTAAATCGATAAATTACATATTGCAAACAAACAAGGAACTATAACAAAAACAAATATACAGCGAAAACAAACAAAAAACAATAACAATGTGAATATACCACGAAAACATAAAAACAAGTAACAAAACGAGTAGGTCAAATGTCAAAATACAGAACTGAGCGCGATGTGAATCCAAGCGATGTCAACATCAGAATGAGGAAAATTGAAACTGATGTTACGCAGAACAGAGAGTAGCGTAGTATTCCTTGTTACTCATATTTGCCTCTCTTTTTAAGACGCAAATGCGCACTTCGCGCAGGTGTCTCTTCAGATGGAAAGACCTAGCAACTTGTACGTTGAAAATTTAAATCTACATGAAATTCTCTATAATATACATCAGCAGACATATTTATATATCGGCTGTTCCAAAAGTTGCAGGCAGTTAAACATACACTTATTTTTGAATAATATTTATAATAAACGATAAATTTTTGTTTAGCTAATTTTCTATAGTTTTGCCTGTAGGTACTAAACGGTTAATGCTAGTAACGTTTACGTTGAAAATTTGGAATCTACATGAAATTCTCTATAATATACATCAGCAGCTATATTTGTATATAGGCTGTTCCAAAAGTTACAGGTAGTTAAATGTACACTTATTTTTAAAGAATTTTTATTAAAAACAACGAATTTTAGTCTAGTTCATTTTCTTTACTTTTGCCTGTAGCTTCTAAACGGTTAAATCTAGTAACTTGTTCTTGAAAATTTAGTATGTACATGAAATTCTCTATAATACACATCAGCAGACATATTTGTATATAGGCTTTTCCAAATGTTACAGGCAGGTAAACATACACTTATTTTTGAACAATTTGTATAATAAACGATGAATTTTTGTCTAGCTCATTTTCTATATTTTTGCCTGTGGCTTCTAAACGGTTAAAGCTAGCAACTCGTACTTTGAAAATTTAGAATCTACATGAAATTCTCTATAATATACAGCAGTAGCCATATTTGTATATAGGATGTTCGAAAAGTAACAGGCAGTAAAATTACACTTATTTTTAAATAATTTTTATTATAAACAACGAATTTTTGTCTAGTTCATTTTCTCTACTTTCTTCTTTTTATTTACGGTCACCAGAAAATGTGATAAGTTAGTAAATAATTTAATTTACCTCTAAAATATCCAATTTATCATCAATATGAACATCTGTTAACAAATTCTGTCATCAGTAAAACGGATTAAACACAAAAAAAATATTTTTTGTAACTAAAAATACCTACACATTCTCATTAAATTTATGCCACTATTTGTTCCTGTTGGTTCCCATCGACGCTTAATAAAACATCTTTTACTTTTCAGAAGCGACAAGAGTTTTATTAACCGTGATTTAACTGGGATGAATTAGAGGATGAAATATTGAAGGAAACTAGTTCTATTGGATGCAATACCGATTTTGCCTTTATTTTTGCATTTCCCCTCTCTGGCAACGATACTAATCGACTCTAGATAGACTCAAAAAATATAGTGAATTCATATAACTTTCACATTTACGTGTTCTATGCATGAATTAGCGTTGATTCCACTCCTTGTACGTTGCATTTTTCATTGAATTTATGACTCAAAGCTATAAAGTTACAAACACTTTTTATTGCGAGACTCTCGCCAGAATCTCGCGAGATTTCTCGTTTCTCGCAGTTGTTATATCGATCTCGCCTCGAATTTTAAACTGCAATCTCGCTCTCGTTCTCGTCTCGCATAATACAACGAGACGAGACGAGATGCGAGAGTACTCTCGCCTCGTCGTGCATCACTAGGAAAAATTACTCAAAAATAGACAAAGCAAACATGTTGGAGATAAAGAAATGTAAAAATAATACATGGGATGAAATTTATAATGAATTTAATTTAATTAATGTTGACATGTGTCAAATTTATTTTATAGAATAAAATTTACTTCCTCGAGTATCGGTGGAGTAATTTATTCTGTAGATTTACTTAGCTAGTATTTTTATTTTTGTTTTGAACAAAATCTCTGGAATAAACTATTATAGTTCAGGAGTAAATTTTACTTTGCTAGTGCTTTACTTATCCATCTTTTATAATACTGGGCATTAAAGTATGAAATATAACGCTATAATACAATGATAAATAACTAAGAAATACGCTAAAGAAGCAAAAATCACGCTGCACTATAAGTCAGACCTTATGTCACACAGTTGTCATTAAAGCAAACATTGACGTTGATGTATGATATATTTGTTTTTTTTTTCATCTTTCCAGTTTTGTCATTGGCTAATGTAATTCTGACGTCACGAGCAGTGTAATTTGGCGCCAATTCAAAAAGTATATTTTTAAACTGTAACTGTATATACAGAAATTTTGAACAGAAATTCATTTAATAACACTGTAGAACGTACTTATTCGAATTTCAGAAGAAAAAAGATATGTTAATTTTTTTTGCAACACCTCATTGTCATTATTATGCGTACGAAAATCTGCACTGGATTCGTGTAGGACATTTTCATAACATAATTTCAATTAATGTGTGGTACGGAATTGAAGTAATTAAGACCAGTTAGACCTTTGTAAGTTCAACAAAATTCAACAAAATTCTACATGACATTAATGACAGATGATTAATAAACATTATAAACAAGAATGTGTTGCTAGTCAACACTTATAATATGACATTTCCCCCCCCCCCCTTTTATTTGAGATCATACTTCTTTAGATAACTGGGTAGCTTTCTTATTCGCTGAGGAAGAGGAGATGATTTTTTTCTTGTTCGCTGAGGATGAGTTGGAAGGCGAGTTCCATCTTCTGTATTATTTTTAGAAGGAGGGATGTCATCAGGTGTCGAGGTAACAGGATTAAGAAGTTCTTTACTAGTCTCAGTATCTGTTGATTGTCGTATTGGGCTGTTCGGATTCGACTCTAGTGAGTTATAGTCCTGTCCCAGAGGTGCTAAATGTCTCAGGGATACAGTAGACTCTTTTCCATCTGAAAGTCTAACATGTGCATAATTAGTAGTGGCTTCCAGAAGATCTACTTCATCTAAAAGCGATTCATATTTGCTACTCCGATTATGTCTTCGCATAAGAATAGGGCCAGGAGTAGCCAGCCAGGTTGGCAGCGATGAACCAGTAGAACTTCTTCGTGAATGTTTAAACATTCGGAATGTCAAATTTCTATTATTTCTCGTTGTAGGAAACTATAAAAATGGTTTTCAAATTGGAATTTAATTTAAATATTGCCAGTGATAAAATTACTGATTTTCATGACCTCGCAAATTATGAAACAAAGTTAAAATGTGTAAATGATTTAATATTTAAAAAGGTAGATAACCATTTAACACTATTTAAGATAAAATTGTCTAACAATATTCCTCAAGTATATATCTCTCTAACAATAACGGAAAATCGGAAATGTAGCGTTTATTTCAAAAATATTAAAATAAATAATACAACTCGTATACAAAATAGCACCTAAATGTCTTTCATTCATCATTTTAAATTCCATTATTATCATTTTCATATTATGTTCTGTGTTATATAATTTTCATTCGTTTTTTTTTTTTTCATTCTTGTACAATTGGAACAAAAATAAACAATTTAAAGTGAAACATGAGTTTATTCGTATATATAGACCATTTCTAACTTAATTCTTATTTAATTTTTTTAGTTATGAATATAAAACAGGGAATACATAATATTTAAATAGTTATTTAAGAGTTGTATATCTTTATAAATCACATTCTCCAATCCTATTTATTTAAAATTCCGTATACTTCCTATGCTTACAATGTTAGCATTCGAGGCGTGGCGTGACAGCAAGAGGCTCGCTGTGACGTCACGAACTGAGTATTCAGGCCTGTATTCTCGTATGGCCTCGAGTAATCGTATTGAATGGAGAGCCTCTGGCAGAACAGATTCCCATTGTACCACATCTAAATCTTTAGAACGGAGTGCAAGCAAGATGGTCTTCCAGATAATCCCAATATATCTTTCGACTTGTCCGTTTCCCCTAGGATTAAATGCTGTAGATCGACTTGTGGCTATTCCATTTGATGTTAAGAATAAAAAATAAATAAATAATAATACGGTTTTTTCGCAATAGTTTACCTCAGTTATTGGTTTTCAGAATGTGAACGAGGCAAAGGAAGTGTGCTTAGATAGAAATGTGTGTGGCGAAGAATGACTCCTGCATAAATTCATTCATTTCGGGTTTGTGGTAAGCTATGGTAATGTATTTATGTAGGTAAGTTTATATGTATGACTGGTAATGATTTTTAATTTAATATTCTTTACTGTATATCAAGATTTTATATCATATTACAATCGATTTAATTTAATTAGTAATATACAATCATATAAATTTATACTAACAATAATAATTAAGGATTATTTGTCAAACAATCTTTTAAAAGTCTTTTCCTAGCTTTTCCAGAAGGCGTTTTGGGAATCTCATCGACTATGTAAACTCCTCCTCTTAACTTCTGTGGTTCATAATATTCGATTTTTTCTATAAATAAATACGGTTTTATTATTCCAAAACACGTGCCTAGTGATATTTAGTTACCATTATAGAAATCTATAATTTTCTCTTTGGTAAGTTCGGATCCTTCGTGTAATTTTATAAAAGCTGCAGGATGATCTCCATCAGCTACATCTGGTTTCCCAACAATAGCAACTTCTTTGATGTCTGGATGTGTTCGTAGAATTGATTCTAGTATTGTAGGAGATTGCTGAAATATAATTCAACAAATTATTACTCAAAATTAAGCATAACTAAAATTATTATGATTACCCCTTAACCTTAAAATTAATTTTAACAAAAACTAAATACGTATTTCGAGAATTTCTCATCATCAGTAGTACAACAAGTGAACGTTAAACAGAGTAGTCAAGATTACTCAACATGTCAACCATGCCAGAGGTCCTAACAACTCTGAAAAACAAGGGAGAGAGCTGGGATTATATAGGGATGGGAGTCACAGGTGAATGATTACCTATAAACTAAGATAATTTTCGTCCAATAATAAGTCATTAAATTTTAAATCGTCCAATAAAATTTAACTTTGTAATAAATTGAAAAGTTTTGAGTTTGGTATGGGACCGAGATCTGCGTTCATCAAATTATTTTTATATTTGTTTATTATTAAACTCTCGTATGCATCTAAATATCTATCATTATTAATATGTTTTAAAAGTTTAATATTAGAATTGTTAACTTTGTGATTATTAATGAACATATGTCGAGCTACCTGAAAGTAGCATCTATGCACGATTAAAAATATTTTTGGGGTGCATAGATGCTACATGAAAGTAGCACTATGCACGATTAAAATTTTTTTGGGGCGCATAGATGCTACATGAAAGTAGCATCTATGCACGATTAAAAATTTTTTTGGGGTGCATAGATCTACCTGAAAGTAGCATCTATGCACGATTTAAATTTTTTTTTAGGGGTGCATAGATGCTACCTGAAAGATATACACCATCCGTTTCACTCAATGATCTCCGCAACAACAGATCCATATACAAGTTAAACAACCACGGAGCTATACCATAGCCCTGTTTTACACCAACATTTATACGAAACCAAACCCTGAACGTCACTAATTTTTGAAATTGTTAAGGTTCGCACCTTATGAATTAAGACCTTACCAAAAAGTTTCCCGACTACACTCAACAAACTTATCGCGCGAAAATTCGTACATTCACTCGAACTACAAATTATAATATAGTGTATATGAAAAAAAAAATTTAAAAAATCTTACTATCATGCCCCTATATTTCAGCATATCTTTCTCTCTCCCAATCATATAGAAACAGTAATCTTCATCATAACATGCCAGGTCACCAGTTTTAAAAAATCCGTCATCATCAAATACTTTTTTCGTCGCCTCTGGATTATTTAAATATCCATTCATCATTGCTCCTTTTATTCTCAGTTCTCCAGTTTGATGTGGACCTAATATTTCTTCATTGTGAGGATTAACTATCTAAAAGTAAAATTCATGAATTCATAAATATGAGAAATATTCGTTTTCCGGGAATGGACTGTGTCATATTTTGAGTCAGAGCTAACGTTTCGCCCGCAGTCGTATGGGGCATCTTCAGGAGCAAGGGGGATAGTACTGTTTTAAACAAGGTTACCCAGTAAAAACAGTACTATCCCACTTGAAGATGCCCCATACGACTGCGGGCGAAACGTTGAGCTCTGACTCAAAATATGACACAGTCCATTCCCGGAAAACGAATATTTCTCATGACTCAGACTGTGGAAGCCTACGCAATTATTTCATACATAAATAAATTTATATGAAAAATTACTCAAATAATAATTTTTTTACATCACTTTTAACAATAGCGCTCTATAAAAGTGATTTCATAATACATGCCAATGTTTGCGTAATATCTCGAGAATTATTAAATTTTCTGAAAATCTGATTAGCCGTTATTCTACGAAAAAATAACCGTATTAACTTTTTTTCTCCATCTATCATAAGCGTGATATGGGGTTTTTTCAAAGTATAAGCGATATACAGAATTTCGCCTGTAGCTCAAAAACAAATACAATAGAAAATTCTATTTGGTCACTATTAAATTTGTCCCATAAATTGACCTTGGAATGGTTTTAACCCTGTATTTTAAAATACGTACGGTACGCAATAATTACATTAAATTTTTAATCGCAGCTGGTCCAATTTAGCAATTTATCCATTTATGAAACATACAATATTATTACCTTACTTTGTAAGTAAATCCCTGAATAGGTCTGCCACACGCTCCATCTTTTATTTTAATTAGATCTTTGTCCCTAGTTGTATCAAAAATAAAAATACAACTATTTGCTTCCGTCATTCCGTAACCATTATTAATAGTAGTGTGCGGAAATAGTTTTCTGACATTTTCCATTTCTGCTTTAGATAACTTGTCACCAATAATGCTTAATGTATTTAATTTTGAAGTATCATAGTCTGTACTTTTATACTTATGAGTTAATTGGTATGAAAATATTTGTGCAAGGAAAGCAAATGTGACCTGAAATACAATTTTATTTTAGAAAGAAAGGATTTAAATGTTTTTAATAAATTACTTTGTATTTCGATATAATGTCCATAGCAGTGTCAACGTTGAATACATCTGAAACGATTCTAATAGAGCCGTCAAGTATACACATAACTAAAACCATAGTAGCGGATATCCAATAGAATGAGGAAAATGCTAACATTACGGACGTATCACACCCAATACTAAAATGAAAAAAAAAATTGTTGTAATTATTTCATTATAGTGTTTAAATAATTTTGTTAAACTCACATTGAGGAAATAAAATAATTAATTAATACCATGTAAATTTTAGTTTATAAAGAACGAAAACATTATACTCGTATACAGGGTGTTATTATCTTTATTATTATTTTCTTTTTTATTGGAAATAGAAGAAAATCTTTCAAATAAAAGTTGTTGTAGATGAAGGGGGACATTCACTTATTGAAGAAAAGAATTTTTTTAACCAATGGTTCTCAAACTATAACATAAAGTTATATTTTTTTAAATAGGATGGTATATATTTTTTAGGCCCATTTTTTTCTCAATCTAACAATGTATACATTTTATATCCTTACATTACAAAAATATTGAGAAAAATGTAATTGAAATTTAAATAAAATTTATTTTTATAGATATTTTTCAGTGGGCAATGTAGAAAAACAAAACTGCTATCTATCAATATTATCAAAAATAAAAAATTGTTAAATTTCAGTTTCGCATTTAATTTCAACATGTATCTATCCAATTATGACAGCAGTATGACAGATATAATAATTCAATTTGCGTCCCAATTCGTATTTTTACGGTCTTGACTTTTTAAACAGTGTTTATTTTAAACGATGTTTAAATATTTATACTATTATTCACGAAAGATGACTATTCAAGGTCATTTGTTCGAGGAAAGAATACACATCACTTTATAGCAATAGTTTAGCAACATTTTGTATTAGAAAGAGAAAGATTATTTGACCTATGTCTATTTAATTTATGTGGTGTGACAGATATACGTAAATAGTGGCATTACTTTCTAACACACTATAAATAATAATGACATGTCGTAGAATTACAGATACCTAATTATCTACTGCACTGCCCTCTGTGCTAATATTTACCCAGTGGCGTTGATGTTTAAATCAAATTATTATTCCTTGGTTTATAAGTTAAGTCTATGTTTTTGTATTTTGGAAAAACATAAGTGAAGAACATAAATCTTTCAGAAAGGCATTATTTAGAAAGAAATATAATTTTCAAATGATTTATTCTTATTTTTCAGTTAAAATGTGTCCATAAATATTTCATGTTGCACGTCTATGCAAACGAAATGCAATGAATTTATCTGCAAGTAATATTATTTCAGACGGCTCACAAATGACCTTGAATAGTCATCTTTCGTGAATAATAGTTTAGTTACCGTGTTTCTAAATGAACAAAATTATAATCAACGTTGATTATTTTAAACAGTGTTTAAGTTACACACTGTTTAAATTTTTGTTTCTGAATAGGCGTGCGTAAATTTATTAGTAATATTACCTTAAAGCTGCTTGATATGTTTGCAAAGCGTGATGTGTAGCACAAATTCCTTTTGGATAACCAGTTGTTCCACTGGAAAAGAAAATCAAAGCAGTGTCCATTATACTCTTCACAGGCTGTGCCTGGAACTCGTTTTCCGTTCCTGTTGGTCGTTGAAACCAAGAAAATGGAATATATTTTTCCATTTCTCCAAAAACTACAATTTCTGTATTTAGTTGAGCTTTTGTTGTTATATCAGCCATTGTATCAGCGCAAGATACGTCGCTGAAGATAAATCGTGGTTTCGCTAATTTTAAGAGATAATCCACTTCATCTGAAATGTTAAACCAATATTTTTATTATGCAGCAGGCTTTGCGATTCACTTTAAATAAGGCATACTCAAATAATACTTGACGTTAAATAACAGAGTATTAAGACTTACATATTTTCTGAAGTAAATGGACATTGATTTGGGTATTTAATAAATATTTTTTGCGTTCATTAAAAAAGTCTTCAAACTATGAGGCCAGCGCGCTTGTCTAGCCTTCTAACAACAGTCGAGGTACAGCAGTCAACGCGAGTAAACGCACGGTATAGCGCAGCACGGAACGTCAAATTTCGATTATATTTTGTTGAAGGATATTGTAAAAATGGTTTTAAAATGCTTTGTGTCAATGTGCAGGAGCAATTACAGTAACATGGTTAAATTGTTATACCTGACATTAGAGAAATAGAAGCTAAACAAGTTTGCCTAATATATGATGAATGTGTATCATGTAGAACATCAAATTTAATTGTGAATTTTTTTAGGGATCTTCAATAACATTTACTAAGTAATTTTAGAAAAAATTGTAAAGAACAAATTTGTAATAAAATGCAGTTTAAAACACGTTGGCTGCCGTAATATTACCAAAAATGTAGTCTCTTCTGGCCGGATTTTTTTTTCTTTAATATAGTAACTATAAGATCAGTAAGTATTACAGGATGTATTTTTTCTCTAAAAACGTAATTTTTTTATTGTTTTGGGCTGAGAGACATCACATGATTCACGCGGCCCCCATAGTTGATGCTTGTTCTAATAGCTGTAAGAATCATACGTCGAGTTAAAAATCTTGCAAAAATTGATCGTAAACATGCCCAAACAAAAACGCTTCAGTCAAGATATCGCTGTGTGTGCAAAAGTTATTGTTTGACTTGCCTTTTTGAAGTTCATAAATGTACAACATAGTCGTTTACTTCCAATAATATAATTTTATGTTCCTTTTATATTTTTATTTGTACGTAGAAAAATACTTCATTTTATTGTTGCGTAAGTGTCAAAATATTTTTCAATGTATGAATAAAGGAGAATATTTATTTATTCAGTGTTTCATTGACATATTCATTACGAACGTCAACTACTTACATTTCAGGCCATGAGAATCAGCAATTGATTCACTTACATACAGGCCAAATGCAGTTTCTATTGCTTACAGCCGTGTTCAAGTGATGATGCTCGCGGCCATTGTTGTAAATTCGCTGAGCATCGCGTTATGATTCTCATGGCAGTCAACGTGTTAACAAAAAAATAAAAAATAAAATTAGCGAGCACCTAAATCTATTTTATTCCAAAGTAATAGTTATTTTAAATATATAATATGCGTACCTTATGTATGCCAATCATTTTTAGGTTCATTATTATCATTTTCATATTATGTTCTACGTTATATTATTTTTAATCTCTACGTGTACATATATCTCACGAATAGAACCTAATATCTATAATCTATAAAACATGTTAAGCTTTTGTTTAATAAAAATTTTTAATTGATTTTTTTTAAATGTATAGTGTACGTCAAGTAAAGGTTAAGAAAATTATAAAATTCAAATTTATATTTTAAATTAGAACACTCTTAAATGTTTACATTATTAGACTTTAAAATTACTGTATAGTATGCCTGCTTTAAATTAGCAGCAAGTAAAATTGCAAAAAAAACATACATTTCGGTAAAGTGGTATCTAGAAATGCAATCCTGTTTTTGAGAAATAGTCCGGCAAATAATGGAAACGACATTTCCATATTATTCTGTGAACATAAAATAATAATGTCATCTTGTTTAATGCCTTTTTCCTGAAGGTGCTGTGCTACTCGAATACTTTGCAGTAATAATTCACCATATGTTAATGTTTGTCCAGTTTCGGCATCAATCTAAAAAAGTCATAAATGTAGTATTGTATTCGTAAATTATTTTCCTTATCGACGAAAAATATATATTTTTATATACTGTTTTAACTTTCATCAACATATCAAATCATATACGAGTACATATTAATATTTACTTAAATTAATTTATTAATAAGTTTAAGAGTATTGGTAGTCGGTACTTGGCGGAACATATAATTTTAGATGAATTTTTTTAAAATTAAAACAGATTCTTGGGTTTCCCACTTTATTTCAAACTAATGACGGCCGTTTCGTCCTTTCGGACATCTTGTCCGCGAATAGTGATACATGCGAGACGAGACGTGACGAGAAATATAAAATATCGATCTCGTCTCGTTTTCGAATCTGCAATCTCGATCTCGCTCTCGTTCTCGCACATTTTTTTGGGTCTCGTCTCGTTCTCGCGCGAGAGTCTCGCTGTAACAATAAGCGCTTGCGCACTACGTATTTACCTCGGTATTTACGTATCAGTTGAACTACAAAAGACAAGTTCGCACCAATCGTTCCGTCTTCCGTGTATTTACAGTCGTATAACTATAATAAAGAGACGAAACACTAAATTCTAGTCACCAAATTATTTCAATACGAACATCTGTTAATACATTCTGTCATCAGTAAAACTAATTAAACATTTAAAAAATTATTTTTTGTAACTAAAAGTTTCTACACTTTATCATTAACTATATGCCACTATTTAAGTAAGATTTACTCATAAAAAAGCGCTACACTGGGAACACGCTGGCAACCAATCACTCCGCTTCACTCCGTGTTGGGTTCTATCGACGCTTAATATAAGATGCTTTACTTTTCAGGGACGACAAGAATTTTATTAACTGTAGTTTTAACTCGGATGAATAAGGGGCTGAAATGTTGGAGAAAAACTCGTTCTATTAGATGCAAAACCGATTTAGTCTTTATTTTGCATTTCTCGCTCTGCGACCGATATCATTCGACTCTAGATAGACTCAAAAAAAAAATAGTTAATTCATATAATTTTCACATTCACCTGTTATATGCATGAATTACCGTTGACTCCACTACCTGTACGGTGCATTTTTCATTGAGTTTATGAATCAAAGCTATAAAGTTACAAATACTTTTTATTGCGAGACTCTCGCGAGAATCTGGCGAGATTTCTCGCTTCTCGCACTTGTTATATCGATCTCGCCTCGAATTTTAAATTGCAATCTCGGTCTCGTCTCGCATAATGCAACGAGACGAGACGAGATGCGAGAGTACTCTCGCCTCGTCGTGCATCACTATCCGCGAAATCCTTTAGCCGCTAAAGGATAGATGCTACTTTCAGGTAGCATCTATGCACCCCAAAAAAAAATTTAATCGTGCATAGATGTTACTCCTAAAAAAAATTCCGTAAAAACGGTTTAGAAATTTCTGAATTACATCCGTAATTTTAAACATAGAACTAAATTTCAAAAACGAGCTTACAGAGGAAAAGTGATAGTATACTTCCCGTATGTTATATTTTCTAATAATTACTTAATTTCATTAGATATATTATGTTAAATTTTGCTAAAATTGTGTATTTTTGTTATTTTATAACATTGTTTGTAAACACTTTTTAAAAAATTTATTAATTGTAAAGCTTAGATTTATTCTTTAAGAAAACGTTTTGCATAATTTAATTTTTTCAAGATTAATTTGTAAGTCGTAAAATAGAAACTGTGGCACCTCTAATCACGCAATATTTGTTTAGGAGACGGAACCCTTAATAAGTTACTAACAAAATTTATTTATCTAATAAATAATTTATTTGCCAAATAGCTATTAGGTAGTTTTTTAGTAGATGTACATCATGTGCCTCGTATGATTTCTTTATATTATTTCCGTCTACATTTTCATAATAAAACTTACCTGGGCAACCTTATTCCTATGTTCCATCATTTTATCCATGAAAAGCATTCCCAACCCTCTTGGATCTGGAGTGCATGTTGGATCGTCGATACATTTTATAATATTTTTATTTTTACCCGAAATTTCAACATTCATTTTCACTTACAATACCGAATATACTTTTCCTGCAAAATATTTATCAATTATGGACCATATCAAACTTATGCAAATATATAACCTTGCAAAATGATAAGCAACTTTAGAAATATTAGAGTTTAAAAACTAAGGTTATCATTTAAATTTATGTAGCAATTCTACGCATATTTTCAAAATATGATTATGTCGAATGAACTGAAAAATTTCTCAATTTATAGATATGTTTATATTTGCGGAGCTATAATTTATGGTACAATAAATGTCATATATGTTTTTAATGTGTGTGATAAATTTTTATCACACTTTGATAACACATCTATAAATTGCAAAAACTGTAATAACAGGGCCGATTTACCATCAGGCGATCGCCTAGGAGCGCCAACATACGGGGGCGCCAGTCTTACTCATTCACAATGTAAAGGTAGGCCTAGGGATTCCTGCGGCAGACTTGATATAATCTCTCCACCCCTTTTTTTCGTCATCTGAGTGAACCTAGCAGCCGATTAGAACCAAAAATATGGCACAATGAAGAGATGAAGATAGTAATATTGGTGGTAAAATGGTTCTGTCACAACTTCTAGTATTTTTTTACCTCCCGCTACACTTGATAAGGGAGGTATAGGGATCGTGCTAAAAATCTCATATCGAGATTTTGATAAATGACCACGTTTTAAAGTCCCTAGAATCCAATTTTAATATTTTCACGATGATGTCTGTGTGTGTGTGTGTGTATGTGTGTGTATGTGTGTGTATGTGTGTGTGTGTGTGTGTGTGTGTGTGTGTGTGTGTGTGTGTGTGTGTGTGTGTGTGTGTGTGTGTGTGTGTGGATCCTCCACTCTAACTCAAATACTTTCATTCAGAAAATTTTGAAACCTTGTATTTCGAACTTTTTCTGTAATGGAAAGAGCCCATTAGATTTTGGTGTAAATCGGATAACCGGAAATGGCACTTTACTAGAAGCTTAAAATAGTTTTTCTTCGAAAAATACCTTTAAATGTTATTTTTTCGAGATTAATGTTATTATAAAAATTAAAGATTATTAAATTTTCTACAGATTTGCATTAATACTTTTTCTATATATTTTATGGATAAATTTATAAAATTATCTATAAATTTAATTCCGGAGCCTACGCCTTAAACGAGCAAAACTCCTTGGTTACACAGTTCATATCTCAAATGTATGTAACTGACAGATATATGTCGCTGTCAAAGAACTAATCATTTCAAATTAATAACAGTAACGTTTTAAAAAGAAAATAGTAAATAGAACCCTAGTTATATGGAATGCATCTTAATACAGTTTTCGCAATAACTAAATATGCAAGTATGTATATTTAAATTAATAAAAATTAAATAGCGGAAGGTTTGGTGTTGGCCACTTCAGATTTTTTTATAAAAACTTTGAAACAAGACAAATTTTCGCCGCTTCTGAATTTAAGCTTATATCATTAACCCTCATCCCCTGAATATTTCAATAATTTTTACATTTTTGTATTCAGGGGGTATGTAGAAATAACTGGTGTTAATATGGTTCTGTCACAAGTTCTAAATTTTTTTCAAAAAATAAAAACTTTGAAACAAGACAAATTTTCGCTGCATCTGACTTTAAACTTATATTATTAACCCTCATCCCCTGAATATTTCAATACTTTTTACACTTTTGTATTCAGGGGTATAATAACAATGAACATAAAAGGTTCAGGCGACCAGAAGTAATTAAACATGTCGCGGCTCGTCTGTTTACATTGCCCGGCAGCTAGCGCGATTACGTCACCGCTATAAATAGACACTCGCTTACAGCGGCGGCGACGGCGGGCGTTCCACGTTACAGTATTTTATGTGTAGCTTAGCATCCTTTAGGGCTGACCATATATGTGGGTGGTTTATCCAGACAAATTCTTTATGAAAATCAACGAAAGCAATATAGACTTTAATATTGTATTCATAGACTTTTTCTTTTATTTGATTGATAAAGTGCAGGTGGTCGGCAGTTGATCTCGATTTCCGGAATCCAGCTTGCTCGTCTGGTTGGTATTCTAGCGTTGTTTTAATAAATAAAAATTAATTTGATACATTTGATGTATAAATATCATATAGTTTATTAATAATATTATTATGAATTACAGATATACGTACATACCTACTTATGATGTCAAACAAATTTTTAGCCTTGAAAAACAAAAACAAAATAAAATAATGTACTAGTAAAAATAAAAATGAATACATATAGTAACTTTGTATATATGTCATATAGGTAGAATAATAAAATTCATTGTGTACTTATTAATATTAATTAGAGATAATTATGTATGTAAATGTCAAATAAATTTCTATGTTACTTTTGAAATATTAGTGTATGAATTTATAAAACTAATTTATTGATTTAGGTATACAATGTACAGCGTTTATAATTAATTTGTGCATATACAAGTACAGATAAATCAAAACCAACTAATAGACACGGAGGTACGTGACTTTAGGAGTTCACAATCTTTACTCCGCGAAGCACTTGCCTGCAATTCATAGGTATTTTTCTGTAAATGCTTCAAATATCCGTTACTGCATTAGATAGGTACCAAAATTCTTCCTAGAAGACTACTCGTAGTTTTGATGTCATTGAGTAAAGTTGCGGGTCACGTGACTATCAGTTGGTTTTTAACAGCGTATATAATACGATATTAAGGTTACAACTAGACAGGTCCATTCAAGATCCAATCTCTTACATCCCTTCTTCGCAGCTTTCCAGACGGAGTAAGAGGAATGAAGTTAACAAACTTTACACCAGCCCTTATCTTCTTTCGTTCTGATACTCGCTCTAAACAAACAAATATTATCTGTATTTTTAAATTAATAAATATGTTTATGGTATAGGAGTATTTAAATAGGTAAAATATGTCTTATGGTGCTATTCTGTAACCTTGCTCTGTAAGACTGTAACTCTATAGACTCTGTAAGCTATAGAGCTCTGTAAGACGACAGCTTACATAGCAGTAAAATTACCTATTCTGTAACTCCCTCTATAACAAGTCTCACTACAGACTTATTCTTATAGAATGTCTAACTTCATTCCTGTCTAGCTGTCAAATATGCTACAGTATATTTGACAGTAATTTTATAGGCATTCTAAAAAATATGAACTAGAAACGATTGTTATATAAATAATGCACTATAAAATGGTAGGTATGTTGGTTCAAAGATACATATTCCATAATAAATTTATGTAGTTGAATAAGCAATAGATACCATCACGATTTTTTCATTATTATTAATTTCTATAAATACATCAGATTTACACATATGTAATATATAGGTTTATGATTAAATGAAATATATAAATATTGAATCAAAATATGTTAGGTTTTGATTTTTGCAGGTAATCAATTTCTGTCATTGTTAATAATTTTTTTTATCTCCTGTTTTAATTTTTGTAATCTTTTCTCCTCGCTAGTGTGATCTATTAATATTAATTATGCAGTCATCATAATGACTGTTTCAATTATTCTATGAAACTGTGAACAATTCTCTACCATTAATTTGTACTCGTACAAGTAGATAGCGTTTTCTTCAAATTATCTTGACAGGCGGAAACTGCCCTTGCATTAGCTTTGAAACAATAATTATGACAAATTCTTAAGTATAGCTATTTAAAATTATTCAACTTTATATTAAAGAAAAAAAAGTCACTTTAATTAAAGTTTTACAATGAGTTTGTTTAAAAACATTTCTTAATTAGTAATGTAATTCATTATCTGGTACACTGATCTGAATGGATTTTGATAAGTCTGGAAAAATCTTCTCGATTTTCATGCTAAAATATTTTTTTTAAAATAAATTTCTATAAGAATTGGGTTTTCATTTAATAATAGATATAATAAAAATTGTTAACTTTTGCTTTTAATTTCCATATTTGTTTAAATTTTTTATATAAAATATATATTTGACGTTTAAAATATATTTTGACGTTTCAATATGCTCTGTAAATACTTTACAGTCAAGATTTTGGCACTGTAAGATTTATAGAAATTTCTGTAACTCTGTAGCGCTTACAGTACTGTAACTTGGTTACAGAATAGCAATTTGCTTACATCCTGTAACGTTGGTTACTTACAGAGTGTATAGAGCATATAGAACGGTACAGAATAGCACCATTAATCTTATTTCATTTTGTATGTAAATTTTTTCTGACTTATTTTATGTCATGTATTTGATCTTCGAATGAATAAAATATTATTATTATTTCAGGTAATTAGAAGAGGTCAAAACTATTTCCTATAGGTTTCTAGTGACCAGTTCAAAAGCTCCAAAGCTTCCACAGCCAGATATCTCATGATATCTACTTACCATTGACGTAGTTCACAATATCTTCTTCAGTGGCGTTTACGTTGGGCTTGAGGACGACAACGCCCATAGGCAAATCTCCGTCCACTTCATCGGGAATGCCGATCACCACCGCTTCCTTTACGGCGGGATAATTAAGGAGAACACTCTCTATTTCAGCGGGAGCGACCTACAATAAACAGAAAATGTGATAAATTATGGCACATAGTACTATCATAAAAATCATTGAACGCTATTGTAGTCAAAAATATTCGATTATCCTGTCAGTGTAATATAATGACTACCCTATTCTGAATACCACCGACAATCACAATACCCAACTGACAATTCATAATTGGTAGACAGTGGTTTTAAAGTTTTATTCGCAAAGTGGCAGCTAGATTCCGTCTGGTTCTTTTCTGTGCATGTGCAATAGTTCACAGTTTTTTTGTTGCGGCTCTGTCTGGACAGTGCAGTAGATACTCCCTTAGAATAATTTAGAAGTTCCCTTCTAAATTCCAATGTTTTTCTGGTTCGTGAAATAAGACAACAAAACTTGAACATTGACGTCATATATAAATAAATATTTTAATATTCTAAATACTTGAGATATAAGGCATTAAGTTAAAGCGGATATTAAAACAATGCAATAATATTTACGGATATATATATATATATATATATATATATATATATATATATATATATATATATATATATATATATATATATATATATATATATATATATATATATAGTAATAAGACGAGGGTAAGAGCAATAATAGATAAATAATAGATAAATAACTTTATATATATATATATATATATATATATATATATATATATATATATATATATATATATATATTTATATATATAATAATAGTTTATTACCCAACAGTACTTCAATTACAGGGTAAAATACAATAGTAATGCAAATAAATGCAAAATAATTATACATATATAATGAACAAAATAATATTAATATTAATAAATTGGCAAAAGGACTCCAGGTAGTTCTGCATTGTGTAAATGAAGGTTAAAGAAAGAGATGCAGAATGTCAAAATTTTTTAATTATGTGGCGATCGATTTCGGCTTTAATTGCCATCATCAGGCCGACGAGTCAAAAATATAAAATATATCTAGGAATTGAATCCATTGTTGAAAAATAAAAGGATTAAATTGTATTAGAATATAAAAGAGAGTCTTCATCATCTGTCCTTCCTGGATAGATTCCTTATATATATATATATATATATATATATATATATATATATATATATATATATATATATATAAAAAATTTCAACTATTTTTTTATATTCTAATACAATTTAATCCTTTTATTTTTCAACAATGGATTCAATTCCTAGATATATTTTATATTTTTGATTCGTCGGCCTGATGATGGCAATTAAAGCCGAAATCGATCGCCACATAATTAAAAATTTTTGACATTCTGCATCTCTTTCTTTAACCTTCATTAATATTAATAGTAATAAGACGAGGGTAAGAGCAATAATAGATAAATAACTTTTTATAAACTTTTCTAAATTATAGTTTTAATATTCATATTTTAACTCTGTTTATCTATTTAAATTATAAATGTCAAAATTCAGTTTAGAAATTCTTATCGTATTATGATAGCCACGACATTTATTTGTTGGTCATTAAGTTTAGAAATTATTAAGTATACGTGCGTGACTTTCAATGCCCTAGCCTATGCACCCTGTACCCCTAAGATAATCCTGTCCTGAAGATAGCGCTTTGTTTTTAAGAGTCGACTTTAGTTACTCATGGAGTAAACATGAAAGAGAGTCTAAATGAGTTCGTCGTCTCGTGCAGAAGACGTTAGTTGTCGGAACATGTAGTGTTTTTAGTTTTGGGGTGCGTGCTAAACGCCGCCCACTGGGTTACGGAATGTAACATGTTAGGCTATGTTTAATTAATAATAATGTAATCATTTAGTTAAAAAGTTTAGTTATTAAATCACCAGTATTTGTCCATGTCCGTAGTGTTCATCCAGTGCAAAGTGTAAATGTGTACGTGTGTTCTTCCTTCTCACGAAGTCCACCAGTTAAAGTCAGTGTATCATCGTTGGAGTAAACAGTAAGCAGCAGTAGAAGATGCAGTAGTAGCATCATCATCTTCCGCACAATATATATAGTTAACTAGATACACAAATGTTTACTCACGTGCCAAGATTGATATTTTAGGAGGTCTTTAATCCTGTCAACTATGTAGAAACAATATTCTTCATCATAGTACGCTATATCTCCTGTGTACAGATATCCCTCACTATCCCAAGCTTTCTTCGACTCTTCCGGTTTATTATAATAGCCTGCCATTAAGTTTTTGCCCTTCAGTCGTAATTCACCACGCTGATTTGGCCCAAGCATTTTTCCTGAATCGGGATCCACAACCTAAAACATATCAAACATTTAAAGAGATACTGAATAACATTTTTTACGGTATACGCAGTAGCGGATTTACGCATAGGCACAGCAGGCACGTGCCTACGGCGGCAAATTATTAAAATTAAAATTATTGTCCTTAAATTACGTAACGCAAAATTAGGAAATTTTTGATATCCCCTCCCCCCTTTGTAACGCACCCGTAACGCAAACATGAACCCCCCCCCATATATTACGTAACGTAGTACTTGACCCCCCCCATTTTTTTACTGGATATAAAAGTATATGGCCTCCTTCATATTCAGTTAAAATTTGAAACAGAAACTATTTAAATTAATGTACATAAAGATGAAAAATAACAGAACAGAACAGAAACTATTTAAATTAATGTACATAAAGATGAAAAATAATGTACTACTCTTGCCCTACGGCTTGTCACCCCAATTTCTTTACTGGATATAAAAGTATATGGCCTCCTTAATATTCAGTTAAAATTTGAAACTAATTAAATTAATGTACATAAAGATGAAAAAATAACAGCATAGAAATTAAAAGCATATGCATTTCCATATGCTTTTAACAAACTATTGAAAAGTTTTTCCTTATCAACACTACTTGAATTCATGTTTTAATATGAATTGCATTGCACGAATGAAAGACCACTGGCCCGAATTTGAATTGTGCCCGACATATTATGTTGACTGTTATTGAAAACAAACGACTGCCTGCATATACGAATTAGCACCGCAAAATTTGAATGTTTCAAAACTATTAAAGCAAGTTTAGCAATATTTTTTATATTTTATCGTTACGTAACGCACACATTAACCCTCCCCCACCCCCTCGTAACGCTGCGTAACGCTACTCTTGACCCCCCCTTGAAGCGTTACGTAATTTAAGAACAGCCCCTAAATGAAAATGTCTAATTACATAAATAATTATTATTTTAGTTTTCAATTTTTCACACCCTTCTTAATTTGCCATCCATAGTAAATGTCTAAGCAGCGTAATGCCTTGGAGGTCATTCAATCTCAAAATCTTATGTACCTAACATAAAATGAAAATGGCAAGAAGTACTGTGCTAGCTACAAATTTTACCTCCCGCTACCCTTGGTAAGGGAGGTATATAGGGATCGTGCTAAAAATCGCATATCGAGATTTTGGAAAATGGCCACGTTTTAAGCTCCCTAGAATCCAATTTTAACATTTTCACGATGAAGTCTGCGTATGTGTGTATGTGTGTGTGGATCCTCCACTCTAAGTCAAATACTACCATTCAGAAAATTTTTAAACCTTGTATTTCGAACTTTTTCTGTAATGGAAAGAGACCATTAGATTTTGGTGAAAATCGGATAACCGGAAATGGCATTTTACTAGAAGCTCAAAATAGTTTTTCTTCAAAAAATACCTTTAAATGTTATTTTTTCGAGATTAATGCTATTATAAAAATTAAAGATTATTAAATTTTCTATAGATTTGCATTAATACATTTTCTATATATTGTATGGAAAAATTTATAAAATTATCTATAATTTAAATCCCAGAGCCTACGTTTTAAACAAAGAAAACGCATTTGTTCAAATGTATGTAACTGACAGATAAATGTCACTATCAAAGAACTAATCATTTCAATATAATATTAGTGTTTCAAAAAGAAAAAAGTAAATAGAACAATAGAAAAGGAATTCAATACAATTTCCAGCATAAGTAAATATATATGTAGGTATGTATTTAGATTAATAAAAATTAACGATTCACAAAAATGTTTAAGCTAATCCTCATTTTTGAATTAGTGAATTCTTTTCTATCCCGGTATTTAAAATTTAATCTTCATTTTATTATATCTTCGGTGGCTCAATGTTTAGAGCAACGCCTCATAAGTCATGAGTGCGTTCGGGGCTCTGGGTTTGAATCCTACTAAGGCATGGATGTGTATGAATGTAAACCTACTGTGTAATTGGGATTTAATCCTGTTTAGGGGTTTAAAAAAAGGCAGTTACTTGGATTAGATTAGACTATATTTTAAGAAATAATCTGTCAAAATTAGAGTAAAATTCGCTAATCTAAAAATTAGGATTAACTTAATCTTTTTTGTTACTCGGGCTGTAAATGGTGGGAGGTATTATGTTGGCCACACCAGATTTTTTTATATGAGTTTAAAAAAGCTGTCGATCTGATGGTGCAGAGGTCTTAGATGTTCGGAGAAACTACCTACACAGAAAAATAATTTGAATATGAATTAGAAATATTTTTACTGAAGTTTTTTTTTAAGATAAGCTGGTTTATAATTGATTGACCCTCGTGTATTTCTATTATTTTCAAGGGCCCCACGGTAAAAATCTTGCACATTGCCCAGCAAAAGATCAAACCGGCCCTGTCGGTAATTGTAACTTATCTTTAATTTTACATTTATTAATATTCAAAATTCAAACTCCTTTTAATTTAATCAAAAGTAACAACCAATAGGGTATTCTACAACTATTGCAAAAAAATAAACTTCAATAATTATAAGGTAGTATAATTTAAATTAAGAGTTTTAGTACGTAGGTAAAAAGAGAATTATCAAATATTACTTTGTCGTAGTAAAAATGCTTGTAAAATTATTGTAAACGCAACTCTACTGGCCAGAATCAATTATTATCGTAAAATTTCAAATGAATTCGGATGAATTAAACCTGCTATTCGTTGTTTTTATTTTAATTCAAATGTAGAACGCTCAAGGACTGGCAACATTAGCGCCAACGTCAATCGAACAATGTCAAAATGTTTCATGAAATAGACTGAAATCATATTTATTTTAGTTGTAAATTTTCTGAAGCTGTGAATTTTGCTAATTGGAAGGTTTATTGGATAGAAAGCTTCTTTGTTTTTTAAAAGTTGTTTATTATGTTGACAACTAAAAGACGACGTTTCGGCACATGGTTATGGCCATTATCAAGTCAGAAAAATTGAATTTACATTCAGTCAATTTTTAAATTATAAATAAATTTTAAATTAACCCATGATTGAGTTTAAATTTTTTTGACAACCGCCTGCGCAGGTGGTTGTCAAAAACGAACGTCGTCTTTTAGTTGTCAACATAATAAACAACTTTTAAAAAACAAAGAAGCTTTTTATCCAATAAACCTTCCAATTAGCATATTTATTTTAAATATTCTATTTACAAATATTTCGCTATTCATTACTAATTAATTTGATAAGGGAAAGAATTTTTAATAAAAATGAATGAAAATATATGCCAATGGCTCGGACAGCTCAGGCCTATAACCGACTCGTGACGTCACAGAGAATTTAATACATTCGAACTCGAAAATTCATATCTCGCTTTATTGCGAATTTTAACATCGCGTTTTCACCAATACTCCTATATTTTTATACGTGATTTGAAAAAAATATATAATAAAATACGATAGAATATCCCATTATACTTCTTTCCAGTTCCAGTAAACTATATGAATATTTGCTAGTTTTATTACACTAACGCAATCTCACCTTGTAACTCATTCCAGCAACAGGCTTTCCAGCACTTTCAGGTTTAGATTCAATGAGATCAATATCTGTTTTAATGTTAAAAATAGTTCCAATACCAGCCAATTCCGTCATACCGTAACCGTTTATTACGGCGGTATGCGGAAGTAACTTCCTCAGCTTGTCCATCTGATCTGCGCTAATTGGTCCACCACCTACCATGACACAGCTCAAGGAACGAGTATCATACTTACAGGATTCAGGATTTTGAGTTAGTTTGTATGTGTATATTGGGGCGAAGAATGTTTGAGTCACCTGAAAAATATGGATAAAATCTGAATACATATATCAAAAGTACCTAGTGATTTTCAAGAGGTTTCTAATAGACTATTCTAGCTCAATTGATTAAAAAATGCGAATGTTTATGGTTAATAATGAATATTAATAAAGAAATAAAATGATATAGGTAATTAAAATTATTTTAAATAATTATAGCGTGACATCAAGAATATCAATATTTTGATTGGTCACTGAAAGACCGTCTACAAATGATTAATGAAAAGTTTTAAATAGCGAAACACATGTTAAAAGTTAGAATCGCTAACAACACTATTCTCAAACAGTTTTTATTTCAATACATATAAATTTCTTGTATAAAACTTGCAATTATAAGTAAACTCTGTCTCACCAAAACCCAAAGGATCGCCGTAAACCGCTTAAACGCCCATATACTATAAAAATACAAAGAAACAGTTTAGTACGGTGTTTGTCATAATACCTGCAATTCCCAGGGTTGGATTAAATCAAAAATTTAAATATCTTATTGGACAACACGCTTATGTAATCCATAATCTTACCCAAAGACGCAAAGATACGTATTACAAAAATAAGAAATTATTATTGCTGTATTGATATGGTTCGAAATTAGCCTGGATTAACTTAGCTAATTTTGAGTATCATTATACTAACGACATATTATAATTTCGTATTTTTTAAGAAACTGGTAAAAGTTTCTCGTGGTAAACGGATAATAATTTTGCATGCAGGATGTGAGGAAGGATTTATTAAAAATTCCTTGCTACTATCCGCCAAAAACATTGCATTTGCTAGTGCTGACTATCATTCAGATATGAACGCATCAATTTGAAAATTGGTTTAAAAATCAATTACTACCTAATATTCCACCATCATCGGTTATAGTTATGGATAACGCGGCTTACCATTCTCGGCAAGCAATAAAAATTCCATGTACGTCAAACAAAAAACAAGAAATTATTGATTTTTTTACATGCGCATAACGTTTTAATTCTCGAAAATAGTACGAAAAGCCAATTATTAAATATTATTAAGGAGCATAATTTTCAAAAACAGCAATTTACATACTTGCTAGCAAATAAATATGGACATGAAGTGTTAAGGTTGGCACCGTGTAACTGTATATTCAACCCAATTGAATTAATATGGTCAAATTTAAAACAGAATATTAGGAAAAACAACTCTACACCTAACATGTCTGAATCTGTTTTAAAAATTAATTCGAACGAAGGTTGATCAAATTAACCCGGAACTGTGGAAGAACTGTATAAATCATGTTAAAAAAACCGAAGAATTGTTTAGATTTACTAATCAACAGTCATTTGTTATTAATTTAAGTAACGATGATTCAAGTACCGAATCAGATGATTAATTACATTTCATAGATTATGTTTGTACGTATATATGTACCATTTACTTGTGTAAATTACTTTTAAAATATGTATTATGTATTTTTTGTATACATATATGTATGATAAAAATACTGTATAGTATATCATTTTTTGAACATGCGCATTTTCTGTGTGAATATCTTTTACAATAAATTACTGTTTAAAGTTGTAGTCTCGCTAATATTTTTCATTTTATTGCATGTAATAAAACCACAATATGTCAACAATAAGTGTACTATGTACTGTATAATCATTTCAATAAATATTAATGTAAAAGCCGTGTAATACGGAAAAAAAGTTTTACCTCATAAAATTTTTGTTATGAAACAGTCCAACTCTGTGTAAAGCAGTGACTTTATTCACTGTCTTATTTATGAGGGACTGAAATTTTGATTTCTTTGCTACCTTAAGTGGGAGGCGTTTCAAAGGTTTATGGCGATCCTTTGCCTTTTGGTGAGACAGACTATATGTAGGCTTAGAAACTTTACATAGTAGTACTTCTTTATGTTTCATAAGTACATATTAAAACCAAAATAGAAATTCCTAAACGTGTATGATATACGTGTTAAAAGTGATTTTATTTTGTTTAAAATTTTGAACCACTCTACTTCGCGCCGTGTTGTTCCAAACTTCCTTCTCATTAATTAAATGACAATTTTAACACATTATAAATAACTATTTAATACATATAATTTAGAAATATAATAGACTTCAAGAATATTTAGATCCACGAAGAAAAAGTTTGAGATAAAAACTCATATTCGTGATGTCACAAGGCGCCTGCTAAATTATCTCCCCTCTCCCCCCACGAGCTGTGCTATTGTAACTAGCTACTTAATAGAATTTTTTTATCGGATTTTTACCAGTAGTTATTGTTTTACTTATACATATCATCAGGTGAAATTATAAAGAAAAATGATGGAACAGAAATATGCATGAAAATTGTGTCTAAAACATTATAATTAATTAAAAAAATTAACAACTATAGACAAATACGGTGACATACAGGATGTAACAAAAATTGTGGGTCAACTATAATCATAAGTCTTCTACGACGAAAATAAGAAAAATTGATATAACGTATGTCTTAAAATGGTTCGTTACTGAGTCACGGCTACTTGAGGTTTTTTTTTGAATACGTGAGACAGTGTGTTGCTACCCGTGGAGGTCACTTTGAACATTTATTATGATTTAAACTAAACAACTCCGTTTTCTGTTATCTTGTAGAATAAAAAATCTGATGTGGACACCACACGACTGAAGTATAGACCCAATTATAAAATTGGACGTATTTGACGTAATTTTTTGTCCTAATCCATATCAAGCTTCATTATAAAAACCAAAAAGTATATGTGCTAGAATTTAATTCTCTAAAACTCTTATTTCAAGCATTTATTTCTAAAATCAAAATGAAACCATTTTATTCAAGAAAAACTGTTAACAACTTCAGGTAATATATCACTTCCGGTAAGCCTGTTTTAACCAAATTCTGCTATGTTATTCCAATCGATATAAAAGTCTTATATACTAAATTTGAAAAGTTTTGGATTATATTGTAATATAGTTTTTCATTAAAATCTATTAAAGGCTACAAATAAAGTACCTTTTCTGGAAATTATGTAATGACCAAAAAGGGAGGTGCACAACTAGATGTTATAGAAGTCCTAAATACAAAATTTCAACTTTCTACGGCTTACCGTTTTTGAGTTTGTGAGATACGTACGATTACAATATTCCTTTATTTTGTAAAAACTGAGCTGTAACTCAGTATCGAACTACAAGTATTTTAGGACATACGTTTATATAAACGTTTTTCCTTATTTTTAGTAGTAGAAGCCGCCTGTGTATAGTCAGCTTACCATTTTTGTTACACACTGTATAATTATCTGCATATTTTTCAAAGTCAAATATTATTTTCTATATTATTAACAGGTAATGCTACCATAAATAATAAAACTAACTTAAAATTTATGGAGTAGATATAGTACAAAACCTTGAACCTGGAGATAAGATGCATCATGCATGAATTGCATAAATATAAAGAAAATTTAAAAAAAATGCTTTGAACGATAAAAAAGTTTATATAAACAACTTCTTTGAAATCATTTTATCACTATTTTTGGTAAATAAACTATTATGTCATACCATTTACAGATTATTAAGAATATGACATCCTATCAAAAATTTTACTATTATCTCACTCTTACTCTAAAAATGTTAATAAAAGACCCAATACAAATTTTAGGCGAACTAATGAAATTTTTCAAAAAAATCAATATGTAGACTTTTTCAAAAATAGAGTGATACGTATAATTCTACAGTGTTTCAAAACTAAACAACAAAAACAAAACTTAAAATTTAAATATAAGACCTAAAAATAAGTCGGTAAATGTTGCTTCGTTTTAGAAATATTCGCCCTTACGTTACATTACTATATTCTTAGAGGAATTTTTTGTTTTAATAATGAAATATTTATTAATTTCAAAAATAAATTCTATAAAATGATTTGTCTATAAATTTTTACAACTAAATATACACGTACATGTAATGAGATGCATGAAATGAATTTATTCATTGTGGATTATGAAAAATACCTTGTATTTTTCAACATATCTCATAGCAGAAAATTCATCGAATTTCTTAGCAAAAACACGTGCACCACCAAAAAGAATTGTAATTGTTAATAATATAACTCCGGAGATCCAATAAAGTGACGTGTAGTACAAAGTTACAGATGAATCTTGCATCAAGCTAAAAATATAAACATTATTTTCATTTATTGTATTATAATAATTTTTTCTATAAGAACAATTAGTTATTACGTTACGTTAGTACTATCAAAATACAATTATTACAATAAATAACAAATTACAGGGAAATAAAAAAAAAATATTAATAAAAGTAGGTTTTGCAAATTCCTAGAAAACGCGTTTCAATGTGAACTGAAACGTTCGTTAGGTTTTTCAAATATTACTATTTTCTTTTATAAAATTAGATTTGAAACAGATTTTTTTATATTATTTCAAATTTTATTATACGAAAGTGATTCAAAAAGTAACAACAAATTGATATTTCAGATGTGTTTCAAATATAGGAAATAGTTATGCAACAAACACTATTTTACACACGTGTTGCATACACTATTTTTCCTATAAACGAAATGTTACTGCTGTTTCTCATAATACAGGTGCAGGTATCTTCAAATACTATTAGTGCACTTTCGCATTCTCATAATAATGTACAAAATGTAATTCGAAAGAATCAGAGATAGGTGGATCATGCCCGGTTTCTTATGTACAGATCCTATACCAGTTCAGCACCAATCGATAACCGACACAAGTCGAAGTAACTTTCTACTAGAGATGGTCTTATCGATACCATTGATTTTATATATGTACTTCGTAAAGTAAAGTTACGAAGTATATAAAATCAATGTCGATACTTAGTGCGTATCGATAAGGTATCGATACAAAAATGAGAATGTCGATAATATCGATACATAAATTTATAGTGCAAAATTTATACCGTGTGTCTATTTTAAAGGTGTACATAGGAGATTAACATTGGAAATCAGTTTTTTGAATTTCCTGCTCGCCTAATTATTTTAAGCAAAAATGCGTAAAATAAAAGTTCTACGGTATAGAATTCTACTTCTAAAACAATAAACAGAATTACCTTTACATGCTTTATAACGACAGAAATTAAATATGAAAATGTCGAAAATTACATTAAAAATATCGACGGCCATGGAATGGAACAAAAAATAAATAAATGCTTGACGTTTTATAAGTCACAACGTAAGTTAACTTATTTGACGTTTCTGACAATTTGATTTAAACAAACATCGTTAATTATGGCAATAATAGAAATATAAAATTAATAAATAAAGTTAAGAAAATACAGTTTTGTTTAAATAATATGAATATATCAAAAATTCATCATTGCGTAACAAAATTATGTATGATGCTGTTATGTACTCTCAACTCATTTCCAATACATCTACCTTAGTATTACAGAAGGGGTCTACACTTATCATTCCTAACAGGGGCGTGAACTACGTGGGTGCACGGTCGCACGCGCACCCACTGAAAGTACATGAAAGTAGCATCTATGCACGATTAAAATTTTTTTTAGGAGTGCATAAATGCTACCTGAAAGTAACATCTATGCACGAAAAGTCTAAAAACTGAAAAAAAATCGCAAGGGTTAACTAATAAATAACTTAGTTCTTTCACCAAAGTTAAGTAACTTAGTTACTTTTTTTTGAGATAACTGTAACTAGTTATATTTTAAAAGTAACTTGCCCAGCTCTACCCCTTGCGATTTTTTCAGTTTTCTATTATTGGGCCATATCTCAAAAACGGTCATTTATACACCCCTAGATTCTACGAGAAAAATTACATAAGCATACCAATTTTTATGTTTGAACAACTATTACAATCTCCAAAAGGAAAAGTCTAAAATCTGAAAAAATCGCAAAGGGTACCCCTTCATTTTCTAAGCTGTATTTATCCGCGAAAAAACTTGAATGTAGATGGCAGTATCAGCGCACACAAAATGTTCGTGTACGTAGAAAAACAAAGTTCCCGTCATATGACATACGTGGTGCAGTAAAGACGTTTTGCTTTGTTTATATTTATAATTTTTAGAAATAAATAATTATTTACAATGACTGTGAACATCTCATATATGTTGGTGGTAGAATTCGTCTCATTTTTGCAAACTCCCTTCTCACAAAATAAAATGTCACTTTTAATTTTTATATTATAATGTAGGACCGTTAACATTAACAATAATAATCTGATTGGGTGTTGCCAAGCAATAACGTTAAAATTTAGGTTCACGTAGTTAGTGCAAAACCTCCCTGATATGTATACTACAGAATATCTAAGTCAACAGTCTAAGTCTACACTTCACTCCATTAAAAGTAGTTAGAAAGTAACACCAGGTAACTAGTAAATAACTTAGTTCTTTGACCAAAGTAATTGGAACTTAAGTAACTTAGTTACTTTTTTTTGAGGTAATTGTAACTGTAACTAGTTACATTTTAAAAGTAACTTGCTCAGCTCTGCTAATAATCTACTTGGGAGATAAATTAAACGATTGTGTAATCTTACCCTAGAAGTTTGTTTTGATACAATATACCATAATGAGTGGTACAAATGCCTTTTGGCAAGCCAGTGGTTCCACTGGAAAAGAAAATGAGAGCAGTTTCAAAAATGTCATCTACTGGTGTAGGTTTAAACTCGTGTTCAATGCATGTTTCTTCAGCGAACGTTGCGAAGGGGATATGATCGTCTGTTTCTCCGAATACCACTATCTCTGAATCTAAATCAGCGTCAATTATAGAATTTTCAATCATCTTTACGCTTTCAGGAACAACAAATACATATTTTGGGGAAACCAATTTCATCAGATACGTTGAATCACCTGGAACATATCATTTAAATTATATCAATATTTGCAAAATGTTGCTACTCTCAATATCTTACTAATTAAAGCAACGGATCTTGCTTATAAGCACGCAAAGTATCCCTACACTGATTTTTGTACATGTCCATCTACCTACTTCTCTATAATTGGATTTTAAAGAAATACTATGGAAAGGTTGTTAAATAAAATTAAATAAATAAAATATAATGTAATATAAAAAATATATAATTACTTTCGATATTTGAAGGTTACTCCTTATTTGTTTTAAATATTTAGATAGTAGCATGAAGCCTCATTTCCACCGAATGTTTTAATGCTTAATGCATAATGATTTTTGCTTAATGCGTTATAACAATTTACTAGGATACCATTTCCAGCTACTTTGTTTAGTGAATAATTCGACAGAAATGTCACATTTGTTTTGTTATCCTTTTTATTATTAACTGTAGAAGACTGTCATTGTAGCAGTAATTCTTCTTTTTTTTAATATGACATATACATAATTTTCTGAATCTTTATCCATATCTAAAAATTAAAAAAGTTAATAATTATAAAATAGACTGACAGTTGGCAGTTCAGTTTATAAAATAAAGAAAGACAGATGACAGATATGTATGTCCGTCTCACAATTACGCTTAGGCATTTACGCCTTAAACCTTGAAGTTTGCAAACTTTTGTTCTTACGCATTGCTCTTAATTCTTAAACATTAAGCCTTATGCATAGTTAGAAATGGTAGTAAACGTTGTCATATGATAAACATTTTTACGCATTGCGCTTAGTTATTAATTATAGCTCTTAATCATTAAGACAATCGGTGGAAATGAGGGTTAAGACTCTAAAGTTTTCGTCACGCTACAGAAAAAAAATAATAAATATAAGATTAAATGTCACGTTTAGATAATATTATCTAGAGAGTAATGGACATAATGAATAAAAATCTGATGTAGACACCAGACGACTTCCTTGTACGCAAGACCAATATGAATAGTGATGCACGACGAGGCGTGAGTACTCTCGCATCTCGTCTCGTCTCGTTGCATTATGCGAGGCGAGAACGAGAGCGAGATTGCAATTTAAAATTCGAGGCGAGATCGACATAACAACTGCGAGAAGCGAGAAATCTCGCGAGATTCTAGCTTTAATTTATAAATTCAATGAAAAATGCACCGTACAGGGAGTGGATTCAACGGTAATTCGTGCATAGAACACGTGAATGTGAAAATTAAATGAATTGACTATATTTTTGAGTCTATCTAGAGTCGAATGATATCGGTCGCAGAGCGAGGAAATGCAAAATAAATACCAAATCGGTTTTGCATCTATTAGAACTAGTTTTTCTCCAACATTTCAGCTCCTAATTCATCCCAGTTAAAACTACGGTTAATAAAATTCTTGTTGTCCCTGAAAAGTAAAGGATCTTATATTAAGCGTCGATAGGAGCCAACATGGAGTGAAACAGAGTGATTGGTTGCCAGCGGGTTCCCAGTAGCGCTTTTTTATGAGTAAATCTTTCTTAAATAGTGGCATACAGTTAATGATAAAGTGTAGAAACTTTTAGTTACAAAAAAGATTTTTTTTAATGTTTAATTAGTTTTACTGGTGACAGAATGTATTAACAAATGCTCGTATTGAAATAATTTGGTGACTAGAATTTAGTGTTTCGTCTCTTTATTATAGTTATACGACTGTAAATACACGGAAGACGGAACGATTGGTGCGAACTTGTCTTTTGTAGTTCAACTGATACGTAAATACCGAGCTAAATACGTAGTGCGCAAGCTCTTATTTTTACAGCGAGACTCTCGCGAGACTCTCGCGCGAGACCGAGATGAAACCCAAAAAAATGTGCGAGAAGGAGAGCGAGATTGCAGATCCGAAAACGAGACGAGATCGATATTTTATATTTCTCGTCTCGTCTCGTCTCGCGTGCATCACTAAATATGAAGTATAGACCCAATTATAAAATTGCACGTATTTGACGTAATTTGACATTAACACCTATTTTTTTTATTTTTTCGTTATTTTTTATCCTAATCCATAGCAAGCTTCATTATAAAAACCAAAAAGTATATAAGTTTTAAGTTTACATATCTCGCTTATACAAAGGGTCAAATGGTCAAAATGAATATTTCCGTTGAAATCTGAAAACCGAAATGTTTCGCGATTACAATACTTCCTTTACTTTGTACTTACATAATAATGTACGTAATTATAGATTATTTTTTAAGTCCTAATTTCTAGGTTTACACATATATTTAACTTTTATATTATTGTAGTACACAAAATTCCTGGAACTGTTTTAAATTTACAATATATTGAAAAACACAAAAGTCAACCTTGAATAAGAATATGAAACTTCAATCAGATTTCAAAATTATCTATAATTTCATAATTGTCACACGCACGACAGTCCGTTTTTATACACTACCTATCAATTATAGAACACGTGTATTTATCTACCTAATTATTGTGAACTATAAAGCTAATAAATACGATTCTAATCTACCCATTATTATTTATATACAGATGTTTCTTTTCTAGGGCAATTAGATGTAGCATCATTAGTAGTTGTAAATTTTGTTAAACAATATTGCAATATCGACTATTCAATTTGACCCAAAAGAGTATCAGTATTTGAAAAAAATAAATGTAAAATTAACAGTCAAGTGGTATTTGTGAATAATATGTCAATCATGAATTTTCTGTATTTTTTTTTTTTAGAAAATTGTTTAAAACAAGAATTTGAATATCATTATGGAACAGATTATATGATTCCGCAAGCCAACAGATATTATAAACGATAAATATTTGAAAAAAAAAGAATGAATTTGCAATTTTTACCTCCCGCTACCCTTGGTAAGAGAGGTATAGGGATCGTGCTAAAAATCGCATATCGAGATTTTGGTAAATGACCACGTTTTAAGGTCCCTAGAATCCAATTTTAACATTTTCACGATGATGTCTGTGTGTGTGTGTGTGTGTGTGTATGTGCGTGTGTGTGTGTGTGTGTGTGCGTGTGCGTGTGCGTGTGCGTGTGCGTGCGCGTGTGCGTGCGCGTGCGCGTGTGCGTGTGCGTGTGCGTGTGCGTGTGCGTGTGCGTGTGCGTGTGCGTGTGCGTGTGCGTGTGCGTGTGCGTGTGCGTGTGCGTGTGCGTGCGCGTGCGCGTGTGCGTGTGCGTGTGCGTGTGCGTGTGCGTGTGCGTGTGCGTGTGCGTGTGCGTGTGCGTGTGCGTGTGCGTGTGCGTGTGCGTGTGCGTGTGCGTGTGCGTGTGCGTGTGCGTGTGCGTGTGCGTGTGCGTGTGCGTGTGCGTGTGCGTGTGCGTGTGCGTGTGCGTGTTCGTGTGCGTGTGCGTGTGCGTGGATCCTCCACTCTAACTCAAATATTATCATTCAAAAAATTTTGAAACCTTGTATTTCGAACTTTTTCTGTTATGGAAAGAGCCCATTAGATTTTGGTGAAAATCGGATAACCGATAATGGCACTTTACTAGAAGCTCAAAATAGTTTTTCTTCGAAAAATACCTTTAAATGTTATTTTTTCGAGATTAACGTCATTATAAAAATTAAATATTATTAAATTTACTATAGATTTGCATTAATACTTTTTCTATATATTTTATGGATAAATTTATAAAATTATCTATAATTTAAATCCCAGAGCCTACGCTTTAAACAAACAAAACGCAGTTATTTAAATGTATGTAACTGAAAGATAAATGTCACTATCAAAGAACTAATCATTTCAAAATAATATTAGTAACGTTTTAAAAAGGACAAAGTAAATAGAACAATAGAGAAGGAATTCAATACAGTTTCCAGCATAAGTAAATATGTAGGTATGTATTTAGATTATTAAAATGAACGATTCACAAAAATGTTTAAGCTTATCCTCATTTTTGGATTAGTGAATTCTATTCCATCCCGGTATTTAAAATTTAATTTTCATTTTATTATAACTCCGGTGGTCAATGGTTAGAGCAACGCCTCATGTCATGAGTGCCCTCGGGGCTCTGGGTTCGAATCCCACTAAGGCATGGATGTATGTGAATGTGAACCCACTCTGTAATTGGGATTTAGTCCTGTTCAGGGGTTTAAAAAAAGGTAGTTACTTGGATTAGATTAGACTATATTTTAAGAAATAAACTGTCAAAATTAGAGTAAAATTCGCTAATCCAAAAATAAGGATTAACTTAATCTTTTTTGTGATTCGGGCTGTATATGGTGGGAGGTATTGTGATGGCCACACCAGATTTTTCTTTTTCGAAAGTTGAATGGTCTAAGCACCTTACTTACATTCTGTATAATAGCAAATTTCTTGCCAGCACAACGGGATATTGTCATTGTAATTTTTTTAAAGCAATTATTGTTAATATGTTTCCGCTCGAAAAATGTATAAACAATTTTCCAAATTGTTAAATTACTCTTTTTAATAGCTGCATTTAAAATAATTAATCTTAATAGTGATTCGAGGAATATTAAATATAATTTTATATTTTTTCCCCTTTTCATCGGTTTGACTTCTTCACGATCCTCTTCGAAATGCATGTGCCTCTCATAAACACTTATTTTTTTCTTTTTATAGCAGACTTCAATTGAAAATTTAAAAATGGCCGAACAAAACAAACTACTCCTCTAATATGGCGCGAATAGACAAGTGACTCGAACGACTTTAAAAAGGTTAAAATCAGCTGGAAAAGACTGCGATTGTCACTTTAATATTTTTGAACTATTTTAAGAATTTGATCTGTAAAATCTATTATTTTACAACATTCAGACAATATAATACAAGGAGCTACGAGTATACTCCAGTCGCTGATTCGAGAGATTTGCATATAAACAAGTTCGGCTCCAAAATTATCCTCTTTTGACCAAGAGAATGACTTGTCCCTGTTCAAGAATTAGTTCCACATTCTCTCGTTTCAGTGAATGGATTATTAAAACATGTAATATAATAAATTACATTAATATTAATACTTAAATGCCTCTTTTAATCATTTCATTTTAAGGTTGCTTAAGTCACATGCCTGCTGTTTGCCAAAAACACATTTACCAACAAAAATGTGTCCATCGGATACATATACCTACAGAGCGATTAGAAAATTTTGGGCACTTTTTGACCAAATCTCATACATACTGACCCACTAATGATTAAACCGTATTTTGCTTACTTTGTGACAATGTAGGATCCAGTGACGCAATCTTTACTCCAAGAAACATGCAAGCTAGAAAAGGTATGCAGCTGTCCATATGATTGTAGGTGCAAAGAGAAACCACATCATCCCTAATTATTCCACGGGACTGAAGATGTTGGGCACATCGAACAGCGCGAAGAAGTATTTCTCCGTGAGTTATGGATTCTCCAGTCTCTGCATTTATCTAGACAAAAAATAGATTAATGTATAATGTACTTCTAACCTTGCGATTTTTTCAGTTGTCCATTTTTGGGCCATATCTCAAAAACGGTCATTTATACACCCTAGCGATATCACCATTAGATTCTACCTACGATTAAAAATTTTCTTTGGGGTGCATAGATGCTACCTGAAAGTAGCATCTATGCACGATTAAAATTTTTCTTTGAGGTGGATAGATGCTACCTGAAAGTAACATTTATGCACGATTAAAAAATTTTTTTGGGGTGCGTAGATAGTACCTGAAAGTAGCATCTATGCACGATTAAAAATTTTCTTTGGGGTGCATAGATACTACCTGAAAGTAGCATATATGCACAATTAAAAAAAAAAATTGGGGGCATAAATGATACCTGAAATGCTACATGAAAGTAGCATCTATATACGAATAAAAATGTTTTTGGGTGTATAGATGCTACCTGAAAGTAGCATCTATGCACGATTAAAATATTTTTATGTGGTGCATAGATGCTACCTGAAAGTAGTATCTATGCACAATTATTTTTTTTTTTTGGGTGCATAGATGATACCTAAAATGCTGCATGAAAGTAGCATCTATGTACAATTAAAAATGTTTTTGGGGTGCATAGATGCTACCTGAAAGTAGCATCTATACACGATTAAAATATTTTTATGTGCTGCATAGATGCTACCTGAAAGTAGCATCTATGCATGATTAAAATTCTTTTAGGGTGCATATAGATGCTACCTGAAAGTAGCTAAAGAAAATAATAAATTGGATACCAAAAAATCGAAAAAAGAGAGGGAGACCACATGGGTGAACCTAGAAGGCGGAGATTGGGCAGACCGGGAATACTGGAAGAGAGGATGCAAGAAACGTCTAATACCATACTATGTGTAAATGAAAATTATGTAAACACAATGTAGTGCACTCGCAAAAACCCAATTACAATAAAACCGAATATTATTTGAAAGCGATTTTGCGTTTTGTAACATTTTTACATGTTTAGTAAACATTTTATTTTAGACCTCTAATAGTTGTCGAGAATCGAGAATCTCGACATATAAGTATCGTCTCGTCTCGTGAGTTCAAAAAGCTTTCTCGTCTCGGCGAGACGAGAAATTTCGAGACGAGATTCGAGAATCATGAGTTGAAAATTTGCATATTATTCTCAGTTACCAAATAACCGAATTCCGATTAATTGAAATAATAGGTTTAACCTATTATTCGCACAAGCAATTTCATATTTCTTTTAAACTGATAACTGATTAAAATAGTATTTTTGACAGCACTACACTAACACATGCCCTACCGTATAGGCATTGCTATTAATTCTATGTAGATGATTTTTTCACCTTTTGCTTACTGGGTAAATAAATCTCGGAAATTTGTTAAATATCACATAATGATACTTGGTGAATAAATAAGTTATAATGTCCTTAGCATAATTGGCCCACGAATATAGTACTGAGCGCGTTAAAATATTAAAGAGAATTTGGTTTTATATAAGAAATTCTGAAAAAATTGTAATTATCGTAAAAATGTACCAATACAATGTTATTGGAAGATTGTTGTCGTCATATAATAAATATCGAAATGATACTAATTTTTATTTAAATGTTCACAAAAATATATTTTGCTTCATGAATGCGATTTTTATAAAACAAAATGTATTATTTCAAAAATTGTGTTCTCAATATAATAATTAAACATATGTATGAGGGAACTGAACATTTTATACTTATCTTACTTTGTCCAAAAATGTCATCAGCTTCAATGGTACTCATTATCTCTGCACAAAACCGGAAAAACAATGAACACGAAAACAAGAAACATCTGAAAGCAGGAGTGTTTATAAAAGAAAAACGAAATCACGTGCTTGAAGCAACCCTATCCCCACTCCACTCTAAGAATCATTAAAAATCCGGCAAGTGAATAATTTATAAGAGTGAAGGACTGAAAGCCGTATGGCTGCGATCCCACGTTTCGCTACATGACGACTAGTTTCATGCCTCAAATTACTCCTCCAACATGCAACTATACTCGATTCATCATTTATGAAATGATTTCAAAATTTGTTTGCTTTCTTTGTTTCTGTTCCTTGCCAATGTTCACAGTCTTTTTACCTTCCGCGACCCTTGGTAAGGGAGGTATAGGAATCGTGCTAAAAATCGCATATCGAGATTTTGGTAAATGACCACGTTTTAAGACCACTAGAATCCAATTTTAACATTTTCACGATGATGTCTGTGTGTAAGTCTCTAACTCCAATATCATCATTCAGAAAATTTTGAAACCTTTTGATGCTATTTTCAGGTAGCATCTATGCACCCCTAAAAAAATTTTTAATCGTGCATAGATGCTACTTTCAGACAGCATCTATGCACCCCAAAAAAAATTTCATCGTGCATAGATGCTACTTTCAGGCAGCATCTATGCACCCCAAAAAAATATTTTAATCGTGCATAGATGCTACATTAAGGTAGCATCTATTCACACCAAAAAAAAATTAATCGTGCATAGATGGTACTTTCAGGTAGCATCTATGCACCCCGAAGAAAATTTTTAATCGTAGATAGAACCTAATGGTGATATCGCTAGGCGTGTATTTGAGATATGGCCCAAAAATGGAAAACTGAAAAAATCGTAAAGGGCAGAAAATGAGATAAGTTAGTAAATAATTTAATTTACCTCTGAAATATTCAATTCATCACCAAATTATGATCTCTAAACTATTTCAATACGCGAACATCTCTTAATACATTCTGTCATCAGTAAAACAAATTAAACATTAAAAAATATTTTTTTTGTAGGTATCTAAAAGTACCTACACTTTATCATTAAATATATGCTACTATTTAAGTAAAATTTAGTCATAAAAAACCGTTACACTGGTAACCCGCCAGCAACCAACCATTCCGCTTCTCTCCGTGATGGCTCCCAACTAGGGATCGACCGATATGATTTTTTGTGGCCGATACCGATATCGGCCGATACCGATATACTCATAGCCGATATCAGCCGATACCGATATATCGGCCATAAAATTTTGTCGTAAATTTTTTGCTGTATTTATGAGGTAAAAGTGATTTATAATGATATACTGTTACCGTTACACGCATTAACCATAAATAAAAAATGCAGAGCAAATGCAAAAAAGACATTTTTTTTCAAACGTCGTAGAAATGGCATTTTTGTGACTTAATTCACAAGGTAGAAGCTTAGCTATTTCTACTCCGGCGGCGTTGAAATTAGCTATTTCTACTCCGACGGCGTAGAAATAAAATAAATAAATATGCACAGAAACTACATAGAATTAGAGAATAAAAAGAAAAGTAGTCGTTTGAAAAAAAAATTCAATGTGTCATTCGGAATAAAAGTGTCTTTGTGTGCCTCGCATGCAATTGTTCGACTCGCTTCGCTCGTCGTGCAAACTTCCATGATCGCCACACAAAGTATCACTTTTACTCCTAATAACACAATATACTATTTTCAATAATATATTTAGCACCACCGCCAATAATTTTGTTACATTACAACTTGCCAAAACTTAACTTTAAATATTAATTTGTTTAACTAAGTGTGTAACTTTACTTCTACATTTTTAATGACTTTTTTGCTAAATTTTGAATAAGAATAAACTTGATTTGTTTTTTATTTAGTATTTCTGTTTTAATTTCCTTTAAAAAATCCTTAGCAACTGAAATATTAAGCAATTTATATTTTTTTAGGCCGATACCGATATAGGCCGATATCGTGGTTTACATATCGGCCGATACCGATATCGGCCAAGAAGACCGATATGGCCGATATACCGATACCGATATCGGTATCGGTCGATCCCTACTCCCAACGACGCTTAATATAACATTCTTTACTTTTCAGAGGCGGCAAGAATTTTATTAACCGTGGTTTTAACTGGGATGAATTATTGGAGAAAACTAGTTCTGGATGCAAAACCAATTTTGTCTTTATTTTACATTTCCTCGCTCTGGGACCGATACCAATCGACTCTAGATAGACTCAAAAAATATAGTGAATTCATATAATTTTCACATTCGCGTGTTCTATGCACGAATTACCGTCGACTCCACTCCTTGTACGGTGCATTTTTAATTGAATTTATGAATCAAATCTATAAAGTTACAAATAGTTTTTATTGCGAGACTCTCGCGAGAATCTCGCGAGATTTCTCGTTTCTCGCAGTTGTTATATCGATCTCGTCTCGAATTTTAAACTGCAATCTCGCTCTCGTTCTCGTCTCGCATAATGCAACGAGACGAGACGAGATGCGAGAGTACTCTCGCCTCGACCTGCATCACTATACGTAAGCATATTATATATTATAAACAATCTTCATTTAACAAATATTACGATTGACTAAATCGCTAAGGAAAAATAACGAAATTTAAACATCTATATAATTCTTCCTTATGAATGGTTAATACTAACTGAAGAATAATTTGACAACTAAATTATTTCTATAATTTTTGTATGCACGCTATAATTTTTTTGTAGATAATCATTATCTCTCTCTCTTTCTCTGTAATGATTATTTAATAAAGTAAGTAGCGCTATGGTTAAAACACACAAATTGTACTCGTAGGTACCATATAATTGGAATTAAAACGCAGTTTTCATTAGTAAATACTATATATTTACCTACATTATTCATCACGAAATATATTATGATATAAATGTGTAGGTATTGAACGTCGTAGGTTCCATAATTCTTTTGTTTATTTATAACCGTAATTTTAATGTAATCTAACTAGTTAATAACCTGTTAATGTACACATATGTAGAAAGAAAAAATAAAATTGCACTGTTCGTTGCAGTAATTTAATACTTGTTTTTATTATGTTTAATCAATACCATTAACGGAAGTTATATGTAATTTTATTAATTACATAAATATTTCTCTGTTTATAATTTCTATGTAATGTACAGGGTATGTTATCGGGAAATGGGTTTCGGTAATTATAACGCAACAGGTTAAAACGAAAAGAGCTTTATTACTTGTCCGACGCAATATTATTTATTTATTTATCTATTTTGTATTTACTTATTTATTTATTTATTTAGCAAAACAATTTACACCAATAACAGGACAATATAAAAATACAAATACAAATCTAGTCAATAAAACCTTAATCTTAAACAATACATGTAATCAAAACTCAGAAAAAATACACAAAAATATCATAGTAATAGAGTTCTACATTTACCTACACAAAAAATGTTTCATGATCGATTATCGATTAGTAATTTCATAAGTTGTGCAGGTGGCGTTGCGAATAAATCAATATCAATTAATTTATTTGCGTTGCTACACATCAGAAATATGGGTGATTTTAAGAGCATATTAGTCTTGGCTCTTGAACATTGAAAAGGTACATATTGTCTAGATCCTTGACGTAGTATGTAGATATTAATCAATTCAAGTAATGAATAGCAATCAATTCTATTCTGTAATAATTTAGATAGAAATATTATTGAATTATAATTTCTTCTACTTTCCAGCGAATTAAAATTAAAATGTTGTAGTAATAAATCATAATCTGTACCTCTATCTGGATAGACTTTAGTAATTTTAAAAACTAAGGGCCAGTTGCATAAAGCGTTGTTAGCTGATCATGTGTTTAATTATACATTGTGTTATAAATGACGATTAAATGTTAGCGCTGAAAATAAGAATATTAAAACACATTTATCACCCAAACCAGTATATACAGTATTAATACAAAACAAAAAAAAACAAATCTAGATGACCGTCGCCTGGCCGAACCCGGTCACGCGGAATCCTCCTCCACGCCGTGATTATTTCTGCAAAAGAATTAACACATGAGAAATACTCAGTGAGGAGGCAATCCTTTACGAAAGGTTCAGGCATTCGCACACTGTACACACATGTTGGCAACTACGGGCAGTACCGCTAGTTACTACGGAACCTCTGTCGCTTCGGTGGTGATCCGGAGACAATCCTCTTAACTAACTGGATCAGATCACTACAGTCCTAACAGCTGCTACGCTGGCGACCACAGATGCGGGTCACTACAGCCTTCCCTGCTGCTACTGTTTCCGACCCTCGGGTTCACACGATGCGGCCACTACAGTACACCGTACTGCTCGCACACACACCCACAATCATACACACGCTAGATTAACTCTCTTACCTGAATCACTACAATATCGATGTTCTCACGCTGAAATCTAGAAATAAACTTATATAAAATACGTGATTATCAGTATCATTAAATGTAGCTCTTATCCAACAGCATCGGTTACGTACCTAAATAGCTAATTAGAGACAAAACATAGGTAATAAATTTAATAAAAATAATCTTACGCAAAATAATTACTGTGACAATTGAAACCATGGATACGTATCGAAAATACATTGGAAAAGAAGCCTTGTTAAAGTTAACAATGTGATTAAAGTTAACAATGTTTATGCAACCGTGCCTAAGTATTTTAAAAAACGCTTCTGTATGCTTTCAAGTTGCAATACATATTTATCGTAAATAGGACTACTGATAATAGACCCGTACTCTAGTTTTGACCTGACGAAACAATAATATAAAGTTACAAGTGTATTCACACTGAAGTCTTTGCCATTTCTCAACAAAAAACCCAGCATTCTAAAGGCAGATTGAACCATTTCAGATATTTGAGGAGCAAATGTAAGTGCTGGATCAAAGTAAATGCCTAGGTCTTTAATTGTATTAGTGCGCTCTAAGACACTATTGTTTATAGTATATTGAAATAGTAATGGGTTTGTACTTCTACTATAAGTCATTAATTATATCTTCTTTATGCACATCTCCCAAATTATTAATTTTCTTGAGACACTTAATTGTTATACAGAATTTAAGATGTTTTTATTTCTTCAATTTTATTCAATAGTGTTTAGGTTTAAAATATAAAATCATTTTTTTTAAGTTGTAATTCAAGTAGGTAACTTATTTTATTTCAATGGTGTAACTTTCCAATATGGTGTCCATATAAAATCATAACTTTGACCTCATAACTCAAAGTCTAACATTTTGTCTCTACATGCAAAATGTTGTAATGACTTTTTCTCTCGGTCATGGGAAAATAGTTATTTGTTTAAATAGTCACTAAAATACCAGATTTACAACAGAGGCTGCCGTAATGAATTCTTTGGAATACTTTAGAAATACCTAATAGAGTTTCATCATCAGTAGTTCGACAGCCGTAATTCTGATAAGATTTACTTCCAAATTTTACTGAATTTCAATGACGTTATTTAAATGGTATTCATGTTTAAAAAAATTACTTGTGTGCTCACAACAAAAACATGTAGTTTTTTTAAATACATTCTTTGTTGGATGTATTTTTTTGTACATCAATTATTTTGTAGGTACAAAGTATAAATCAATTTCACAATATTACCCACCCTTGCCCTGAGTGGATAATAATTATGGTAAACGATACAAATACAAAAAACTATAAAACTGGGCGACAACGTTAATTTATGGACGATACGAAAAATCTTGCTACTATGCCCAGATTTTAAACCCGTGAAAGTAATGGTGAGAGCGGCGTAACTCAGTGGTAGATTAGGGGTGAGTTTTACGTAAAGAAAAGGAAAAGGGCGCCAGTCGAAATAAAATTCAGCCCCTCTCAACCGAACGTGTTTCGACGCACGGCACGGAACTGGGAAAATGAGGTAATAAGGAAAAATAGTGATGTTAACGGTAATGATAATAGGGTAGTGTACTTCGAACATAAACTCGGTACGTAAAATAAAATGAATATTTAATAGCCGTACTTCTACAAACATAAAAACCTTAAGTCCGGTTCGCGGGAACATTCAAATAATTTAGTAACAAGGCAACACTGACTTGTGCGCTTCGGCGAGCGGTTGGTATTGACAAAAAAGTAACTAATATTCCAAGATGGCGCGGCGACGATGTGTATGCGTCTTTGGCCAAAGAATACGCGTCAATCGCAGTAAATAAACAACTTGTACGGTATTCTAACCTAAACGAAGTCGTTCGCAGATTCGTACTCCAGTTTACAAATGAATTAAATATACAAGTCGACCGCGAATCGGCTTGGTAAACAATGGTGTACGTTGAACAATTATATAAAGCGTAAGTACAACTAATATAGATAATCGATCTTGACATTACATAATAAACATGAATGCAGGTTATGAAATATGACAGTGTGTTTGAAATAAATGAGTTGAACAACAGGGAAGCCGTTGTCCCAATAAATAGCATGGAATAGTAAAGTGAAAGACTCTTATCTGGTCGCTGGGTTGACACGGCTGGCTGTGGATGTGGAGGCGACAGGTGACACCAAAAGCTCCAATCGCAGACGAGGTGTGCGCAGATAGCCAAACCAGGTTGCACCAGGTGGTTTCCCCACAAGTACAGGAAACTGTGATGGCGAATAGTGGTAGTAACTTCCAGATAATCAGTCGTAGGCGTCAAACAGCACAGGTATTTCATGAACGGAAGCTGAACAATCAACCTTGAGGTTCGATACGTGATGTACAATTCGTGATCGATGTATACAACGTCTCAATCGATGGGGTGACGTCACGATAGACGTAGCGAGAATAAAATCGATAATTGTACACGTAAACGTGACAAGACGGTAACGTAAAAGAACGTAACTCGAAAATAAAACCAACAATAAAAAAAAGCCTAAAAAGAACGATTATTGTTAGAACTCGAGGCGATGAAAATATGAAGAACGGTAAGTGAAACACATGTGCAAACTCACCTTAGCTAGTGGGCGGCTTTAAAAGTAAATTCTGTTGCAGGACTGTGTGTATTAAATCCCGATTACACGGAGAAACCACTCTGTTCCAGAAAATTAGTTGCCGTACAAAAATTCCCTCACACGAGGATAATATTTCGATAAACGATAAAAACGGTAACTTCAGCGACACCAAAATTGTACGTGCAACTCCACAGGCTGCTAACGAAGAAGACTTTAAAAATGAAGATTTTTCAATCCTTTACCAATAAAACACGTTAAATCTTTGCACAAGCGTCGGTGGAGGTCGTTCACCTGGCCTTGAGAATGAACTAGCTGAGTATTGCTAGTATTGCGCGGCGTTGGACAAGACGTAGTTCTTTCTCCACACCAGCTGATTGGGGTAGAAAGACACTTCACGATGACGTAAATCATATCTCGCTTTAGCCCTTACGTAAGATTTCTGTAAGCGAGTTCTCACATCGTTATATAATTTGCTGAAACTACATGCCCTACTTTTTAGTTCGTCATGGTCCCTCTTAAATTTTATGTCTTCGTCGAGCTTCGCTTCCACGTCGTCATTACCCATGAGCACAGCCTCACGCCCGAAATTTATAAAGTATGGAGTGTGTCCTGTTACTTCATGTTTAGCTGTACGAAGAGCACACGCAACTTTGGGTAAGTATTTGTCCCATTCTCGATGATTGTCTGACACATATGAAATCAACATCGTTTTCAGGACTCGGTTGATGCGCTCCGTCGGATTAGCTTGTGGATGGTAAAGCGATGTATAAGACGACTTAATGTTATACGAGTCGAGAAGTCTCATATATTCACGTGACCGAAACTGAACTCCATTATCCGAAATTATGGTACGTGGTGCACCAAACATCAATATGACGTCATTCTCCAAATGACGCACGACGCTCTGGGCCGTAGCCTTCCTAAGGGGGAAACACAAGCTGAATTTGCTAAAACAGTCAGCGACTACAAATACATAATTATATCCGTGCGATGATCTCGGTAAGGGGCCAATAATATCGGCGCAAATAACCTCCCAAGGCCTGGAAATCAGTGAGTGGCCACCCATTCGTCCAGGGGGCGCTCTCTGCACTGGTTTGGCTTTAATACACGTCACACAGCAACGCACGTATTTCGTGATATCAGCACGCATTTTTGGCCAATAGTAAGACTGCGCAACACGATGAAAGGTCTTAAATCCACCAAGATGACCACTAGTGGGAACATCGTGACATTGCGACATGATCATTTTTCGTTTGTCCTTCGGCACAACCAACTTCCACTGATGTACTCCTCCAGATAATTCTGACCAATCCTGTTTTACGAACTTATACAACTTGCCATCTGTGACACGGAAATCAGGTAAACGTTCGGGATTTCGTAAAACAGTGTCGTAAATTTTTCTATACCATGTATCATTGGTTTCAGATCCCTCGATAACATCAATATGCGGTACGGAACGAGAAAGGGCATCTGGAACCACATGTTCTTTACCAGGTCGGTGGATTATCGTGAAGTTGTACTGCTGCAAGCGGACGGACCAACGAGCAAGACGACCGGTCGGATTCTGTAAATTGGAAAGCCATTTCAAAGAAGCGTGATCGGTAATTACGGTAAAATGACTTCCTTCGATATAAGGGCGTAATTTCTCAATCGCAAACAAAACAGCGAGACATTCTTTTTCGGTAGTCGAGAAATTTCGTTCTTGACGTGTCAATGACCTACTTAAATAAGCGACAACTTTATCACCATCATCGTGCTCTTGCGTGAGTACAGCACCGATTCCAAAATCCGAAGCATCAGTCTGCACCATAAATTCTTTTTCAAAATTTGGACATGATAATACAGGAGCGGAAATAAGACAGTTTTTGAGCTGGTTCCATGACTCTTCACAGCGAGAATCCCAAGCAAATTTAATGTTCTTGCGCAAGAGGTTGGTGATTGGCGCAATAATCGTCGAGAAGTTTGGGATGAAGCGGCGGTACCAAGACGCCATTCCCACGGCACGACGTACTTCTGACGTATTTCTCGGCGCTGGGAACTCTACTATAGCGCGAACTTTCTCGGGATCGACATGAAGACCAAACTTGTCTATTACGTAACCAAGATACTTGAGCTCGTCACGGCAAAAATTACATTTATCTTTGCTTAAGGTAAGTCCTGCATCCATCAGTCGCTTTAAGACAATTTCTAAAATTTCTAAATGTTTTTCATAGGTGTCTGATACGATGATGATGTCGTCTAGGTACACGAACACATACGGCTGTAGATCGTGACCTAGAACGCCGTCAATAAAACGCTGCCAAGTGGCCGGAGCGTTATGTAGGCCAAACGGTAGTCTCTTAAACTGGAATAAACCACGATTGGGTACTGTAAAAGCAGTATAAGGACGAGAACCTGTTTCCAGCGGTATTTGCCAATAGGCTGACTTAATGTCGAGAGAGGATAAAAACTTAGCGTCCCTTAACTTGTCTAAAGTCTCGCTAATATACGGTAAAGGGTAAGCATCTCGAGTGGTGACTCCATTTAACTTGCGGTAATCTACACAAAATCTATAACTGCCATCCTTTTTAGGTACTAGGAGGATAGGTGAAGACCAAGGGCTGTTTGAGCGTTCTATAATGTCGTGCTTCAACATCTCCTCTAACTCTTTGTCGACGACCTTCTGCATAGCCGGTGATATGGGGTAGTATCTCTGCTTGATAGGTGGACTATCCGTACGTATAACATGCGATACTAAGCTCGTGCAACCAATCTGATCCGGTTGTGTGTTACAAAACATCTTGTCAATCAGCGAGCTCAGTTGTTGTTCCTGTGTGGAGTATAATGCAGAGCGTGACGTAATTACTTCATTGAAAACGGCAGGTGGTTCAGCAGAGAACGTCCAGTCTCCTCTACGTAAATCTGGCACGATACCCATAGTTCTCCAAAAATTTGTGCCAAGAATCAACTCATGCGGAAGCTCCGGGACGACGAGAACATCTACAACTTTAACTGTCTCTCTCAAACGAAATGGAACGGTAATACTGCCTAAACAACGACAACGTTGCCCATTCGCTACGGTACAATACGAAATACTTTTCTTAATCGGTAAATTTATATGACGTAAACGATCCCAACCTACTTTACCAATAATTGTGCATGAAGCACCTGAATCTAACAGACCGAGAAACGGTTCATCATAAATATGGACATTTAAATAAGGACGTTCGTCATCCTTCGCGTGAGCGATAATAAAATCAAGGACGTGATTAACTGGAGTCGATTTGAAATCAGGGTGCCGCGAGAAACGACTCACTTCCGCGGCTTGTTCGCGTTTCCCGAACACGTAGGACAGGTATTCATCGTGAAATTTACTTTTCCGCATCGGTAACAGTACATTTTACGCTGTCTTAAATCACAGCCTGCAGCGCGGTGTCCTGGCTGATCGCAGTTCCAACACTTACGTGAGTGTGGATTAGGCGTGGCTTTCTGTGTGTCCTGATTTCGAGGATTTTTGGGACGAGAATCGATAGGAGCAGCTTGATGTTCGCTGTCCGCATATACGTACGCTAGATCTGGCTCGTAAGATTGTCCACGGCGAGGTGGAGGTACGTATGCTTCAACTGACACTTTTCTTGCTTCTAATTTGCGACATAACTGTAGCAGGTGCGGTACGGATTCGACGTCAATAAGGCCAAGCTGAGTTTGGTAGAAGGGTGCGATATTCCGCAGCAGTATTCGTAGCTTCTGCTTCTCGGAGAGTTTCGCTCGTAGACGTGAGAACAGTGTCGTCATTGCTGCAATGTAAATCCCTATGGGTTCACGAGGCCCTTGGGTACGTCTCTTAATCTCATCTACTAGCTTCTCCTCATAGTCAATAGGCTGGAATTCTTCCCGTAAGCCTTCTATCAACTCATTCCATGAGGTAAAGGTCTGCTTATTAGCCCTATACCACATTAACGCTGTTCCTTCCAGCAGGTCGACAGCGGTATGCAGCAGCTCGTCACGTGATACATTTCTTGCAACCCGTAATTCGTCGACTCTCTCAACGAAAGCGTTCACCGACATTTGTCTTGTGTCGCCCGAGAATTTAAAACCCCATTTGGATACGGGTACCGATTTTATCGTCATTCGAGCTGGAGGGGGATCTGAATCTGTATCCAAGCTCGAAGATGCGGAATCTTTATGTTCTCGAATCGTGTTGAGAAAACTAGTCTCGTCAATAGCGGTAGAATTTCTCTTAAATGTTTTAGCACTTGATTTCAACTCAGATTCGAGAATTGCTAATCTTACTAACAGTTGAGACCGCTTTGCGCGATCTTCATCAGATAAAGGTTCGCTATTATTAACACGACCGACGGCATGCGCAATTTTCGTAATAATCTTTCGATATTCCGGTGATGACTTTAATCCGGCAAATTCTCGTATCATTTTACTAATCTCATTCATTTTCTCTTCCAGAGCGATCACATCTTGTTCAAACTTAAAAGGGTACTTAGGTCGTGTAAACGAAGCATTGTGTTCTATTTTGAGAACACTACGTAAAGATTTCCTCATTTGGTCGCAAGAACTCTCTGCTTCGGCAATGCCTCTAACCTTAACTTCGTATGTCAGTTCATCCTTCGACAACCTGTTAATCTCATATTTTCCGTCCATGATCGCAACTTCAAATATAATTCCCGAAAAACAATAAATAACTAACTAACTAATCCTAAACCCAAAACTGTACCTAAAAGTATTCTAAACCTTCCTAAAATTATCCGAAACTAAACTAAAACTAACTAAAGCGAAATAAACTATCCAAAAATCGAAACTGTTTTTATTCTCCGATACGATAACGAAATGACACTAAATGTTTGTTGGCAGAACACCCTATTAACAAAAAAATTCCTTAAGCGAAAGTCCACGTTGGATATAACAAGGCCCTTGAGTTGGGCAAAAACAAAGAAAATGGCCGGTACGTTGGGCAAAACCAAAGAAAATGGCCCTCTAGTTGGGCAAAAACAAAGAAAATGGCCGGTACGTTGGGCAAAACCAAAGAAAATGGCCCTCTAGTTGGGCGCCACTTTTTATTACCCACCCTTGCCCTGAGTGGATAATAATTATGGTAAACGATACAAATACAAAAAACTATAAAACTGGGCGACAACGTTAATTTATGGACGATACGAAAAATCTTGCTACTATGCCCAGATTTTAAACCCGTGAAAGTAATGGTGAGAGCGGCGTAACTCAGTGGTAGATTAGGGGTGAGTTTTACGTAAAGAAAAGGAAAAGGGCGCCAGTCGAAATAAAATTCAGCCCCTCTCAACCGAACGTGTTTCGACGCACGGCACGGAACTGGGAAAATGAGGTAATAAGGAAAAATAGTGATGTTAACGGTAATGATAATAGGGTAGTGTACTTCGAACATAAACTCGGTACGTAAAATAAAATGAATATTTAATAGCCGTACTTCTACAAACATAAAAACCTTAAGTCCGGTTCGCGGGAACATTCAAATAATTTAGTAACAAGGCAACACTGACTTGTGCGCTTCGGCGAGCGGTTGGTATTGACAAAAAAGTAACTAATATTCCAAGATGGCGCGGCGACGATGTGTATGCGTCTTTGGCCAAAGAATACGCGTCAATCGCAGTAAATAAACAACTTGTACGGTATTCTAACCTAAACGAAGTCGTTCGCAGATTCGTACTCCAGTTTACAAATGAATTAAATATACAAGTCGACCGCGAATCGGCTTGGTAAACAATGGTGTACGTTGAACAATTATATAAAGCGTAAGTACAACTAATATAGATAATCGATCTTGACATTACATAATAAACATGAATGCAGGTTATGAAATATGACAGTGTGTTTGAAATAAATGAGTTGAACAACAGGGAAGCCGTTGTCCCAATAAATAGCATGGAATAGTAAAGTGAAAGACTCTTATCTGGTCGCTGGGTTGACACGGCTGGCTGTGGATGTGGAGGCGACAGGTGACACCAAAAGCTCCAATCGCAGACGAGGTGTGCGCAGATAGCCAAACCAGGTTGCACCAGGTGGTTTCCCCACAAGTACAGGAAACTGTGATGGCGAATAGTGGTAGTAACTTCCAGATAATCAGTCGTAGGCGTCAAACAGCACAGGTATTTCATGAACGGAAGCTGAACAATCAACCTTGAGGTTCGATACGTGATGTACAATTCGTGATCGATGTATACAACGTCTCAATCGATGGGGTGACGTCACGATAGACGCAGCGAGAATAAAATCGATAATTGTACACGTAAACGTGACAAGACGGTAACGTAAAAGAACGTAACTCGAAAATAAAACCAACAATAAAAAAAAAGCCTAAAAAGAACGATTATTGTTAGAACTCGAGGCGATGAAAATATGAAGAACGGTAAGTGAAACACATGTGCAAACTCACCTTAGCTAGTGGGCGGCTTTAAAAGTAAATTCTGTTGCAGGACTGTGTGTATTAAATCCCGATTACACGGAGAAACCACTCTGTTCCAGAAAATTAGTTGCCGTACAAAAATTCCCTCACACGAGGATAATATTTCGATAAACGATAAAAACGGTAACTTCAGCGACACCAAAATTGTACGTGCAACTCCACAGGCTGCTAACGAAGAAGACTTTAAAAATGAAGATTTTTCAATCCTTTACCAATAAAACACGTTAAATCTTTGCACAAGCGTCGGTGGAGGTCGTTCACCTGGCCTTGAGAATGAACTAGCTGAGTGGGTCAAGATGACGAAGACGACCGCAACGCGGGGACGTCATCAAGGTTGACTAAGAAGTAGGCGTAAGAGAAATCGACATGTAACAACAAGTCAACGTCAATTATTGCCAGGAACCTTGTGAGGAGTATGATATAATTTTCAGCACGCTATGAAGAATAGCATGACTTGAATAACTACATAAGTTTACTTTTTGTATCTTTCATAATATAATGTTAGGATTTATCCCTGAAAGCTTATTCAGTTTATACAATAATTATTAACAATTTCTTTGTATTGTATAAATGTATTCTTAGAAAAAGTTTAAGTAATACAGTATGTTTAATATTTTATTCAATGTTTAATATTTTAATATACAACAATGACAAATATGAATCAAAATCATAAGTTCCTCTGTACGTAGGTAATATATAATTTTAACTCAAGAATACTTATTACTAGCATATAAATTTCTAAAATGATAATTACAATATTTAGCCAATAAGTTATTGGCTAAATATTGATTATTGATTCTTTTTTTTACCTTCCGTCACGCCAGCAATGAGTGCCCGTTAGGTGACGCCTGGTAAGCGCCCGCACGGTACAAATATGTCATCATCATTACCGATATCTGCGTACAAAGCAGATTGGCACACCCGTAGCAATGGGTAATATGCCGTGAATTACACTTTCCAATATAAAATAAATTTTTGTTTCTTGTGTTTGATTGTGAAACATAAAAATTCAAATTATTTATAACATCATGACCGTCAACAAGGTTATTGATAATAGGAACATGTCTGCTATTAACCTTCTTTGTTCAAGATACTGTAATTTTAATTCTTTAAGTGTATTGTTATAATTGTCATTAGCAATGGAAAATTTAAATTTTAACATATGTACAATTTTTTCTGTACAGACTCTAGTAAAACAATATTTTTTGAGTAAGTAGGATTCCAAATTTGGCAAGCATATACAATTATAGGATGACCGAAAGATTTGTATAATAATAGAAATGGTTCAATTTTAGTGAAGCTTTTACAAGATCTGTATATAAATCCCAATATTTTATAAGCTTTATTGGCAATGTAATCTATATGTTCATTCAAGAGCAATTTGCTATCGAATAGAATACCAAGATATTTTATGAAGATTTTACGCTCAAGTGTAAAGTTGTGCAAATTGTAATTAAAATGAATAACTTTTCTGTTTCTTGTGTAACTTACAATATAACATTTAGAAATATTTAAGGCTAAATCATTCTCAGTACAGTATAATACTAGATTATCCAGTTCTTTCTGTAGTAGATGACAATCATTGATAGACTCTATACATTTATATATTTTTAAATCATCTGCATACAGAAGGAGGTCACAGTAAAGAAAATAGTTAGATATAATAAGAATAATAATAATAATAATAATAATAATAATAATAATAATAATAATAATAGTAATAATAATAATAATAATAATAATAATAATAATAGTAATATTAATAATAATAATAATAATAATAATAATAATAATAATAATAATAATAATAATACTTTATTACTCAACAGTGAACCAATTACAGGGTATATAGAACAACATAAATATTAAAAATGTAGAGAATATTAAATATACATATATAAAACAAAAATAATAATAAGATGTGTTTACATAAATATATCTTCATAAATTTGGTTGGCATATCGGCACATTATATAAATAGGTGAACGTTGAAGGACATCAGTACGACAAGCGGCAAGGTAAAAGGTGCTAGCATATCTGGAGGCCATCCTTGGGACATGGAACGAAATCCGAGATAGGAGAAAAGGAGCATCTACCTTGTTGTGGAACAGCGACCATGGAGTTAATGTATACATTGAAAAGTAGGGGACCTAAATGTGACCCTTGCGGTACACCAGAAGTTACTTTGATGCGAGATGTGAAACCATTAACATATATTAACTGAGAACTATTTTTAATATATGAATCAATCCACCGGAGAAGAGAACCGTGAACACCATAAGATTCCAGCTTTTTTATAAATACGGAGAGATTGACTCTATCAAAAGCTTTGCTGAAATCAGTGTACACAATGTCAATATAATTTCTGTAAAAGAAAACTATAAGAAATAATATGGCAGAACAAAATCATTTATTTCAATTAATGTACAAGTATGGTAATAATAATATAGACAGGTGTAATTAGATACATGAATACTTTTAATTTTTCTTTAGTATGAGATCTCGTAAATACATTCTTCTTAACTTTCCACTACTTGTTCTAGGAATGGAATCCACAAATGTAACACCACCTCTAAGTTGATACGGATCTGATAATCGTTCTGAGGGAAATAAAATTTAATTAGTAAAGTTTTCACATTATATATGAAGTTACCTTTTATGTGCTGAATGAGATCTTGTTCTGTAACTTGCGCATTTGCGACAGGTTTTACAACAGCCATGGGTAACTCTCCGTCATGTTCATGAGGAACTGGAATTACTGCGCAGGCTTGTACGCCCGGATGCAATATTAGAGCGTCTTCAATGATCACCGGTGAAACCTGGGAATAAACGTGTATTATTATGAACAGGATGTAAATCGAAAAGTGAAACATAGGAGTTTAACATGGGAAAACAATTTTTCTTTGCGCAAACGCTACCTAATTATTTTATGCAAAAATACTTCAAATAAAAGTTATAGAGATTTAAATGCAGCATCTAAATCATGTGAAACGATTATTTTATCTCTTCATATAAACGTAAAAATAATTACAAAGTTACAGTTTTTATGAGCAGCTTGTCTAAGCAGCCATGGATATATGACAAAAAAATCTGATGTGGCCAGCCCATTACCTTCCGTCAGTTCTATGTATTTTAGGCGCTTTCTTTTTAGGAGGCAAATGAACTGATCTTAGCTCGTACTGAACTGAACTGAACTACTCCTAAAAAGAACAGTATATTTTTTTTTAAATAAGAAGTTATAGTCTGTTAATTTGATTTTGACATTAAATTCTTTTGCCTTTGTGTATTTAAGTATGGAAGTATTTCTTATGGTAATGAAACATGATATAACGTTTCAAACTAATTAATTTCTTCTATTCATGTCATTTTAATATCAAATACTTACAAAAAAGACAAAGTACAAAGCAGTCAGTCATAATGACGTGAGATTGACATTCGGGATCAGTTCAAGAGCTATATGATCCTGTTTCAAAGGTGGTGCTTCGCGGGGGCGGGAACGAAGAAACTGGGTAGTACAAGATCATTTATCCCCTTTTAAAAAGAACGAGTTAGGGTAGATGTTGATCTTCTTAATAAAAAGAAAGCGGCTTTTGTATAAATGTCATACATAAAGTTCCTTGTAAAAGATTATATTTCTTGTACATTACCTTAAGGCAGTTGTATGTATTTTATACAAATTCCACATAGAACAAAAGATCCTATATATCCAGTAGTAAAATTATAACATAAACATACTGTCAACTGCACTTGACATTGACACTTTTCAATCAGAATTTTCTTAATATAGCAGCTGTTTCCAGAGTTATAACACAGCTGACTAATATGTATGATATTTAATTTCTTTATAATTTTTTAACTCTATATCCATTAAATATGAAGTATAAAATGCATCCAAATCGTATAGAGAATAAAATATTCTTTAAGATTTATAATAACATTAAATGTGAAAAAATGATATTTAACATCGTTTTATCAAGAAAAACTGTTAAAATCTTCAAATGAGGGTACTTCCGGTTGACCAATTCTTACCAGAATCTAATCAGCTCTTCATATGGACGTACAGAAGGAGAATACGAAAGAATTATATTTTTTTGAATTGTAGTATTAGCGTTATCGCATTAGAAAAATTTGTCACACACAGACACACACACACACACACACACACACACACACACACACACACACACACACACACACACACATACATACACACACACATACAGACATCATCGTAAAAATAGTAAAATCGTATTCTAGGGACCCTAAAACGTGCTAATTCATCAAAAACTCACCACCGAATTTTTTGACCAAAGACAATACCTTCCTTACCTAAAGGTGACGGAAGGTAAAAAACAAATACGTTGTTTTTTGTCATAAATCCATTGCTGCTTAGAGAAAAAGCTCATAAAAACTGTAACTTTGTAATTAATTTTTACGTTTATACAGCAATAAAAAATAATTATACTTACATGGAAACCCCTGAATTTGAAAATTTCTTTCAGCCTATCAACAAGGAAAAAGTTATAATTATTATCGTAATATACAATATCGCCACTTTTGAAATAACCATCTTCATCAAAAGCTTCAGCTGTGGCGTCTGGTTGATGCAGATAACCATTCATAATTCCATCATATTTTAATCTAAGCTCTCCTTTAGTGTTCGGGCCTAAACATTCCCCTGTAGTGATGTCAACTACCTACAATAATTTCAACAACGGTTAATATAATACCGATAAGAATATATCCAATTTTTATTTTCTTAGTGCTTTCCGTCTATTCTAGGTAACAGAGATAGGCTTGGCTTACGTTAAAAATGTTTGCGATCATGTCTGGGTGTGCATATAACTTTTTTCTCGTATAAAGCGAAGCCTAATAAATTTTACTATTAATTAATTGTAGTTTTTACCTCTCGCTTAGAGAGGTATTGAATTCATGCTAAAAATCGCATATTCAGATTTTAGTGAATAAGCACGTTTTAAGGTCACTAGAATCCGATTATAACATTTTTACGATGATGTCCGTATATGTGTGCGTGCGGATGTGTGTGTGGATGTGTGTGTGTGTGTGTGTGTGTGTGTGTGTGTGTGTGTGTGTGGATGTGTGTGTGTATGTGTGTGTGTGGATGTTGGATCCACGATTTCTCAAATACTATAAGATATTTTTAACTACGGATTCCTCAATCTAACAATAATGGGAAGAGTTGATTACGTTTTGGTAACAATTGGACAACCGGAAGTAGTAGTTACAAGAAAAAAATCATCTAAATATTTATCGAAAATTTATGTAAATACTTATATTAAAGAACGTTAAATTCTTTATTCGATACATATAAATTCATTATTATATCTTCTATAGATTTAGAGATAAAGAAATACATATAAAATAATTTGATGTAAAAATTCTCAGATCAAACTACTTCAATGCAAGAAATTCAAATGTTTGTACTTCACACATAAATGTTACTGTCAAAAATATTTATATGCCACTGTCAAAAATATTTGTACATCATTATGAAGATTATGAGGTGACGCCTGGTAAACGCCCGCACGGTAGAAATATGTCATCATCATTACCGATATCTGCGTACAAAGCAGATTGGCACACCCAGCAATGGGTAATATGCCGTGATGATATATTTTTTTTTTATTTATGAAAATAAAAAAAAGTCAACAACGCAAAAGAATATACCTAAAAAAGAATATAAACGGAATTTGCGAAAAAATGACGAATATAAAGAAAAAGAAAGTAGAAAAAGAAAATTTCAGGATATTGAATATAAACAAAATGTATGTATTGTAAATAATTTATATTAAAACATTCCATAGATTTTGCAAATATATGTGAGAATTATTTTGTAGTGAGACATGAATATAAGTATTTGTATTTAAAAATATTTTTTGTTTTATGCGTACAACCAGGTAAAATATCTTGCGAGAGGTTATGTGCTGGCCACATCAGATTTTTCCTGATCATTTTTGTGTAAATAATATTTTTCTCTAAAGAAATTAGTACGCTAAAAAAGCACTGGTTGTTCTGAAGGAAATACTGTGTATATGGAAACAATTATTTAATATAATTCTTAATCGGATTGTTAATTTTTTTAACGTCCGACTGGTATATTATTATTATCATAACAATCCTGCTTTCAGGGTTGTTGTATACCAAATACCACCCTACAGCGTGTTATGAGTTGTTGCTATGGTAATGTTGTCAATAAAATGATATTGATACTAGGTACGTTCAATAAGCCAAGCAAAACAAGCAACCGGAAGTAAAATTTGTTGAACGACTTTGCTAGCCTAGCATTTGCTTGATTTGCTTTCAAGCAATCCAAGCCACAATTTTCTCGCTTGTCTTGCTAAGTGTCAAATATAATGGCGGGAAATACAAATTTTATATACATGAAGTTAACTTGAACTGTTTATATTTCTTGTACACATGTAAAAAAGGCTTTGAGAGTTTTGTGATGAATGTTTATAACATTATTAAATTTGAAATATTTTGTTATAGTCAATATAGCTTCTTCCAAATTAATCCCACTATCTGAAAATAAATATATAAATTCATTTTCCATATGTTCGCAGACCTAGAAAAGAAATACAACAGGTACACAATTACACAATGTTATATTTGACATCTATATACGTTTCTTGATGACAGTTGTGGATGACAGTTCGTCATATAGCTAGCAAATCGTTCAGTGCACGAAGCAACAAGTCTCGTTTGCTTACCTAGCATTTGCTAGATTTGCTTACTTTATTGAACGCACCTACTGGGATAAAGCTTAAAAAACAAGCAAAAGCATTCATAGCCTACCTATTCCTCAAATTTTATTAAAACTTTCTGATCCGTAATCCGTAGAATATTAAAAATTGTAGTCGGACGTTAAACGTTGAACGCACCACGGGAGTTAAACGGACAATAATGCCTTCGGTCAACGTACACATCTCGGGCCAGAGGCCATTGAAAAGTACACTGTTGACCTCAGGCGTTATTGTCCTTATAACACCCTTGATACGTTAATTACTATAATGTATTACAAAAATCTTACCTTATATTGTACACCAGGAATGGGTCTACCAGTGGAAAAATATTCACATTCATCCATTGTTAATTCTACTGGCAACGTTACGAGTCCAGCCATTTCAGTCATTCCAAAAGAATTACGAAATTTAGTATGGGGAAACAATTTGCTAATTTCTTTTATTAGATTTGGGCCTATCTTGGATCCTCCAAATCCAACACTCTTTAAACAAGATGTATCATAACGACATACTTCAGGATTCTTTATCAAGTCATTCATCACATGCTGAGTGAAAAGTGTGTTATTTACCTAAATATATTTTAATATAATGTACTTTTAAATCTCATTTCAAACCTATTTTTCTAATTATTGTTTACCTTGAAATCTTGTATGACTTTAACAAGAGTATTTAAATCAAATGATCTGTAAATAACTCTTGTAAATCCAGTATAAATAGAACTAAAGCAGAATGTTGTGTTAGATATCCAATATGGTAATGTGAATATCATTATTCTTTCTATGCCATTCATATGCCTACAACGAAATAAAGATTATTATTGAAAATACGTATATAAGTAAAGAGTAAGGAGATCCAAAAAAAAAATTTATATTTAATATTCAAATGTTTTAATGCGGTACGTGGCTGAGTGTGTTAAATAACCGTTTGCAGTTATGAAGGCCCAAGTTTGAATATATAAATAACAATAATGTTGAGAGATTCGGTGGTAGGCACTTGATGAAACATATTTAAATAACGAGAAATTAGTTAAAGAAAAACACTTGGTGTAAGTTTCACAAAAATTTTATTTAAGACACTTTATCGATTTCGGTTTCTTAGATCATCATCAGAAGGATAATATAAGAATCTTACAGAATTACAGCTTATATACTATCCCGTTAGGGTTACAAGAAACTTATGGTAGGGGGTAATTAGTGGTTTTTTCTAGCAAACATTCGAAAAACTCGGATTGAAACAAATCAACTTGATCATTTAAAATAGGTAAATGTGTATTTAAAGCTTTTTGAATTTCGTACGCTTCTAAAATAATAATAAAATCGAAAACAGAGACAGGAACCTTAATTGTGGTATTTATCAAATTAAATGTAACGACTGCGATAAATGTTATATGTATAGGGCAAACAGGAAGAACTTTTACAATCAGATATCAAGATCACATGCGATCATACCAGCTAAATAAAATTGATTCTAATATTGCGAAACACCTCATTGAAACCAATCACACTTGCAGTATAGACAATTTATTTTTTTACATATTTTAGATAAAGGACAAAAAATGAATATTTTAGAAGCATATGAAATTCAAAAAGCTTTAAAAACAAATTTACCTATTTTAAATGATCAAGTTGATTTGTTTCAATCCGAGTTTTTTGAATGTTTGCTAGAAAAAAACCACTAATTACCCCCTACCATAAGTTTCTTGTAACCCTAACGGAATAGTATATAAGCTGTAATTCTGTAAGATTCTTGTATTATACTTCTGATGATGGTCTAAGAAACCGAAGTCGATAAAGTGTCTTAAATAAAATTTTTGTGAAACTTACACCAAGTGTTTTTTAAAATTAATTTCTCGTTATTTAAATAACAATGTGTTTGAATATCAACTGTACAAAGAAAATGTGTTATTTATTTAGAATATAAATTAAATTCTTTACAACTTATTACTTTATATTACATTTTTACCTTCCGTCACCTTTAGGTATTGTCTTTGGTCAAAAAATTCGGTGGTGAGTTTTTGATGAATAAGCACGTTTTAGGGTCCCTAGAATACGATTTTACTATTTTTACGATGATGTCTGTATGTGTGTGTGTGTGTGTGTGTGTGTGTGTGTGTGTGTGTGTGCGTGTGTGCGTGTGTGTGTGTGTGCGTGCGTGCGTGTGTGCGTGAGTGCGTGCGTGCGTGCGTGAGTGCGTGAGTGCGTGCGTGCGTGCGTGCGTGCGTGCGTGCGTGCGTGCGTGCGTGTGTGTGTGTGTGTGTGTGTGTAACAAAATTTTCGTCTACGATAACTTCCATACTACAATTCTAAAAATTATAATTCTTTCGTATTTCTCTTCGTTACATCCATGTGAAGAGCTGATTAGATTTTGGTTAGAATTGGACAACCGGAAGTACCCTCATTTGAAGATTTTAACAGTTTTTCTTGAAAAAACTATGTTAAATATTATTTTTTCACATTTAATGTTATTATAAATATTAAAGAATATTTTATTCTCTATACGATTTGACTGCATTTTATACTTAATATTAAATAGATATAGAGTTAAAAAATTATAAAGAAATTAAATTTCATAAAGTAGCCATAGCTATGGAAACAGCTACTATATTAAAAAAAATTTTTGATTGAAAGATGTCAGTGGTAAGTGAAATTGACATAGTGTATTTGTCTTATAATATACTGGAAATATAGGATCTTTTGCTATAAATTTCCTGTATGGAATTTGCATAAAATACATGCAACTACCGGAAGGTAAAGTACAAGAAATATAATCTTTAGTAAGGAACTTTCTGTATGAAATTTGTACAAAATACAAAGAACTGACAAAAGGTAATGTGCTGGCCACATCAGATTTTTTTTAAATTATTAAATAGATTAGAAATACTTGCTAGATAATAATTTTTAAATAAATTTTAAAACTACCTTGCAGCAATTCCTCCATTGTAAAGTCCAAAATTAGATAACTGGGCTCCTTTAGACAATCCTGACGTACCACTTGTAAAAGTAATACATCCTGTGTCCTTCATTTTCCTTGAAGTATCAATTTTAAATTCTTCTTCTGTTTTATATTCTTCAACCAAATCTGACATGGAAATGAATTTATCAGTTTTATCAAAGGTAATAATTTCACATTTAATTGAAGCTTCTCTTATAGCAGATTCCAATAAATCTTCATGTTCTTGTTCACAGAACACCAACGTAGGTTCTGTTAGCTTTATACAGTGAATAATTGAATCTGTAAATATAAAATATTGTCAGAAAATATATTTCATGGGCCACACAAATAATCTAGATCTAGACACTTTTTATAGTTACAATATGAAAATATAAATATACTCAAGTGTAACAAAACGTATCAGTATCATAGCATAATATCAAATTACCATGTACTTTTTTTACGTTATTTTATTTCAAAATTAAAGTAAGAGCAATGTGCCTTAAACAATATACAAATTTATATATTTTGGACTATAAAAATATTATTCATTAATACAAAATTCTTATGCCAATTTATATGATAACGTTTAATATTATAACACACACACACACACACACACACACACACACACACACAAACACACACACACACACACACACACACACACACGCACGCACGCACGCACGCACGCACGGACATCATCGTAAAAATGTTATAATCGGATTCTAGGGACGTGCTTATTCACTAAAATCTGGATATGCGATTTTAGCATGAATTCAATACCTCTCTTAACGAGAGGTAAAAAAGTAAATTTTATTACATTTTTTTTATGTATTATACAAGTATATTTCCAATTTTTTTGTATTAATATTATTATTATTATTATTATTATTATTATTATTATTATTATTATTATTATTATTATTATTATTATTATTATTATTATTATTATTATTATTATTATTATTATTATTATTATTATTATTATTATTATTATTATTATTATTATTATTATTATTATTATTATTATTATTATTATTATTATTATTATTATTATTATTATTATTATTATTATTATTATTATTATTATTATTATTATTATTATTATTATTATTATTATTATTATTATTATTATTATTATTATTATTATTATTATTATTATTATTATTATTATTATTATTATTATTATTATTATTATTATTATTATTATTATTATTATTATTATTATTATTATTATTATTATTATTATTATTATTATTATTATTATTATTATTATTATTATTATTATTATTATTATTATTATTATTATTATTATTATTATTATTATTATTATTATTATTATTATTATTATTATTATTATTATTATTATTATTATTATTATTATTATTATTATTATTATTATTATTATTATTATTATTATTATTATTATTATTATTATTATTATTATTATTATTATTATTATTATTATTATTATTATTATTATTATTATTATTATTATTATTATTATTATTATTATTATTATTATTATTATTATTATTATTATTATTATTATTATTATTATTATTATTATTATTATTATTATTATTATTATTATTATTATTATTATTATTATTATTATTATTATTATTATTATTATTATTATTATTATTATTATTATTATTATTATTATTATTATTATTATTATTATTATTATTATTATTATTATTATTATTATTATTATTATTATTATTATTATTATTATTATTATTATTATTATTATTATTATTATTATTATTATTATTATTATTATTATTATTATTATTATTATTATTATTATTATTATTATTATTATTATTATTATTATTATTATTATTATTATTATTATTATTATTATTATTATTATTATTATTATTATTATTATTATTATTATTATTATTATTATTATTATTATTATTATTATTATTATTATTATTATTATTATTATTATTATTATTATTATTATTATTATTATTATTATTATTATTATTATTATTATTATTATTATTATTATTATTATTATTATTATTATTATTATTATTATTATTATTATTATTATTATTATTATTATTATTATTATTATTATTATTATTATTATTATTATTATTATTATTATTATTATTATTATTATTATTATAGAAAGTGTCTACAGTCCCGACCCCGGGACGAAAAATTAAAGTCCCGAATAGGCGTGGTTTACGCAATTTCTTTAAATACGAATACTTTTTAACATTATCTAACTTAACACCAAAATTCATGCTTGGAAAACTAAGGCCGAATTTTGTACGTTGGGTATAAGTTTTTGTTATTGAGTTTAGAGAAATATATCAAGCTAAGTAAGGTGTTCAACAACCAGCATTACTAAACCATGCCTCAGCTTGATTTAATTGGACCGCCACGCCTCTTATTCGGGATTTTAGCAACGCGGTCCCGCGGTCGGGACTCTGGCCACGTCCATTATTATATTGTTTATTGTTATATATTTAATTTGACATTGTTACATTATTAATATTAGGTATATTATTTATTGTTATATATTTAATTTAATATTATATTATTAATTATTATGTATATTATTGTTGTTGTTGTTGTTGATTTGTCATATGATAATAGTAATAACCTGTGATGCTCAATAAATATACAAAGAAATCTTGTTGCAATAATATGTTACGCTACAATGTTAAAATTGTAAATTACAAATTGAGTTAATCCTTTATATAATTCTTCCAAACCATTGACAATGATAGCGTTTTCAGCTTACACAGTGCAAGTGCGCACTGAGTGCAACATATCACGTGACCACACTGAACGAGTTCTGCCCTCATCCGGTGGCATTGCAGTTTAAGCTGAAAACGATTTTGTTTGGCCGCCATTTTTGCACTGACACTATTGCACTTGCCTAGGGAGTCAGTGCAAAAAGTCGCACTGAGCCAGTGCACGGTGCAACTTTTTCTTAAGCTGAAAACGCATCAGCTGACTAAATTTTGCACTCAATGACAAGCTTAAAACGCTCAGTGCAAAAAAGCTTCATAATATATCAAAAAGTTATTAAACCAAGAGAAAAAAAAAAGTCCGTAACAAAATTTTGATTCGCAAAAAAAAATTATCAGGTTCACAATAATCAAATACAAAAATTTTAATTTGAAAAAATTAAGTAGAGTTAATTTCGACTTTTTTGTATTTTAAACAGTTTATTACCTGCAGGGGCTGTAATATCCACAGCACAAAATCTTGATCCTATAAATATACTTGCGAGCATAACAACTAAGTAATCCATATTGTTGTAGCAACATAATGCAACAATATCTTCTGTTGTTACACCTTTCCTTTTCAATGCTTGAGCTAAAGATAAACTTCTGTTTAAAAGTTGACCGAAAGTTTCTGTTTTTCCTGTACATGAGTCAATCTACAATTAAGAAATTAAATAATATAAAACAAAAACAATATAAAAATGCAAACAAATTGAATGTGTGTAGATTAATTACCTGTCCTATTTTTTCAGCATGCTGTTTCAGGTTTTCCAACACATATTCACTTAATGAGCGGTTTATATCTATATGTATATCATACGGGACATGTATAATATTTGCTGAAGTATCTACAACAATTAGAAAACGTATTACAGTAAATATTGAAAAACTAAAAAATATAAGTACTCTTCACGACATTGTCGCCCTAACTAAGGATGACCAACAATTTCAATGATTGAAATTCCCTTAAACTTAAATTTTCATGACTTTCACTGACTACATTTAATTGTTTCCGTAACATAGTTGCTTATAATTATATTAAATCGAAAAAAAATCTTTCTAAAAAAAGTAAAAGGGTAGGTAAACAATTATTAAAAATTTCTCGTCGAACAAAAAAACAAGATTGCAAAAATTAATTTTCCTGGCAATTTATAAAATTTCTTGGCTATTCCATGGCCCTATAAATGTACCACTTCAACTGATCCAACAGCCGATTCGATTATAGTGTCAACTAATTCACTTCTATCTGACTTTTTGACTTCCAAGAGGTAGGTATACTTTATTCTCAACGGAAGTAAAAATAAAATAAAACATATTTTATGGGGGGGGGGGGGGGGAAATATATGAGATAAATAATTATGATTATGGCTATGAGAAATAAAATGTACAGCTAGTATATTATTTATATTGAAGACGAAGAGCTAGCAGTTAAAAAAATATATTCTTTTCTATCAAAACTGTTAAGAAAAGAAGCACATCAAGTTTTACATATTAATAAATTTTATTTAATGAACATCAAATTCAATATGACAACATAACTTTACGAGCCTGGCGAACTTTAAATGTTATTTTCTGCATGGTTTAAATCATTTTATAATCTATTCAACTACATCACAACTAGTGATCCACGCGAGGCGAGACGAGAAATATAAAATATCGATCTCGTCTCGTTTTCGGATCTGTAATCTCGATCTTGCTCTCGTTCTCGTACATTTCTTTGGGTCTCATCTCGTTCTCGCACGAGAGTCTCGCGAGAGTCTCGCTGTAAAAATAAGCGCTTGCGCACTACCTATTTACGTAACTATTTAACTACAAGAGTCAAGTTCGCACCAATAGCACCGTCTTCCATGTATTTTCAGTCATATAACTATAATAAAGGGACGAAACACTAAATTCCTGTCTCCAAATTATTTCAATACGAACATAATATTAATTCTTTTACGGTCACCAGAAAATGTGATAAGTTAGTAAATAATTTAATTTACCTCTAAAATATCCAATTTATCATCAAATTGTGACCTCTAAACCATTTCAATAAGAACACATTCTGTCATCAGTAAAACGAATTAAACATTAAAAAGTTATTTTTTGTAACTAAAAGTATCTACACTTTTTCATTAAATATATGCTACTATTTAAGTAAGATTAAGTCATAAAAACCGCTTCACTGGTAACCCGCTGGCAACCAATCACTCCGCTTCTCTCCCTGTGGGCTCCCATCGACGCTTAATATAACATACTTTACTTTTCAGTGGCGACAAGAGTTTTATTAACCGTGGTATTAACTGGGGTGAATTGGGGACTGGAATATTAGAGAAAACTATTTCTACTGGATGCAATATCGATTTTGTCTTTATTTTTGCATTTTCTCGCTCAGAGACCGATACTAATCGATTCTAAATAGACTCAAAAAATATTGTGAATTCATATAATTTTAACATTTACGTGTTCTATGCATGAATTAGCGTTGACTCTACTCCTTGTACGGTGCATTTTTCATTGAATTTATGAATCAAAGCTATAAAGTTACAAATACTTTTTATTGCGAGAATCTCGCGAGATTCTCGCTTCTCGCAGTTGTTATATCGATCTCGCCTCGAATTTGAAACTGCAATCTCGCTCTCGTTCTCGTCTCGCATAATGCAACGAGACGAGACGAGATGCGAGAGTACTCTCGCTTCGTCGTGCATCACTAATCACAACTTTTTATTTTACCAATCTGTGTCAGGAATGGATTATAAATAGCTTTAAAGCACGCGGAAAATAGCATTTAAAGTTCTTCAGGCTCGTAAAGTTCATCATCCTGTATACGTATATACGAGTAGTTACAAATATATAATTATAAGTGCGTAAATATTTTACAAAATTTATTTCAATTTATCACGAATGCAAAAAATAGTTTTTATATTTTGCGTTCATAATGAAGTCATTACGATACGGAATTGCGTATCGTAATGACCTTCATTTCAATACGCAATTTTTTGTTTTAGACGGTTGGTACTAGATGACGTTTCTTTAACCCATTTTTACCTAATTTATTTTTAGTAAATTGACAATTCATTTTAATAATATAATGTCGAAATTATTATTATTATTTTTTATTTAGGGAAGATTATTTACATGAAAATGTACAAATGGTTGCAAATATAATCACAAATTGAGTAAATAAATGTTAATTGTAGAAGGCGCAAAATATAAAAAATAGTATAAAGAACTCATTTTATAACACTTTCTTTCGCACTTGTCAATTAGAAAACTCGCTAACGCACGTTTTCTAAATTTTGACGCGTGCAAAAAAAACATGTCTTATAAAACACGTTCTTTAATATACTAATATACAATGAATATCTTCTATAGCGTGTGTACAGTAGCATAATATGTATATTATAATACGCTTGAAGAAAAATACATTTTATTTTACAGATAATTATATTTTTTAAGGTGCGTACAGACATGCAACAAAAACTCAGGTCGTAACACCGTCGCGTACCTGATTTTTGTTGCGCATGGAAGATACTGAAACACAGCAACAATAACCTCACCTAACGCACAAAAATCACTCTTGGAAAATTCGGGGTGAGTTTTGTGCGTTAAGTGAGGTTATTATTATCGTTATATTGAAAGCGAAAAAAATTTAAGCGAATCTACATTTGCATGTCGTTCGTGTTCGGGATCGATGCTACCCATACCGAATTGTCGCTAGTCGAGTTTTGTGTTTGTGTGTCAGGTTAGGTTACGTTGGTAGTTTAAAAAAGTTGCATGCGAAAAATATTCAAATATTGACAAAAACAGCCAATGAAAACTAACAATATTCTACTTCTACGACTTTCTTCTGAGAGTAAAGCACAGCTTCGTCTTGAAAGTCAAAGGATCAAGTAAAAGTGGATCAGCCCATATTAAAATCGACTGTAGGATCAGTTACGACTGTACTCTTCACAACAATATGAATGCGTATATTACCCATAAGCGAACATATTGTAAAAACTAACTGTAAAAGTTTTCTTAAGTAAATGATTTAAAGCCAAAGATAACATTGTCATAAAAAAATATTAATATTCTATTTATGGTAAATTATATCATTACATATTTTATATTAATATCATACTCGTATGTAAAAGATAAAGCTATTTGTTTTAGACAATAACAGTACTCACTTTGCGATATCGAGACCATAGTTCAAATGTTATTTTCCTTTAAAACAAGTCAACTGACTGAAATTTATCTGTTCTCGACCAGCTTATATAAACATATACCTACAAAAAGATATAATATCAAACTAAATGCAAGTCACTATTGACGATAACATAAAAATTCCGCAGAATTTTATCAAAATACAGAAATGTAAAACATAAATTAATCTTATAAATCTTAACAGGTTAACGGATTAATCTCGTTGAATACACTTTTCGTCTTCTACATTCAACATAAAAAAGAAATAATTACAAAATAGAAACTTTTTGCAATTATGTTGCAGTTGTTATGCATTTAAACGTTACTTTGTAGTTGATACTTACTAACAGAGCTGGGCAATACTTGCAAGAAAAGTACATTATTAGGCTTGCAAGTACTTTCAGTACTTCAAGTACTTTCTATTTATAGTACTTTGTACTTGACAAGGTAAGTCTATTCACATGTACTTGGTACTTAATACTTGGAAAAATACTTGAAGTACAATGAAAAATACTTTAAGTATTTTTAAATACTTGAAGTACTTTAAATGTACTTGAAGTATTTTAAGTGTATTTGAAGTATTTTAAATGTACTTGAATTACTTTAAATGTACTGTAAGTGCGATGAATAATTTAAAAGTTAACAATGTTATGAGAATTGTTTGTCTGTCAGTGTTTCTTTTGCAGTGGTGTGGTGTTATTCCTGTAGTACATAATTATGTAAATTTCATTAATAAATATATTTTCAGCGATAATATGAAAGTAAAAATACATTTGCAAATTTACATATAGTGTTTGTATTACATAACTACAGTGCTGGGACTTTGCGTATCGCCTGGCGATCGCATGACGTAAAAATGATATCATTCTAACATTTCGGTACAGCTTCTCGTATCGCTTGGCGATCATTTGACGTCAATTTTACGTCATGAGCTCGCTAGGTGATACGGCAGTCCCATAACTAAATAAATATCGCATATTGAAATTTTTGTGAACAATCACCTTTTAAGGTCCATATAATCAGAAAAATGTCAATTATCTGAAAAAGTACTTACACCAAATTTACAAGTACTTTTTCAAGTACTTGGTACTTTCAAGTACTTTAGAAACTAAAAAAAGTACTTGTACTTCAAGTACATTTAGAAACATCAAGATACTTGATACTTGTACTTCAAGTACTACTTTCCGGTACTCTGCCCAGCTCTGCTTACTAAGCGCTTGTTACAAATTATCAAAATTTACACAAAATGCAGTGGAAATTTGGAAAAAAACTAAAAAGTTATAATATAAACCCAGAAATCTAGTGTATTTTTTAAAGATATCAATTTCATCCACCTAATAATTTTCACTAAAATGAGTTCTTGAAGAGATAATAGGGGATTACAGCTCAATCGAATTAAGAGAAATTAGTTAAAAATAGTGAAAGTATATATTTAATAATGAATATTAATAAAGAAATAAAATGATATAATTGAAATACTTTGGAAATAAGGGGGTTTTTGTTTTAGCAGCTCGTCACTCATATGAAATCCATATATATTACTTTGATTGGCGACTCAAAGACCACCTATAATTATATAACGAATACCGAGTTAGGGGCGGAGCCTACTACCAATGGAAGTAGAGAAATTCAAATAACGGAGGCGTGGCTATCAGTTTTTATTTGAATATAAATATTTTGCATTAAACTTAATACTTTAAATATATTTCCAATTATCGTCGACTTGTACAGTATAATATTCATTTATTTTTTATAAATATAATATAGAAATAGCATATATTTCAAAAACATTTAGGTCCACGAAGAAAATAATTTGATATAAAAACTTATATACGTGACGTCACATCTATATTTTCAAATTTCGGAGGACTGTAACTCGCTTATTAATAGGAATTTTTTCACCGGATTTTCACCGACAGTCTTAGTTTTACTTATACGTTTAGATGAAATTATATCCCCTATTGCCTGTTTGAAATTTGGAGCGTTGGAAATTAATCAGACTAGCAGTCGTAATAAACTTTTTATCTTCTCCTGAAGACGTTTATTGTTATAATCGAAAAGTCGGAAAGAGAATAAACTAATTAATTATCACTGTAACCTGAATATTTTCTAACTAACACTAGATATAAGTTTTTAAAAAAATAGTTTTAAATCACTTATTTGCTTCATCATATATAATCTGAGAAATAAAGCAAGAAAAAATTACCTTATCTAAATAGAAAATCTATGTAAATAAATTATATTATAGTGTAGCGTGTCTAGCAATTAAAACATCCACACACCTAGCACATGTCTTTATTGAACATACAGCGTTTCACTACTTTCAATACATAACAACAATATGACGATTATAACACACAACGCACTTATAAATGAGTCTCTCTTTGCCCCTCCTACTTGCATCATTTTTTCTCGCGATCACTGTGCACAGGGTCGGATTGGCCAGTCGGGATAATCGGGAATTTCCCGAGAGGCCGCGGTTTGTGGAGTAACTGTTCTTTATTAGATCGCTTTTTATTTTCTAATTCTTTGTAAAAAGTTCTTTCTGTGTTTTGATAATTCCGTGCTTTATAGATTCTGAACGAATGGATCTTTGCATAGGTCATATTCTGCGACCGGAACTTTTTTTTCAGATCAGCTCAGGTATTTGGCATCTCTTTTTCTTAGATCATAAAAAATCAGTAACGATTTTCAAATGCTTTTTATTTCTTATTAATTAGATAGGAATACAAACAGTAAATTAATTATAAAGAATATACTTAGCCGTATGTCTTACACATGAGAAGAAAAATTGGATACATAGGTACGTAGTTTTATCAATGCTGAATTAACGAATAAAGTAGAAACAGAAACAAAATAATAATTTTAAACATTAGAATTTTTGAAATGTAATAAATTAAGACAGGCCATATCAACTGGGCAGACAGTCATTATATGCCATTGTATTTTTAAGTGAGCTAAATAAATTACAACCCACTTGTATTTAATTTGTTCTTGGATTTTCTGGTTTCAAATTTTTGTATTTTTTGTTTTTACCTTCCGTCATACCTTTAGGTAAGGAAGGTATTGTTTTTGGTCAAAAAATGCGATGTTGAGTTTTTAATGAATAAGCACGTTTTGGTCCCTAGAATACGATTTTACTATTTTTGCGATGATGTCTGTATGCCTGTGTGTATGTGTGTGTGTGTGTGTGTGTGTGTGTGTGTGTGTGTGTGTGTGTGTGTGACGATTTTTCCTCCGACGATAACTCCAACCCTACAATTCTAAAAATTATAATGCTTTCGTATTCCTTTTCGTTACGTCCATATGAAGAGCTGATTAGATTTTGGTTATAATTGGTCGACCGGAAGTACCCTCATGATATTATAAATATTAAAGAATGTTTTATTCTCTATACGATTTGATTACATTTTACACTTCATATTCAATGGATGTTGAGTTAAAAAATTATAAAGAAATTAAATTTCATAAAGCAGCAAGCTATGCAATAACACTGGAAACAGCTAATATAATTTAAAAAATTCTGATAGACAGATGTCAATGTCAAGTGCGATTGACATGTTTGTGTTATAATTTTACTGCAAATATAGAATCAATTCTAAGAAACTTTCTGTATGGAATTTGTACAAAATACATAGAGCTGAGGGAAGATAATGTAATGGAAATATAGAATCTTTCGCAAGAAACTGTCTGTATGGAATTTGTGTAAAGTACATAGAACTGACGGAAGGTAATGTGCTAGCCACTCAGATATTTCATTTGCCATGGTCTAAACTGTTTGGTATATAAAAAATAAATTTTGTCTTCTCCAAGTTTATTCGTTTCCCGTATATTTGATCTTTTTTAAAAATCATAGATCAAGATCTGAATATATAAAACGATCTAGATCAAGTCAAAACCATACTAAGTGAACTAGATCAGTGAATTAGATGAAATGATCTAGATCAGTCACAACACTGATTATAGTTAAGGTATTGTCCTATCCGGTGTGTGTTGATTTATGGTGGTACACTGATGTTATTAGTCCAAGATTCGTTTTCTCTGTTAAAACATCTAAGAACGGAAAGACTCCATGGGATTTTTTTTTATTGTGAACCTTATAGATCGTCTAATATTATTTAAATGTTCCCGAGAAGATTGAAGTTCCGTGTCGTTGTTGTTTCAAATTATAAAAGTATCATCAACAAATCTAAGCCACAGTTTATATATTGGCTGTATCTAGTGATAATTCTTCAAAAAATTCCATGTATAAATTCTAAAACTGAGAAGATACTGTCGGCAAACCGTCTTGAACAAAATAATTTTCTTTTTCCTGGAAACATGAGTTCTGTAGGCAGCACTGCAAAAACTCCATAATACCATCAACAGGCAAGTCGGTTCTATCTTTTAAGTTGATATCTTTTTCAAGCCTTGTTGTGATGATATCTAAAGATTCCTTAATAGGTAAATTCCTAATTGAACTTACGACAAAAGCTGACAAAAAGATTTTGTGGTTGTAATTGTATTTAGCTCAAAAGTTCTACACAATGTTTTAAATTCTTCACATATTATGTTGTTTTTCCTTGAAGTAGATGAATGATTGGTAATATAAATCTTGAAAATTTGTAAGTAGGTAAATTTATGGAACTTGTGACAGGTCTCTGAGATGCCTAAATCTTTGTTATGGATTTTTGGAACCTCGTATAGATGTGGAGGCTTGTTAAAATGTGGAGTGAGATCTGTTCTTGTTCTAAACGGCATATATTCCTTATTGTTTTCTGTAGCAGGATCTTTTTGAAGTTTCTTATAATTTCCTTGATTCAAAAGCTCTTCTATTTTCTGATCATTTAAATTAGTATCCAATATTACAGTAACATTTCTTTTATCTGTGGGTAGAATATTGATTGTGTTATCTTTCTTGAGACTCTTGAATGCTTTATTTTCTTCGTTGTCAAGATTAGGTTTGATCAGATTATTTTTTTAACCTTTAAACAGAAACTAAATGTTATTTTCTAAACTTCACAATGTTTCATATTTTAAATACTATTTTTAAGAACGTTTTTTATATTTCTTTTATAACAACTGCAAAACTAATTTAATAATTTGACAATATAAAAATACATTTAAAAAAAAAATTGAGATGAGGCCGATCGAGAATTTTCCCGGGCCGCTGAATCTTCCCAATCCGACCCTGACTGTGCAACCATGAATCTTCAAGGCAAAACTCGATTCAGGATTTTATAATTTATTTTATTTGTACTTTTACATAAAATATTTACGTCGAAGAATATGAATATGTACGAATAACATACCCATTTATAAACAAAATAATGAAAATTTAACACCATAATAAGATCAACAATTTCAAATAAAACGAAATTTGTTACAATTTAGTGCATGAATTTGATATAATTTTAATCTTGTCGTAGTAAATGTCCGAAAAATAAATATTACCGTCCCATATTTGTCCAATTTGACTTTAGAACACGATTGAAAATGTATTGCTTTAAAATTTTAAATCAATAACCAGTAGCTTACAAAAATTAATATTAATTAATGTGAACCTTGAGTTTTCATAAATTTAGAAATTTCTTCAAATCGCGGCGTTACTTAAAATTTAGTTTCTATTTATTGGCTATACAAAGTTTAGACAATGTTTATAGCAAGTCATCAGTGTTGTGACTGATCTAGATCATTTGATCTAAATCACTGATCTAGTTCATTTAGTATGGTTTTTGATCTGATCTAGATCATTTTATGTATTCAGATATTGATCTGGATCTAGATCTAAAAACTATACAATATGATCTTAAAAAAAGATCAAATAAAATAAAATAAATGCCTTAGAACTAATTAGTTCGAATGTCCCTACCGTCATTTGCATGCACCGTTGGAACTTAGTGAAAGTATTGGCAGTCAAATATTAGTTCCTATAGAAGATGCAATTTAAATGACAATAAATTTGAATCTTTGATATTTGTAAAGGGAAACTTGAATAAAATTGGAGAAGACGAAAATTAATGGAATGTCTTAATTTATTACATTTCAACAATTATGCTTAAAATTATTATTTTTGTTTCTGTTTCTACTTTATTCATTAATTTAGTATTAATAAAACCAAGTATCTATCTAATTTTTCTTCCATGAGTAAGATATAAGGCTAAGTACAATGTGTTCAGGAAAAATCCTAACTCGGGGTAGGCTATGAACAGGGAAACGTAGTCAAATTGACATTTAATTTAAAACTTTTAAATTAAGACATATGTTTCTTTGTTCATAGCCTAGCCTAATCCGAGTGAGGATTTGTTGAACACACTGTATATTCTTCGTAATTCATTTATTTTTGCATTCCTATTTAATTCATAAGAAATAAAAAGCATCTGAAAATCGTTACTGATCTTTTTTTATGGTCTAAGAAAAATAGATCCCAAATTTCTGATCTGATCTGAAAAAAAGATCCGATCGCAGAAATTGATTTATGATCTGATCTAGTACATATTAGTTGTAAAGATCTTGATCTTGGTCTAGATCCTTTATAAATTGATCTGTCACAACACTGCAAGTCATACAGAACACATTATAATTTGAATAATAAGTGCGTATAGATAGGTAATAACACATTATAATTTGAATAATAAGTGCGTATAGATAGGTAATAGCAAAATTAAATAATATTTTTAATTGTTTATTTCCCGAGGTTGATTTTTCTTTTTATTTATCAGCAGTTATTATCAGTAACAATTCTACATAGTATTGCTTACATTATAGTAACAATTTAGTGAAATTTGATATACATTCTAGAAAATTATTATTGGCCTTTAGTAATCAAAATTATAAAATTTTGAATAGCTTACGCGACTCACTCAAATCTATTCGCGACCATAGGCTAAGGTCTAATGATACTAAGGAATCACCACCGCCATCCGTCAAAATCCTGAGCGCCTCATACCATCGCCCGCTCTGTACTGTACAGCGGTATCGCTTTACGCCCCCGGGTCCATAAGCACGCAATAATGTAATCTCAAATTCCACTTTGCAAAGTTTTACTTAAATTTAAAGCTCACCATAAATTTTATTCTGTTGCACATGTAAATTTTAAGTTCTATTTATCTAAGAATCTAATTTATGACAGTCTCCATGTTCTTCTCGCGTTTGTTTAAAAAGCCGAATCCACCAAGTGGATACTAAATAAAGATGGTATATATCTATATCATTTCAGACTCGTTCTCATTGGTGAAATTTGTGACGTCAAACTAAATCATAAACCTAAAGTTTGGACCTTGCAATGTTTAGCTTTATAATTTGGATTTAGAGACCCTAAATTCGGAAGTGTGAACGGAGTCATTACATAATATGCGGCCAAAGTCTTTAAATCTAAAGTATGAACCATAAATCTAAAACTAATTTTCATTTGTGTATGCACCATAAAAGAAAAAAATAGAAATACGAAGAAATTCTTGAATTTAAACAAATGCTCCTATCTTACTATACCTTACAATCATAAAATAAGTCATGGTATTAAGAAAATTTTGAAGAACAATAATATTAAAATTACTAATTCGAACCTAAATACAACCTACAAATTGTTTACAAACAATAAAGACTAAATCCCTAAAGAGAAAAACAAAAACGTAATTTACAAACTAAACTGCGGCAAATGCGAAAAGGTTTACATAGGTGAGACTAGAGCTGGGCAAGTTACTTTTAAAATGTAACTAGTTACAGTTACAGTTACCTAAAAAAAGTAACTAAGTTACTTAAGTTCCAGTTACTTTGGTGAAAGAACTAAGTTTTTTACTAGTTACTCATTAAAAGTAACTTAGTTACCTTGAGTTACTTTCTAACTACTTTCAATGGAGTGAAGTGTAGACTTATGGTAGGTTGCATGAAACTATTTATCAGTTCGTTAGCAACTAATGGTTCGCTAAGTTTCGAAAAATCGTTGCATGAACGTCATATAATTTTAAAGATTCGCTAAACAGTCCTATAACTTATAGGGCTGATTTCCGGCCTATAAATATTTAACGGTTCAATAAATTGATTTTGACGTTAAATGTCGACATTGCATGAACAAATAATTTGTGAAAATTTTAAGTTTTAAATTCAATAAGTACTAATTAAAAGATAAGTAAATAATCGTATATACTATATACTCGTATGCATTTATTATACCCACAATATATTTTAAATTCATTTTGGTAGAACTATGTCATCGTCTTCTTCTTCCTATGAAGAAATGATTTTGGAAATATTAGAACTTCTTCCAAGACCGCGAATATTTCGTGATAGATCAAATCCCCTAGAAAGTTTCGACAACATTGATTTCAAATTACGATTTAGATTTAGCAAAAATACGTTTATGTGTATTCTGCATATAGTAGGGCCAGATTTTGAAAAAGGGACGAGGTTTTTTTAACTGTACAACAGTTCTTATACCGGATTCTTGTTGAGAATTAAAACTTTTGCAAATATCTGATCAAGCTTCCAATTTACTTTTATTTGTCGTGCCGTCAGTTTTCTTGTTCTCTATTACACTTAAAAATTTTTGAATAATATCCTTTCGGTAAAATTTCGGCTCCTATTTCTCTTGTCCATTTTCAATAATAATTTCTTATCGAAAGATACGTTTATGACAATGACAGTTATTGTACTGATACTGTTACTAGGTAAACAATTCATTAGCTAAAGATTCCAATATTTTTTTCATGCAACCGTTTGAATTTTAGCGGTTCGCTAACTTTGTAGGACCGGTAACTATAGAATCAATAAACTATTTATTGAACAGTTTTCTTGCAACCCAGCATTAGACTGTTGTCTTAGATATTCTGTCGTATACATATCAGGGAGTTTTTGAACTAACTACGTTAACCTAAATTTTAACGTTATTATTTTGTGAGAAGGGAGTTTGCAAAAATGAGACGAATTCTACCACCAACATATATGAGATGTTCACAGCCATTGTAAATAATTATTTATTTCTAAATATTATAAATATAAACAAGGCAAAACGTCTTTACTGCACCACGTATGTCATATGACGGGAACTTTGTTTTCCTACGTACAAGAACATTTTGTGTCCGCTGATGCTGCCATCTACATTCGAGTTTTTTCGCGGATAAATACAGCTTAGGGTACCCCTTGTGATTTTTTCAGTTTTTAGACTTTTCCTTCTGGAGATTGTAATAATTGTTCAAACATTATGAAAATTGGTATGCTTATGTAATTTTGCTCGTAGAATCTAATGGTGATAACGCTAGGGGTGTATAAATGACCGTTTTTTCAGGTAGCATCTATGCACCCCAAAAAAAAAAAAATTTAAATTGTGCATAGATGCTACTTTCAGGTAGCATCTATGCACCACAAAAAAATTTTAATCGTTCATAGATGCTACATTCAGGTAGCATCCATGCACCCCAAAAAAATTTTTAATCGTGCATAGATGCTACATTCATGTAGCATCTATGCACCCCAAAAAAAATTTAATCGTGCATAGATGCTACTTTCAGGTAGCATCTATGCATAGATGCTACTTTTAGGTAACATCTATGCACCCCAAAAAAAATTTAAATTGTGCATAGATGCTACTTTCATGTAGCAGCTATGCACCACAAAAAAATTTTAATCGTGCATAGATGCTACTTTCAGGTAGCATCCATGCACCCCAAAAAAATTTTTAATCGTGCATAGTTGCTACTTTCATGTAGCATCTATGCACCCCAAAAAAATTTTAATCGTGCATAGATGCTACTTTCAGGTAGCATCTATGCAACCTAAAAAAAAAATTAATCGTACATAGATGATACTTCCTGGTAGTATCTATGCACCCCAAAAAAAAATTTAATCGTGCATAGATGATACTTTCAGGTAGCATCTATGCACCCCAAAAAAAGATTAATCGTGCATAGATGCTACCTGAAAGTACCATCTATGCACCCAAAGAAAATTTTTAATCGTAGGTAGAATCTAATGGTGATATCGCTAGGGGTGTATAAATGACCGTTTTTGAGATATGGCCCAAAAATGGAAAACTGAAGAAATCGCAAGGGGTGAGACATCTCAATGTTTTAAAAAACCTCTACACACAGTGCTTTCGTTGAACACCATTGTGACACTGGACACATTTATTATTTTAACAATGCTAAGATTGTTGATAAAGACATCAAAAAAAAACTTTATATATATATATATATATATATATATATATATATATATATAATAATAATAATAATAATAATAATAATAATAATAATAATAATAATAATAATAATAATAATAATAATAATAATAATAATAATAATAATAATAATAATAATAATAATAATTTGCAAGATTTTCTCAGTAACCTACAATTTGTAATCGAAATTTCTTGTAGCTATACAAGATTGTGTACTCAAAAGGTCACAAGCACTACTAAAATGTGATCCACTTTAATTAATAATAATGTTTTCATTTAAAACTTTTATTTTCATTATTTTTCTTCCAACTTAAGGTGTGTGGTTACACAAAAATGTTAAAAAAAATTCTGATAGTTTAGTATTTTACTAGCGTAACCTCGGCTTCGCCGAGTTTTCCCTAGGGCTCCGCCGATAGTGGTTTATAATGCCCACGCAACATGCCCACCCAAACTGCCCACGCAACATGCCCACTCAAACTGCCCACGCAACATGCCCACGCAACATGCCCACCCAAACTGCCCACGCAACATGCCCACCCAAACTGCCCACGCAACATGCCTACCCAAACTGCCCACGCAACATGCCCCCCCAAACTGCCCACGCAACATGCCCACTCAAACTACCCACGCAACATGCCCACCCAAACTGCCCACGCAATATGCCCACCCAAACTACCCACGCAACATGCCCACCCAAACTGCCCACCCAAACAGCCCACGCAACATGCCCACTCAAACTGCCCACGCAACATGTCCACCCAAACTGCCCACGCTACATGCCCACCCAAACTGCCCACGCAACATGCCCACCCAAACTGCCCACGCAACATGCCCAACCAAACTGCCCACGCAACTTGCCCACCCAAACTGCCCACGCAACATGCCCACCCAAACTGCCAACGCAACTTGCCCACCCAAACTGCCGACGCAACATGCCCACCCAAACTGCCCACGCAACATACCCACCCAAACTGCCCACGCAACATGCCCACCCAAACTGCCCACGCAACATGCCCACCCAACTGCCCAAGCAACATGCCCACGCAAAATGCCCACCCAAACTGCCCACTCACACTCTCCTTGACTTTTCTGGCTCATGCTGTATGATAATGTAATTTAAAAGATTTTTATTAGTACGATACAATAATTGGCACGCCCCCACCCCCGCAATGGCCTTGAGGATATATTTATTTATTTATAAATGAATAAATACTTAAATAAAAAAATACATAAATAAGTAAATAAATAAATAAATAAATAAATAAATATATATATAAACAAATAAATAAATAAATAAATAAATACATAAATATATTAAAAAATTAATAAATTATTAAATTAATAAATTACTAAATTAATAAATTAATAAATTATATAAATTATATAAATTAATAAATTATATAAATTAATAAATTAATAAATTAACAAATTAACAAATAATTAAATTAACAAATTAACAAATTAATAAATTAATAAATTAATAAATTAATAAATTAATAAATTAATAAATTAATAAATTAATAAATTAATAAATTAATAAATTAATAAATTAATAAATTAATAAATTAATAAATTAATAAATTAATAAATTAATAAATTAATAAATTAATAAATTAATAAATTAATAAATTAATAAATTAATAAATTAATAAATTAATAAATTAATAAATTAATAAATTAATAAATTAATAAATTAATAAATTAATAAATTAATAAATTAATAAATTAATAAATTAATAAATTAATAAATTAATAAATTAATAAATTAATAAATTAATAAATTAATAAATTAATAAATTAATAAATTAATAAATTAATAAATTAATAAATTAATAAATTAATAAATTAATAAATTAATAAATTAATAAATTAATAAATTAATAAATTAATAAATTAATAAATTAATAAATTAATAAATTAATAAATTAATAAATTAATAAATTAATAAATTAATAAATTAATAAATTAATAAATTAATAAATTAATAAATTAATAAATTAATAAATTAATAAATTAATAAATTAATAAATTAATAAATTAATAAATTAATAAATTAATAAATTAATAAATTAATAAATTAATAAATTAATAAATTAATAAATTAATAAATTAATAAATTAATAAATTAATAAATTAATAAATTAATAAATTAATAAATTAATAAATTAATAAATTAATAAATTAATAAATTAATAAATTAATAAATTAATAAATTAATAAATTAATAAATTAATAAATTAATAAATTAATAAATTAATAAATTAATAAATTAATAAATTAATAAATTAATAAATTAATAAATTAATAAATTAATAAATTAATAAATTAATAAATTAATAAATTAATAAATTAATAAATTAATAAATTAATAAATTAATAAATTAATAAATTAATAAATTAATAAATTAATAAATTAATAAATTAATAAATTAATAAATTAATAAATTAATAAATTAATAAATTAATAAATTAATAAATTAATAAATTAATAAATTAATAAATTAATAAATTAATAAATTAATAAATTAATAAATTAATAAATTAATAAATTAATAAATTAATAAATTAATAATTAATTTTGAAAGTTCTATAGTTTAGCCATGCAGAAAACTTTTCATTTAATACCAAACAGGATATACAGGTGTTTCATATAAGAGTGCAAGGCGTAGGAGTATGAATTCTGATACCAAAAGGGGGAAATATCCCAATAAACATTGGTGCTATAACGCTTCCTAACAGAGATACCCAGGATTTTATTTAAAAAAAAAAAAAATCTGATGTGGCCAGCACATTACCTTCCGTCAGTTCTATGTATTTTGTATAAATGTCATATAGAAAGTTCCTTGCAAAAAATTATATTTCTTGTACATTACCTTAAGGCAGTTGTATGTATTTTGTACTAATTCCATACAGAAAGTTTCTAACAAAAGCTCCTATATTTCCAGTAAAATTATAACATAAACACACTGTCAACTGCACTTGACACTGACACCTTTCAATCAGAATTTTCTTAATGTATCGCAGCTGTTTCCAGAGTTATAGCAAAGCTGACTAATATATATGATATTTAATTTCTTTGTAATTTTTTAACTCTATATCCATTTAATATGAAGTATAAAATGCATTCAAATCGTATAGAGAATAAATAATTCTTTAATATTTATAATAACATTAAATGTGAAAAAATGATATTTAACATCGTTTTTTCAAGAAAAACTGTTAAAATCTTCAAATGAGGGTACTTCCGGTTGATCAATTATAACCAAAATCTAATCAGCTCTTCACATGGATGTAACGAAGAGGAATACGAAAGAATTATAATTTTTGGAATTGTAGTATTAGAGTTATCGCATTAGAAAATTTTGTCACACACAGACACACACACACACACACACACACACATACATACACACACACACACATACAGACATCATCGTAAAAATAGTAAAATCGTATTCTAGGGACCCTAAAACGTGCTTATTCGTCAAAAACTCACCACCGAATTTTTTGACCAAAGACAATACCTTCCTTACCTAAAGGTGACGGAAGGTAAAAACAGGAAACAGGTTAGTTTTATTTATTATTATATTGGGTCATAAATAATTATTTATAAAAAGAGTCCCAGAGCAAGTGTTCAAAATGAAAGACATTACATTCAATAAATAAATCAGTATTATTTAAAAATACTACTGTAAATTATTAAAATATTACATTTTCATTAAATACAGAAGGCTTGGCAATACTTTTTTGTATTAGAAATATTATCAAAATATTAAATAACAGGTGTAATAATTAAATAATTATCGGATTGAAATGAGTGGAATTTTTAATTAATTAAATCTCATTTAAATTTTAAATGAATTAGATGCCATCAGCCAACTATTTTCTGCTATTTCAGTATTACGCTTCATTTAAGATAAATCCTCAGTATCTCTGTTATGAAGCGTTCTAGCACCAATGTTTATTGGGATTTTTTTCATGTTGGTGTCTAGAATTCATACTCCGAAGCCTTACATAGTTACATGAAACACCTGTATTTCTGACAAATTTTTACGAAAAACAAGAAATGTTTTCTCATGGACTGTCATAGAGAATTGTCAAAAACACGACAGCTCGATCGGCTATTCTTTTTTGCATAAAATTGTCAATAATATTTCGGAAGTGTAGTATCTATAGCTGAGTGCACGATGTATAATGTATTACAAAGAATGGCTAAATAACCGGGTTAGTTCATACAGTATGCCGCTAGATGTCAGGTTTTTTGCGACCCGGTTTTTACAAAAATATTTGAAATAGTAAATTATTCCTATATAACGCACAATATTTTATATTTTCAATACATTACCTGTACTTGACACTGACATCTTTCAATCTGAATTTTCTTAATCGTAGTACCTGTTTCTATGGTTATAGCATGGCTGGCTGCTACATAAAATTATATAAATAAAAAATCGAAATAGCGCTACTTCCGAAGTAACGTTACTTCAAGAGGTGAAAATTCGGGTCTATATCTCTTTATTTGATCCATACCCTGTTGTGCATCCTATAGCACAACATTTTCTATTTAAACGCGAACTTATTTTGACCGCAACCGACACACTGCGGCACACCAACTGCCAAACGCCTGTCAAATGGTAACGGGTCGCGTTAGCTTCTTTTGTACCAGCTAGTTATGTCAACGCATCTCGTACTCTCACCTATAGATACTACACCGTGGTAGGAACTGATGAAAACATATAATGAAATGAACAAATACTGCGCATTTTATGCGAGCAAACAGGAAGAAATTACAGGATAAATATAAACATAATACAAGGTGACCATTTTATATGTTCCCGCCTGAAATTTTAAGAATAAGCAAAACCAAATATATTTTATAAGCCACTTGGTGAATATTAGTACTTTAAATCGAATAATCACAGTAGGTATAAGAGCAAAACAAAATTTTAAAAACCAAGTCACTTATGAAATGTATCATGGATTGCCTAATCATGAATTTTCAGGCGGGAACTTTTAAAATGCGGACCCTGTATTAGTAACATGTATATGAGTACACAATACTAAATTTAAAGATAAAAATAAATCAAACAAAACTAAAAGATGTGTTATTTTAATTCTAGAGTAAACAGTTAGTTACAAACTGCAGAAAAGTAAGTGCTTACATTACATTAGATCTGAACTTTTACAACGAATTTGAAAATATATCAATAAAGTTTGGATTGTTAAAAATGATAGGTATTAAAGAATACTTTTCTGGCTCATGCTGTATGATTATGTAATTTAAAATATTTTTTATTAGTACGATACAATAATTGGGAATAAAAGAATTTTAATATAGATAATTTTAACGTAATATAAGAAAATAAATACAGACTAAATTCTATACCGTTTTAAAATAGATATCGAATTATGTATAATCTGAAATAATTTTAAACGTAATGTAAGAAAATGAATTACAAAAAAAGAACAGATTAAAACATACTATCTAAAATTATTGAATTGTCTTGTTCCAGACTATGATTTTCCTGTACACGTCTTAAAATCATTACATATACCTATATATACAATCGGTTTATAACGTTGTACCATGTCTTCCGATGCGAATTCTCCACTGGTCTTGCCATAGATCTTCATTCTCTTATTTCTTCTTGGATTCCTGCTACCCAATTCCTTCTAGGTCTCCCTCTTTTCTTTTTGCCGCTAGGAGTTTACTGTGGTATGTGTTTTGCCATTACTCATTTGCTGTACGTGATCGTACCATCTTAATTGACTTGTTTTTATATCATCGGTTATAGTAATTGATACATGCATAATTTGTCATTAACATATCAAATATGACATGACAATGTTTATCTTTTTAATTTTGTACATCGATTGTGATATTATTCCTACCTTTCTAATCCTTTTCGACGTGTTTCCTTATACATTTTCCAAAATTCTATTTACAAAATAAAATATGTAACATAATAATAAACATGGTTTAAAATCATTACATATACCTACCTTGTTAAATTTATCATCTTTTCTTTAATTATTACATATTATTTTAACATTTTATTGCATTTAAAAGGAAGAAAACTGATAATTTGTCATCATTGACATTGACATAACAGCGTTTATCGTCTTAAATTTTCAAGGAAAACTGTGATCGTTACTGTGAAAAATATTGTTTACTTAAAAATATTTGTTTTTTACCTAGTTACTTATGATACATTTGGTAACACTGTCCAAATACATATGAACCGTCAAATTTTATAATTTTTAATTAAAATGGTTTAGGCCTTTTTTACCTGTGCGGATATAATTGCCCATTCTCAATATTTATAATTATGAATTAAACTTCTTTCAAATTGTCTCCATTTCATAAATATTTCCATTTAAAGGTTCAAAATGACATGACAAACATGGCGTTCTTCGTCTTAAATTTTCAAGGAAAACTGTGATCGTTACTGTGAAAAATATTGTTTCTGTCCCAATTTTCAATCTTTATTAATTTTTTACTCGAAAACTATGCATCCTACAGAAATTCGTCCCATTAGAAGGGCCCTGAAGGCAATCATTTCCTACATCTTGGTATAAATTTCACGAAAATCGGTCGAACCGTTTAAGCTGTAGCCTTGTCTAAAGTTGGGCGATCGTCGTGGTGAATTCAAATATATATATATAGATATATAGAACTATAGATAGTGAATCTGATCGTTTAGTATTAGGACTAGCGTAACCTCGGCTTCGCCGAGTTTTCCCTAGGGCTCCGCCGATAGTGGTTTATAATGCCCACGCAACATGCCCACCCAAACTGCCCACGCAACATGCCCACTCAAACTGCCCACGCAACATGCCCACGCAACATGCCCACCCAAACTGCCCACGCAACATGCCCACCCAAACTGCCCACGCAACATGCCCACCCAAACTGCCCACGCAACATGCCCCCCCAAACTGCCCACGCAACATGCCCACTCAAACTACCCACGCAACATGCCCACCCAAACTGCCCACGCAATATGCCCACCCAAACTACCCACGCAACATGCCCACCCAAACTGCCCACCCAAACAGCCCACGCAACATGCCCACTCAAACTGCCCACGCAACATGTCCACCCAAACTGCCCACGCTACATGCCCACCCAAACTGCCCACGCAACATGCCCACCCAAACTGCCCACGCAACATGCCCAACCAAACTGCCCACGCAACTTGCCCACCCAAACTGCCAACGCAACTTGCCCACCCAAACTGCCGACGCAACATGCCCACCCAAACTGCCCACGCAACATACCCACCCAAACTGCCCACGCAACATGCCCACCCAAACTGCCCACGCAACATGCCCACCCAACTGCCCAAGCAACATGCCCACGCAAAATGCCCACCCAAACTGCCCACTCACACTCTCCTTGACTTTTCTGGCTCATGCTGTATGATTATGTAATTTAAAAGATTTTTATTAGTACGATACAATAATTGGCAAGCCCCCACCCCCGCAATGGCCTTGAGGATATATTTATTTATTTATAAATGAATAAATACTTAAATAAAAAAATACATAAATAAGTAAATAAATAAATAAATAAATAAATAAATAAATAAATAAATAAATAAATAAATAAATAAATAAATAAATAAATAAATATATAAACAAATAAATAAATAAATAAATAAATACATAAATATATTAAAAAATTAATAAATTATTAAATTAATAAATTACTAAATTAATAAATTAATAAATTATATAAATTATATAAATTAATAAATTATATAAATTAATAAATTAATAAATTAACAAATTAACAAATAATTAAATTAACAAATTAACAAATTAACAAATTAACAAATTAACAAATTAATAAATTAATAAATTAATAAATTAATAAATTAATAAATTAATAAATTAATAAATTAATAAATTAATAAATTAATAAATTAATAAATTAATAAATTAATAAATTAATAAATTAATAAATTAATAAATTAATAAATTAATAAATTAATAAATTAATAAATTAATAAATTAATAAATTAATAAATTAATAAATTAATAAATTAATAAATTAATAAATTAATAAATTAATAAATTAATAAATTAATAAATTAATAAATTAATAAATTAATAAATTAATAAATTAATAAATTAATAAATTAATAAATTAATAAATTAATAAATTAATAAATTAATAAATTAATAAATTAATAAATTAATAAATTAATAAATTAATAAATTAATAAATTAATAAATTAATAAATTAATAAATTAATAAATTAATAAATTAATAAATTAATAAATTAATAAATTAATAAATTAATAAATTAATAAATTAATAAATTAATAAATTAATAAATTAATAAATTAATAAATTAATAAATTAATAAATTAATAAATTAATAAATTAATAAATTAATAAATTAATAAATTAATAAATTAATAAATTAATAAATTAATAAATTAATAAATTTATAAATTAATAAATTAATAAATTAATAAATTAATAAATTAATAAATTAATAAATTAATAAATTAATAAATTAATAAATTAATAAATTAATAAATTAATAAATTAATAAATTAATAAATTAATAAATTAATAAATTAATAAATTAATAAATTAATAAATTAATAAATTAATAAATTAATAAATTAATAAATTAATAAATTAATAAATTAATAAATTAATAAATTAATAAATTAATAAATTAATAAATTAATAAATTAATAAATTAATAAATTAATAAATTAATAAATTAATAAATTAATAAATTAATAAATTAATAAATTAATAAATTAATAAATTAATAAATTAATAAATTAATAAATTAATAAATTAATAAATTAATAAATTAATAAATTAATAAATTAATAAATTCATAAATTAATAAATTAATAAATTAATAAATTAATAAATTAATAAATTAATAAATTAATAAATTAATAAATTAATAAATTAATAAATTAATAAATTAATAAATTAATAAATTAATAAATTAATAAATTAATAAATTAATAAATTAATAAATTAATAAATTAATAAATTAATAAATTAATAAATTAATAAATTAATAAATTAATAAATTAATAAATTAATAAATTAATAAATTAATAAATTAATAAATTAATAAATTAATAAATTAATAAATTAATAAATTAATAAATTAATAAATTAATAAATTAATAAATTAATAAATTAATAAATTAATAAATTAATAAATTAATAAATTAATAAATTAATAAATTAATAATTAATTTTGAAAGTTCTATAGTTTAGCCATGCAGAAAACTTTTCATTTAATACCAAACAGGATATACAGGTGTTTCATATAAGAGTGCAAGGCGTAGGAGTATGAATTCTGATACCAAAAGGGGGAAATATCCCAATAAACATTGGTGCTATAACGCTTCCTAACAGAGATACCCAGGATTTTATTTAAAAATAAAAAAAACAGGAAACAGGTTAGTTTTATTTATTATTATATTGGGTCATAAATAATTATTTATAAAAAGAATCCCAGAGCAAGTGTTCAAAATGAAAGACATTACATTCAATAAATAAATCAGTATTATTTAAAAATACTACTGTAAATTATTAAAATATTACATTTTCATTAAATACAGAAGGCTTGGCAATACTTTTTTGTATTAGAAATATTATCAAAATATTAAATAACAGGTGTAATAATTAAACAATTATCGGATTGAAATGAGTGGAATTTTTAATTAATTAAATCTCATTTAAATTTTAAATGAATTAGATGCCATCAGCCAACTATTTTCTGCTATTTCAGTATTACGCTTCATTTAAGATAAATCCTCAGTATCTCTGTTATGAAGCGTTCTAGCACCAATGTTTATTGGGATTTTTTTCATGTTGGTGTCTAGAATTCATACTCCGAAGCCTTACATAGTTACATGAAACACCCTGTATTTCTGACAAATTTTTACGAAAAACAAGAAATGTTTTCTCATGGACTGTCATAGAGAATTGTCAAAAACACGACAGCTCGATCGGCTATTCTTTTTTGCATAAAATTGTCAATAATATTTCGGAAGTGTAGTATCTATAGCTGAGTGCACGATGTATAATGTATTACAAAGAATGGCTAAATAACCGGGTTAGTTCATACAGTATGCCGCTAGATGTCAGGTTTTTTGCGACCCGGTTTTTACAAAAATATTTGAAATAGTAAATTATTCCTATATAACGCACAATATTTTATATTTTCAATACATTACCTGTACTTGACACTGACATCTTTCAATCTGAATTTTCTTAATCGTAGTACCTGTTTCTATGGTTATAGCATGGCTGGCTGCTACATAAAATTATATAAATAAAAAATCGAAATAGCGCTACTTCCGAAGTAACGTTACTTCAAGAGGTGAAAATTCGGGTCTATATCTCTTTATTTGATCCATACCCTGTTGTGCATCCTATAGCACAACATTTTCTATTTAAACGCGAACTTATTTTGACCGCAACCGACACACTGCGGCACACCAACTGCCAAACGCCTGTCAAATGGTAACGGGTCGCGTTAGCTTCTTTTGTACCAGCTAGTTATGTCAACGCATCTCGTACTCTCATCTATAGATACTACACCGTGGTAGGAACTGATGAAAACATATAATGAAATGAACAAATACTGCGCATTTTATGCGAGCAAACAGGAAGAAATTACAGGATAAATATAAACATAATACAAGGTGACCATTTTATATGTTCCCGCCTGAAATTTTAAGAATAAGCAAAACCAAATATATTTTATAAGCCACTTGGTGAATATTAGTACTTTAAATCGAATAATCACAGTAGGTATAAGAGCAAAACAAAATTTTAAAAACCAAGTCACTTATGAAATGTATCATGGATTGCCTAATCATGAATTTTCAGGCGGGAACTTTTAAAATGCGGACCCTGTATTAGTAACATGTATATGAGTACACAATACTAAATTTAAAGATAAAAATAAATCAAACAAAACTAAAAGATGTGTTATTTTAATTCTAGAGTAAACAGTTAGTTACAAACTGCAGAAAAGTAAGTGCTTACATTACATTAGATCTGAACTTTTACAACGAATTTGAAAATATATCAATAAAGTTTGGATTGTTAAAAATGATAGGTATTAAAGAATACTTTTCTGGCTCATGCTGTATGATTATGTAATTTAAAATATTTTTTATTAGTACGATACAATAATTGGGAATAAAAGAATTTTAATATAGATAATTTTAACGTAATATAAGAAAATAAAATACAGACTAAATTCTATACCGTTTTAAAATAGATATCGAATTATGTATAATCTGAAATAATTTTAAACGTAATGTAAGAAAATGAATTACAAAAAAAGAACAGATTAAAACATACTATCTAAAATTATTGAATTGTCTTGTTCCAGACTATGATTTTCCTGTACACGTCTTAAAATCATTACATATACCTATATATACAATCGGTTTATAACGTTGTACCATGTCTTCCGATGCGAATTCTCCACTGGTCTTGCCATAGATCTTCATTCTCTTATTTCTTCTTGGATTCCTGCTATCCAATTCCTTCTAGGTCTCCCTCTTTTCTTTTTGCCGCTAGGAGTTTACTGTGGTATGTGTTTTGCCATTACTCATTTGCTGTACGTGATCGTACCATCTTAATTGACTTGTTTTTATATCATCGGTTATAGTAATTGATACATGCATAATTTGTCATTAACATATCAAATATGACATGACAATGTTTATCTTTTTAATTTTGTACATCGATTGTGATATTATTCCTACCTTTCTAATCCTTTTCGACGTGTTTCCTTATACATTTTCCAAAATTCTATTTACAAAATAAAATATGTAACATAATAATAAACATGGTTTAAAATCATTACATATACCTACCTTGTTAAATTCATCATCTTTTCTTTAATTATTACATATTATTTTAACATTTTATTGCATTTAAAAGGAAGAAAACTGATAATTTGTCATCAATGACATTGACATAACAGCGTTTATCGTCTTAAATTTGAGTACGTTCCGCGCGGTCGAAATCCACGCGGTCGAAATTCCATGCGGTCGAAATCCCAGGCGGTCGAAATTCCACGCGGTCGAAATCCACGCGGTCGAAATCCCACGCGGTCGAAATGTACCCCCACCACTTTGTCCGTTCTGCCGAAATACAAATATTTCCACGCCGTCGAATCCCGCCCGGTCGAAATGTTACACGATACAAATGAATACGTTCCGCGCGGTCGAAATCCACGCGGTCAAAATCCCACGCGGTCGAAATTCCACGCGGTCGAAATCCCACGCGGTCGAAATGTACCCCCACCACTTTTGTATCGTGTAACATTTCGACCGGGTGGTATTCGACGGCGTGGAAATATTTGTATTTCTGCAGAACGGACAAAGTGGTGGGGGTACATTTCGACCGCGTGGGATTTCGACCGCGTGGAATTTCGACCGCGTGGGATCTCGACCGCGTGGATTTCGACCGCGCGGAACATACTCATTTGTATCGTGTAATATTTCGACCGGGCGGGATTCGACGGCGTGGAAATATTTGTATTTCGGCAGAATGGACAAAGTGGTGGGGGTACATTTCGACCGCGTGGGATTTCGACCGCGTGGATTTCGACCGCGAGGAATTTCGACCGCGTGGGATTTCGACCGCATGGGATTTCGACCGCGTGGATTTCGACCGCGCGGGATGCTTCGTTAAATTTTCAAGGAAAACTGTGATCGTTACTGTGAAAAATATTGTTTACTTAAAAATATTTGTTTTTTACCTAGTTACTTATGACACATTTGGTAACACTGTCCAAATACATATGAACCGTCAAATTTTATAATTTTTAATTAAAATGGTTTAGGCCTTTTTTACCTGTGCGGATATAATTGCCCATTCTCAATATTTATAATTATGAATTAAACTTCTTTCAAATTGTCTCCATTTCATAAATATTTCCATTTAAAGGTTCAAAATGACATGACAAACATGGCGTTCTTCGTCTTAAATTTTCAAGGAAAACTGTGATCGTTACTGTGAAAAATATTGTTTCTGTCCCAATTTTCAATCTTTATTAATTTTTTACTCGAAAACTATGCATCCTACAGAAATTCGTCCCATTAGAAGGGCCCTGAAGGCAATCATTTCCTACATCTTGGTACAAATTTCACGAAAATCGGTCGAACCGTTTAAGCTGTAGCCTTGTCTAAAGTTGGGCGATCGTCGTGGTGAATTCAAATATATATATATATATATATATATATATATATATATATATATATATATATATATATATATATATATATATATATATATATATAGATATATAGAACTATAGATAGTGAATCTGATCGTTTAGTATTAGGATAATTACTGACATTATGTTGTCTGTGGTTCGAAACGTCCTATTTATAAAAAAAATTCTTCATACTGGATCAGTAAGGCCGTTTCTTCACCATAAACTTTGTAAAATATTAAATAAAATAGATAAGTATTATTTGTAATTATTTATTATTGTGCATATACCTAGTTACAATACACTATACATTGTGCATACTACAGTAAAAAACAAAACAAATATCAATTTCCATGATAACTGTAATAATAAAATAATAAATAAAACACTGAAAAATAACATCAATAACACAGATACTTCATGATCAATGCAGAATTTCTTCTCCTGTATTACGACGAAAACAATATAACATCGTTTCCATTCTACTGATTTACATTATAATTTAGAGTAGAATAAAATAAAGTTTATAATTTATTCTTGAGTTGCTTGCGAATATATTCAGTAATCTTTTTTCTTTGCATTTTACCGGTAGATGTTGTAGGAATAGTATCGACAGGAAAGATTCCTCCACGGATGTGGTATTTGTCGGGCAAGTTATCTGTAATAAAATCAACAAAAATATTATCAAACAATGTTTTAATAGGGTATGTGATTAAATTTTAATTTTACATAGGTGTATAAGTATAATACAAACAAAAAATCCGTTTTTTGTTCAATTTTTAATTCACGAGAACAAAAATTAATGAAAAGTTAGATAAGCGATGTGGGGGGGGGGGGGATGCTGACGTCACCATATTCCTTCTCCAAATAATATATGAAATAATGTTTTGTTTTTTTTATATTTTGACTCACTTATGATCATATACCCCACCCTATTATATTAAATAAAAATCTGATGTGGCCAGCACATAACCTCTCGCCAGATATTTTACCTAGTTGTAAAATATTTTTAAATACAAATACATATATTCATGTCTCACTACAAAATATTTGTCACATATATTTGCAAAATCTATGGGATATTTTAATATAAATTATGTACAATAAATTACTAAATACAGTTTACCATATCTAAATTTTAGGCAGGTACCAGCGATTTTCTCTTCATATTCTTGTTTTCTTTATAATCTTTCTTTTCTCTTTTTTTACATTTTCTTTATATTCAATATCCTGAAATTTTCTTTTTCTCCTTTCCTTTTCTTTTTCTTTATATTCGTCATTTTTTCGCAATATCTTTTTATATTCTTTTGCGTTGTTGACTTTTTTTTATTTTCATAATCTTCATAATGATGTACAAATATTTTTGACAGTGGCATACAAATATTTTTGACAGTGACATTTATGTGTCAATTACAAACATTTGAATTTCTTGCCTTGAAGTAGTTTGATCTGAGATTTTTTACATCAAATTATTTTATATGCATTTCTTTATATTTAAATCTATAGAAGATATAATAATGAACTTATATTTATCGAATAAAGAATTTAAGGTTCTTTAATATAAGTATTTACATAAATTTTCGATAAATAATATTTAGACGATTTTTTTCTTGTAATTACTACTTCCGGTTGTCCAATTGTTACCAAAACTTAATCAACTCTTCCCATTATTGTTAGATTGAGGAATCCGTAGTTAAAAATGTCTTAAGTCGT